>CM053785.1:419106201-419574598 GCA_028749045.1 Cupressus sempervirens | reverse complement strand
ACTGATGAATCTCAATATGTTTGTTCATGGTGTTTAAAACCCAATCACCCTTGCTGTCAGAAAATAGTACCACTAATTACTTGGAGATTCATAACCCAATACTCACAATAATCTCGAATCAATGCAATTGTGGGTTTGTTCAAATTTGTGACAGGAAATATTGCAATATTTAGAAGAAATTGTTCTTTCACTAAAGAGAAGGCACAGGAAATGAAAGTTACTTTGATACCATGATAATAATATGAATAAATTGATAATAACAAATTATTAATCTGAAGGCCGATACTTATATTTCTATTGCTGCCTGTTATATATTTTCTAAGTCAGCCCTCATACTAATATATATACGGACAACCACTTGAAAGTCATACTTTATTAGTAATGACCATTCATACAAATGGTGATCATTCATAATGAAAATTAATTATAATTATGTTTATAACTTTATATATATGCATGTATGTATGTATGTATGTATGTGATGCAGAGGAAGGGTGGTGAACTTCAAATGCACAAGAAGATTTATAAACTTGAGAGGTTTAGGCACTCTCGCCTACCCAATCCCTTAAGTGACTTGTAGGTTTCACTTCTTAAACTTATCTCCTAGATTTCCCTGTGATGTTTTGGACTCAATATATTCCAATCCTCTTGGATTTCAAGACTTTTAGAGTTCTAAGTTAATACCAAACTCCCACACTTCACAATCTCCTTTAATCTGTCCTAGAGACTTGACTGGCAGCCTAGTAGCCCAAAAACCTTTGTATGACTATTTTGGGCCAACACCAACATATTTCTATGGCAGATGCTCTATTTTAATTGCATAAATTCACTAGATTAACAAAGGAACTATATGTAAGACACTTCCTAACACTTCAACTCTTGGAAAATGCCTACTTATACTATCAAATGGTCAATTCCAAAAGGAATTAGCCCCAAGAATTCTGCAACACCCGAATCCCCAAATCTGGACTCCAAACCCCTATTTTAGGGCCTCCTTGATCTCTTGTCTGCATATACTCTTGTAACCAATTAAAGATGGGTTCACCATCTACTAGACATCACATAATATTTCCAATCACCACCTATCTCCTTTTCTTGGCAGATTAGTCGCTGCTACACTTCGTCACACCTTTACAACACATGGTCGGACTGTTCTCAACAATGATCACCTCTGTCCCAATGAATTCTACATATGCATGGTCAATATTATATAATACATGTTAAATTGATTCATTCCATGAATATCAGGCCTACATATTCATGGAATGATCACCATTTCTCTTAAAACCCGACTGTGGTAAAAAAATGGTTAAAGAAAATTACTGTTATTTCAACAGGCGCAGCAGTGAATTCAAAACAATATGGAATTTATCAACTAGTAACTGCAATAGTTAAAGAAAATCTTGTCAAATCCTATGAAATCCAATGAATCAATAAAGACTTCCAAAAACCAAAGAATAGTAGAAATCTCAGAGTTTTTTTATTCACCAATGTTACAAACCCGCACACCAGTCTCATTCACTGTCGCATAACAGAGACTCCACAAGATTAAATAAGTTAAGAAACTATCTCAACCAACTTGTCATTGAATTGAGAATAATTCATTAAAAAAAGCACAAATAAACTCTAACTTCACTCCAATCCCAAACTAGCCGTTTATGTTTAAATATTTGAATATTTAACTAACAAAAGGTTTTATTTGAATATTCACCCTTAATTTTAATGTCTTGGGATTACCTCCTACCCAACCTAGACTTATCAAACATTATTAAAAGCATTATTAAACATTACATCCCAATACTTAGTCCTTTGTGGACATGACCAACATTACACAATGAAGAGTAGTCCTTTAAGGACCTTGTAAATATGCCAATGTAGTGTACTACTTGAAGGTCATGATCGATGCTAGGTTCTTCCAACTGATCCTTGGACTCCGCTTATACATTCCACACCTATGATTTTCTTGGAGAGTTTTGAAGGTCTTCATGATCCTTAAGCCTAACTTGAGTGTTTGAGGTGCTCTTGCACTAGTATATTTATTATTTCCACATATATATTAAATATACAAATATATATTCAAACTCATATCCATTCCAAATAATAACCAATATAGTTCATATAGAATTCAATATTAATTCTATATTAATCCATTACTGATCTGATTGAAACTATAACACTGACAGCAATATCATAGATTCATGAATTCAAATACAATTGGCCACAAACAATACAGGCTTATAGAACATACAGGTATATACCTATGCTCCACGGTATAATGGCCTGCCTAGGGCAAGACATGAAAAATAGCAAACTGCATTTTTTCAACCCAAAAAAGATATAATACACTATACATTGAATGCCCTCAAAAGGCTGTGAAACACTGTGGGAGTTCAAGAAAATGGCATGTTTATTCAAGAAACCCTAGTTCTAGTAGTGAACAGGCCAGTGGGTTTGGAATTTTATTACACTGTGCCAAACTATTCACAAAGATCTACCAAAACATATAGAGCAAGGAATCAAAGAAAAATAACTAAGAATAACAGGAAATTGTGAATTTCAATTCATATTAAGGTAGTTTCTCGAGTTGCAAGCCAAACTGTGACAAAATTGCAGTGTAAATGTTATTGCTTGCTATTAAGGTTTGAGAAAAACCTCAACCAATACATACACCAGGCCTTGGATGACCTTATATATCTCCATATGCCATGTTCCAACTATTGGAACTGACCCATAACCACCTTTGGAGATTTTGTAAAATCTTTCCCAAATGTTGAAGTTAAAATGACAACTTTACAACTTTTCAGCATCTTGACTCCTATCAACCTACCATCACCTCAAATCGATGTAGAATGCCTTCCTCAGCTACATGAACCATGTCTCCATCCTTTTCAAAAAATTATGCTAAAAGTGTTAGATGATACTCATCAATGGCAAGTTAAAGCAATGTAAAGTTCTTCTTTGCCTGCAACACATATAACAGCAATGTAAACTTATCTTGAAACTTCTTCTTTTCCTGCAACACATATAACAGCAATTATAAGTGCTTGCAAGGTATATACTTATGAATAAATATTACATCCTAATTTAAATGTATGAAAACAATTTTCATTCCTTTTAAGCTTCATTCATCTCGAGGTGCAATTCACAAACTCAAGAATAGTGGCTTTTGTTCTTCAAGATACCTTTAGGGGAAGAGTATATGAATGCCCCCTCGTGTTTGGAGTCCAGTTTAGAGGAGATGGCTATTTACACTACTAAGGTTTGTTGAATCTAATTCTGAATAACATTGCTTGCTATTGTATCATGACAGAAATGAAAGCAAATGATTTAAGAGTTAAAAGAACAAAATGGATTTTTTGAAAAGGCTTTAGAAACTTTCAAGTAAATACTATTGCTAATGATTTATTGCTGCTCTATTTTGGTATTTGATGATTGTCCATGCTTAAACATTTAATGTCATTATGGTTATATGAATAGATTCTTTGCCTTAGAACACTATCATCTTCAAAATCCCATATGAAATCTATATGACCATATCATTTCTTCAATATGCCCTATGGATGTCCCTATCTAACTTTATATCTTTTAATTGCATATAATAACTAATTTATGTGCTTTTTCATGACTATGTTTGACTCATATAATTGTGATCTCTCTAGCACTATGTTGTCATTTAATATTTCTTGCTAAAGCTTGTAAATTTTGTTCCTTTTGCCATGTCATGTAATATGTCTTGCCTTGTAGCTTATATGTTTTGAAATTTTTGTTAGGCCTTGTAGCTTGTATGATTTGATTGCTGGAGAGCTTCTACAACTAAGCAAGAAGGTCATTGCATGAGTTATAGCCGCGTGTTCAGGTATAAAAATTGTATGTTTTTTAATCTAATGTATATTTTAACTAGACTTGTAGCTTATATGTTTTGAAATTGTTGTTAGGCCTTGTAGCTTGTATAATTTGATTGTTGGAGAGCTTCTATAGCTAAGCAAGAAGGCTATTGCACGAGTTATAGCTGTGCGCTCGGGTATGAAAATTGTTTTTTTTTTATTCTAATGTATATTTTAACTAGAATTTTAGCTTATATGTTTTGAAATTTCTTTTAGTGGCTTGATGTTGTAAGGTCTCTTGAAATAAGACCTTCAGGCGGTTGGTCAAAGTTTTACAAATAATCTTAGGAATAAAGTCAAAGAAAGTATTTTTTAAATATTAAAGTATTTATCTAGGTCTAAGAAGATTTGTGTACTTTCGACAGGTTTGCTTAGTTTTTGAAAGTTGTAGTAGACTGAAGTTTTCATAGCCTGATTTTTGCTTCCTGCAAAGAACGATCATGTCAGATAATATAAGTGAAGAACAAAACAAGGAGACATTCGCTAGATTGTGGTCTAACTTGAAAAGAAAAGGTGATGGAAAATGTTATTGTCCTTGCAATATTTGTAAGGGCTTAAACCATAGAAGACTGCTAATCAAAACAGTTAAGAGACATTGTAGGGAGAATGGTCACATTGAAGGGGGGCATGACTATCATCCACTGGTAAGTCGTTCATTATATCATTTTAACAATTTATATACATATGAAATCACTTGATGATGAGTTGATGATCATGGTTTATTTAATCAATTTTATATAGGTTGATCTTCCTAGGGAAGTACATGATATGAACCACAACAATTCGAAGAATATGGTTTTTGAAGTGGAGGAACATGGAGGTGCAAATATCCAAGGTGAAGATAATGATCCCATGGAAGATGACAATCATGCGCTAGAAAACACAATTGAAGAGGATGGTATAAATACATTGATCCATGACACATCTAGTCCAAGCGTATCTGATCATGATGATGATGATAGCCTCAATGTACCTCTACTTCAGAAGGCATACGAGCCCCTATACAAAGACTCCCAAACAACTCTTCTCTCTGTTGTATTGTTGTTGTTGAACTTGAAAGTTATGAATGGTTTGTCCAACATAACAATGTCACGTATGTTAAGGTATGTCATATATGTCTTTATAGTTAACAAAGGGTGAATAATGTACCACTAATATTGTTTATATTAACAACTTATATTTTTTGTTGTAGATTGATAGGCAAGTTTCTGTTACCATCATCAAATATTCTACCTCGCTCATATCGAGAATTAACTACTGTTATGAAATATATTGGAATGGAGTATGAAGCAATACATGCTTGTCCCAATGATCATATTATATATTATAAAGAACATGAATTTGCAACACAATGCCCTGTATGTCATACGAGTAGATATCGAACAAATCGACTAACAAAAAATGTGCCTCAAAAGGTTCTTCGTTACATCCCCATTATTCCACGGATGCAACAATTATTCAGGTGTAGTAGCTTGGCTCAATTTATGGATTATCATGCATGCAATAGAAGTCAAGATGACATTATTCGAATCCCTACGGATGGTTTGGCATTTATGCACATAGAGGAAAAGTGGCAACACTTCAAAGAAGAACCTCGTAATCTCAAGCTTTCATTGGCAGCGGACGGTGTCAATCCATTTGGAGAGATGAGATCTGTTTACTCGGTGTGGCATGTTTTTGTTATCAACAATAACATTCCTCCGTGGATGTCAATAAAGAGGGAGCACATTATGTTGGCAATGATTGTTCCAGGTATCTTATCATTTGATAGTTATTAATTTACACGTACTTACAAATCTTGCAGTAAAACGATCACAATAACTATGTAATGTTACTGTTCATTCAAGTAGGTAAATATCAAGTAAAAGATATGAATGTATATATTGAGCCTCTTATCGAAGAGTTGGTGGAGTTATGGAATGGTGTCACTATGTATGATGTGTCTAGACGAATATGACAAAGACAATTTCAATTCCATGCAATACTTGCATGGACAGTACATGATGCCCCAGGGCTAACACATTTTTGTGGTATGTTATAGTGAATTCAAGTTGCGCACAATAATTCTAATTATAAAAATCAACATATTTAATAATCCAATTACATCATTATCTTGTAGGTCTTCAAACAAAGGGAAAATTTGCATGTCCAGTTTGTGGTCCAAAGATGAAATCTCTTCATTCAAAAAGTTTAGAAAAGCAGTTGTTTGATGAGTGTAGACACTTCCTCCACAGGAATCATAAGTATCGAAGTATGGAAAAACATATTTTCAATGGGAAAGAAGAGACTACATCAAAGCCACGAAGAATGACACCTCGCCTATGGAAGTTGGAATATAATAGAATTAATCGTCAAGGTAATGCCGTTCCACCTAATGGTTTATGTTTGTAATTTATATATTTCTATTGTGATTTTTGTTGACTAATTGTGTAATTGATGATCATGAGGGTCGTCAAGGCAATACTGACAACCTTCCAAAGGGACTAAAAAGCTATCCCAGACAATTTAGTAGGTTGCCCTACTACGAGAACTTACAAATTGTGCATTTGTTTGATACTATGCATATTGGAAAGAATATAACAGAGACATTGTGAAAAAATATTGGATGGAAGGCGTGACAAAGAAAAAATTGTCAAAATTTGTAATGACATACATGAATCCAATCATGCATTGAAAAATTTCATTCACTCAAATAGAAACAAAGATCATATTAATATAAGTGCCCTTCCATGGTTATTAACGGAGCAGCAAAGTGATGCCATAAAAGAAGTCATATGAAAAATTCGATTTCCCACAGGATTTGCTGCGAACATAAACAATCTCATATAAAAAAAAAGTGAATTTGGGCCAGGGCTCAAAACGCATGATTGGCATACTTTCGTCAAGGTAAGTTATGTTCTTAATATTTACAATATATTCATAAACTACATGAATTGTTCATTATGTTATGTTAGAAAAAAATGAAATGATTGGTTTATAATTACTGCAGTACATGCTTCCTCTATCTCTCCCAGAGCACTTCAACAATAACATCAAACAAGTGATATACGATCTTGGAAAATATATGAGGTAAGCAGTAATATATGTTGAATTTGTTGTATATATTTATTATATTCTTGATTTTTTTTTCTTGCTATGTAATCTATTGTATATTATTTTGTAAAGTCTCATATCTATATATTTTTTGTGACTTGAATCTCTTAATGTAGGTGGTTGTCATCTAAAGAAATCCATAAAGAAGATATAAACTATTGGAAGAGAAGAATTCCTCATTTGCTGTGTGAAGTGCAAAAGTGTCTACCACCAACTTTTTTCAATGCACAGGAACACTACCTCATACACCTAGTTGAGGAGATTGAATTGTGTGGACCTGTACACACTAGGTCAATGTGGATGGTTGAGAGGCATTTGAAATCTTTGAAGGCTTTGGTTCGACAAAGAGCACATCCTGAGGGTTCTATGGTAGAGGGATATATGGTATACCAGACTATGGTGTACATTACTGAATATCTTCCTAAGTTTGCATCAAATATCCATGTAGATCGCATTTGGGATCTCGAGCCTTTTAAAAAATTAGAAGGGGAGTACTTGATGGGGAAAGGTACATTGAGGAAAGTGAGAGGTAATAAATTATAAGATGTTATTGTAATAAATTATTTCTTAATCTTCAAAATAAATCGATCGTAAGTTGTTTTTTTTTTTTTTTGTACAGGTGCACGAGAGTGGGATGCACTACATTTGTATATTGCAAACAATCTTGATTGGATGATGATATGGATTGAACGATGTCAACATTCTGGTCACACATTAACATGGGAAGGTGTATCTTCATTGGTTAAAGAAGCTCATCGTAATGGAGTTTCCAATGTTACGCAAAGGGAAATAGATTTAGCACATGGTTCAAGAGATTTCCAGGTACGTACAAATTTATTAATCACCCGTATGTTTATCAACTCACAATACAATAATTTTGATATGTTTCACATATTATTGCAGGTTAAACACCACAAGGCTATGTTCTGTAATGGTCAGAAATTTCGCGTCAAAGTGTTGGATGACACGAAGAAAACTTGTAATTCAGGAATAACTGCAATCTTTCAAGTGACTAATATTTCATCTAGAAATGACTTACATCCTCAAGAGTCTGAAAATTGATACTATGGCATTTTGGATGAGATAATTGAGTGTGACTTTAGTTCCTTCAAATTAGTACTCTTTGTTGTCAAATGGTACAGGCTACGACTTAATCCAAATGATCCTGATAGAACTATTATTGAACATGATAATGGATTTACAATGGTTAATACAAGGTCGTTTGAGCCAGTTGGGGATGAGCCTTATGTTCTTCCAAGCCAATGTGAGCAGGTATTTTACTCAGAGGTTCCACATAAACCGGGTTGGTCATTTGTTGTTAGACATGAACCGAGAGGAAGGCCAATAAAGTATAATGCGATGGAAGAAGAAGATACCGAAGAAGTAGAAGATGATGTAGATGGTGATCACGATCAACAGTTATTGGATGATGTTCCTGACACAAATTTTCATGAAGAAGAAGAAGAATATGATGACGATGATGCTGCTACTGATGATGATGATGAAGATGATGTTGATGTTGATGATGACGACAACGACGATGACGATGACGACGACGATGGCGAGGAGGAGGATGATGACGACGACGATGATGATGACGAGGATGATGATGATGATGATGACGACGATGAGGATGATGATGATGGAATTTAGAGGTATGCCATCAATCCTTAATCTATTTAATATTCATTTCTTGATAGAAATATATTTGTCTTATATATATGGTTACATAGTTTATTCATTATTTATTTAAAAGCTACAAGTTTCAACTACAAATAGAATATTGCTAATCTAAATTAACTATTAATATAAATTAATTAAATAAAACTATTTAAAACACATATTGATTTGTGAATGTATTGAGCCTTATTTTCTTTCAGGTCAAAAGCATTTGTAAGTGTTTAGTTTAGAAAAGGGAATTCATTAAATATCTATCAAAGGGAGTTGTACCTAGAATATAATTCATAGGGAAAACATAATATAAGTGCTTACCCAATTTGTTGGTTAATAATTCAAGTATCTCTAACATTTCATTTTAGAATAGGAATAACATTGTATCAGTATGTTGATTTACAGACTAAAACTAGAAAACTTATTTCAGTACATGTATTTGGATCTATGGGATTTACACGGTAAGTAAAAAGAAACCAGTAATCCATTTTAAAATTATTATAATGGGTTTTGGAAGAAATTACAGTTATCTTAATTAATATAAAATATCTAACTGAATTTCAAAATGTTATGCAAGTGGATTTAGTCTAGGTGTTTCCTCCACCTCCACACACATCAAACAACTTCAAATAGCATGTCCCCAAGGTGACTAAGCCCTCAACTCATCAGCTGATACAAAAACCCAGTTTTAGCTCTTCACTAGGCCTACTTCCCTAGTAGGCTTATAATGTGAGCCTAATTTAAGTGTTTTATTGTGTACCTTTTAATTTTTTTAATTTTTATGTGATGCTAATGATGGATTTGATTATGATTATGATGTGATTATGCTCACAATAATTGAATTACGTTTGCAAGAAATTGAACCCCTTTCAAGAGCATCCCGCACAGTCTCATGGATTGACAGGTATAAGTCAATACTCCTTATAGACAGTCTATTTAATACACTTATCAATAGTAAGATTGATGTCTTCTAAGATCTCTCCCATTTGTAGGTACCAGCGAATAGGTATTTGTCAGAAGTGTCTTCCTCGAGTGAGGCAAATATAGGAATAGAAGAGGAAAGTGAGACATGCAGTTTATCTAGAACAAGGAGATTAACTAGAGGTCAAAGGACTAGAAGGAAATTCAATAAACGCATGAAATTTTTCCTTGCTCAAGGGGGGTCATGTTCTTATGAGGATGAGATGGAAGGCGACATCGAGGTGCCCTTGAGGTACCAACATCTACAGAAACATTGGGTACCCAAGGAACTTCCTCCAATAAGCACTGATTTTTGTGTTAACGAGAGGATATATCGCATAGCACCATCATCACTACATGGTTTGGGCCTATTTTCTATGGACGGCATAAATGTGTCTTACAACAAAGTTTCTGAATTGATGGAGTATGTTGGACCATGTTACGATTACAAAAGTTGGATGCATATTGTTAAATATAAAAAAAGTATGCGTAGGTATGCCCTCTCAAAAAATTATATACAACAGCAAGACAATAATCAAAGTAAAAGTGTGGCTATATACATTGATGGAAGGCCAAAAGCAACAGGGAATATTGCGGGTTTTATAAATAGTACACGACCTGGGTCAACTATAAAGCAACCCAATTGCATATTTGAGGCGCGCGAGGGAAATTGTGTATTCATCTGTGCGATAAAATCAATACATGCAGGGGAAGAGCTTCTTATTGATTACAATTTGAACTGCATAGATACAAACAAGGCTACTATCATGGGGGTGGTACATACTATTAAACCAACTTCTAATCAATGACTCCAACATACCATTTAGTCAATAAATTTTTGGCTAACATTTTTATACTTCATCTTTGACACAGGGGCACAATATGGAGCAACTGCCCGGAGGGGATGCTGACGATGCTCCCGGCTCATCTACACATGAGTAGGTAAAACTCATTTGTAATTGTGCAAACTAGATAGAAGCAAAATGTTATTTTTTTAATGTTGTTTTCTTTATTGTTTTGGAGTAATTTTGATAATACTAATACTATTGTTGTCACAGAGGGCTAGTGGTCGAAGGGAGGGAAAGGAACCTGCAGTCCCTCAGCAGGCCCCCCCTGAGGAGGACCCTTTCTATATCGATTTAGCAGAGATCGATGACCCGATCGGTTCAATTAAAATTAATTTAAAGAAAATTAGCAAAGAAATTCTACGTTTGGCAACCATAAAGCCTATGACTCAACAAATAAAAGATAGGGCATCTGAATTGTTGCACACCTCTGAGTCCTTAAAAGTAAGTATTAATGAAATTTTTAATGATAACAAGAGTTCAATAATGGTTTTTATGTTATGCTCTTTTATGGCATTAATTAAAATATGGATGCGTTGTCTTTACAGAGTTTTTTGCTTGATTTTGAGCCCCGTTCCCATGATGAGGGTGTTGCAGGTGGTTCAGGTAGATCGCATGTTCTGATGACGGGCCACACCACCCGTACCAACTCACAACCAAAAATGCAACAATATGGAGTAGAGAGATGAAAAACAATGCTTCATAAAGCATCCATTAATACTTGAAATCCATTAGAAGAGATTACATTTGAAGAGCTTACAACGCAAGAACTTCTATTTCTCCAACTTCCTTTAGAAGAGCTTCCATTCCTTGAACTTCCTTTAGAAGAGCTTCCATTCCTTGAACTTGATTACAAACGATTATAAGCCTTTCTTAAATAGGCACTTCTAACCCAAGACATTACAAACACAAGCAATGTGGGATAAAAGGTAAATACAACTACCTTTAAATAAATATTAAATTCCCACCCAAATACAACTAAGCACCCAACAAATATTAAATACATGATTTAAGATCTTTCCACAAACTTCTAAATTGCCACCTATACACCTTGATTAATGGAATGACAACTATTTTTATTATTTTTCTTTTTACGCCACCTATGCGCCTCGAAAATAGAAATCTCCTTTTCCTTTCTTTTCTCCTTTTTATTTTTTTATTATTTCTCCTCTAACTTTCGTCACTTTCCCTCTCCTCCAGAATTTTTTTTTTTTTTTTTTTTCCTCTTTTTTTTTTTTTTTTTTTTTTCTAATAATTTAATTTTCTCATGTAAGATGCTCCTGCATCAGACTCCCTTGGTAGATAGAAAAGTGTGTCCCACACTTTGATGCCAAAAGAATGATATACCACCATCTTCATCTTCACCACAAGCTATGACCTCAATAGGGACAAGAAAAACCAACATGCAAATCTTCCACCTTTTTGTTTTGCTGATGCATGATGCTCCTGCATCCGACTCCCATGGTAGGAAAAATTTTGTGAATATGGATTCACAAAATGAAGTAGCCACTGTTGACAGATTTTTTTCCTCTTCCTCCAACACATAGCTGGAACAAGTATTCGGTGCCGATATATTTCCTTCTTTTGCTGCTGAAAATACTCCTTTGCAATGAACTCTATCCAAGTATAACTCTCATCCTCATCCAATCTTGTTGAATTAATCACACCTGTAATAAACCCAACAACACCATACCAATCTTCCTTTGCATACCATACATCATGAACAAGATCCTCATGCAAACCATCATTAATATCTTTAAAACTCATATCAAAGAAAACATCCCATGATTCATAAGAATTTACCTGTTTGACATCTTCATCTTCACTTGCCTCTTTTATGTCATCAAAAATGCACGTAACTACTCCACTTACTTGATCTCCAACTAAGGCACTATACTCTTCCTCCATTGTTTTAGTCTTCCAATCACCTTCATCTACTTTTGGCATACAAATCTGGTTATCTTCATGCTCTTCCTCTTCTCTTTCATCTTCTTCAACTTCTGGTTCGCAAATAATTTTCTCTTCATCCGCTTGCTCTTCCACTGGATCATCTTCCTTTTCCACATCCAAGGAATTATCAACATCTCTTTTCTGGTGACATGCTCTTCGTTTCCGCAACTCAGCTTCTAATTCATTCACTTGCTTCTGCAAATCAACTAGCAATGATTGTTGATTTCTTGCTCTAAATTTCTCAAGTCGAGGAATCCTCAGAATCCATCCAATCACAAAAGTCATCTTCTTCTTTCTCTTCTCCATAATCAAGTCTTTAGAAGACAAATCTCATGCAACACAAGAACCTTGTGCAAACTGCCTCACAGTTGGCGATCTATCTACACAATCAAGAACTTCTTGACAAACTTCAACCAACTCAAGGTCCTGGTGCAAACTGCCTCATGTTTGGCGATCTGTTCGCACTCTCAGGAACTCCTGCTCTGATACCACTGATGACGGGCCACACCACCCGTACCAACTCACAACCAAAAATGCAACAATATGGAGTAGAGAGATGAAAAACAATGCTTCATAAAGCATCCATTAATACTTGAAATCCATTAGAAGAGATTACATTTGAAGAGCTTACAACGCAAGAACTTCTATTTCTCCAACTTCCTTTAGAAGAGCTTCCATTCCTTGAACTTCCTTTAGAAGAGCTTCCATTCCTTGAACTTGATTACAAACGATTATAAACCTTTCTTAAATAGGCACTTCTAACCCAAGACATTACAAACACAAGCAATGTGGGATAAAAGGTAAATACAACTACCTTTAAATAAGTATTAAATTCCCACCCAAATACAACTAAGCACCCAACAAATATTAAATACATGATTTAAGATCTTTCCACAAACTTCTAAATTGCCACCTATACACCTTGATTAATGGAATGACAACTATTTTTATTATTTTTCTTTTTACGCCACCTATGCGCCTCGAAAATAGAAATCTCCTTTTCCTTTCTTTTCTCCTTTTTATTTTTTTATTATTTCTCCTCTAATTTTCGTCACTTTCTCTCTCCTCCTGAATTTTTTTTTATTTTTTTTTTCCTCTTTTTTATTATTATTTTTTTTTTTTCTAATAATTTAATTTTCCCATGTAAGATGCTCCTGCATCAGACTCCCTTGGCTGTTTTCCACTGAATATATATAGGAATGATCATAATCATTGACAATACATGCTCGAACAATCCTTTTTTTTAATGCTCTAACAATCTTGTCCATGCTAGTCCACGCATTCTATATTTATGCATGCTCTAACAATTTTATTCTTTAGATTCACATCAATTGAATCCTACGATGATGCCGCCTCCATCCAGGACAACCACAAATCTCTTTCCGACTGCTGAGTCGGCAACACACAGCTTACATGCATCGACTGTTGCACCATCTGTTGGTACACAAATCCCTCTTTTTCTCTCTTATGATAGCAACAAACAGTTTCTTTTTTACAACTTTATAACATCAATTATCATTTGTTCTTTTATACTTCGATCGTGACAAAGACTTATGAAACTTATGAAACTTTTTGCAATAGGACCTGCAACATCATTTCTTGGATGTTCCTATGTTCCTAGTATAGGAACGATGAAGGATGTCACATTGATCGTCAGCGATGATGAAGGCATTCCATTAAAAGTAGCCAAAGTTCTAGGTACTTTAAAGTTATTATTATTCTATAGTGATATAATAGTAATTTAGTTTTTGATCACTCTTCATCGACTAATGATCCCATGATTGTTTTGTAGGGAATGATCTTTTTTGGAGAAAACTTGGTGATGAGTGTTTGCAAATATTTGGGCCCACCATGCGTACCTAGTGGAACATCATATCCTAACTAAAACCCCAAACCACTATTTTGATTTCATATCATTGCTATAATAGTTTTCCTTTTCGTCCATTTCTTGAACTATATTAAAGGTAGCTTCACTTCATTTATGAGTCTAACATGTTTTTTTTTACTTAAAAGGTTGAATCACCAACACAAACCGTTGAAGGATGATCTTATAGAGAGCATGACCCAACTCTTTGGACCTCGTGCATTCGAGAGAAACGAGCTCCTTGAAAAAGCTGGTTTATGTTTGAAGTATATTAGGGACCAATACAGAAAAAATTTATGGGATAACCCCAAGTACGTTCGTCCGCCCTATGTTCCAGAGGTTGAGTGGCAGGCTCTGATTTTGGATGGAAAGTATAAAGCTAACAAGAAAAATAATATTACACCAGTGGAGAGTACAGCAAAGTATGTGATATTGTTGAGAATATAATTATGTACTAATTAACCTCCATATTTATACTATCTAACATATTTCAAACTTTTCATAGATTGTCTGACACATCAAAGGCAACAAAGGCAAGACTAGAAAAGCACGGGACACACAAGCTCGGCTCTAGTGGTTTTTTGAAACTTCAAGCAAGAGTTGTAAGTATTAGTAAATGAAAAATTGTATCAAATTTTTTATATAATGTGAAGGGGAATGCTAGGACTCCCTTATTTAGCTCATCAATTATAAATAGGTCAATAGAATATAATAATAGTAGTGGATTTTCATATTCAATATAAACAATTCAACAATTGAAGTCAAGACTCTGCAATCTAGATTAGTGAAGAAAACTTGTGATTCACTAATATGACATTATTTAAAATCTCACCCTTGGCTGAATTTTCCTCCAATAGTTGAGAACAAAGGTAGTGATTGAAAGAATGAGGGAATGCAGTAGCAGTTGTAGCCATTTTTATTTCCAAAGAGCTGAACTAACTCTTACCCAACTTAAGAATTTGGAGAAAATATGTTGGTACAAGCAAAGCATACAAACACGCAACATTTATATAGTAGATTGCTCCATCAAAACTGCTCAATTTTTCTCCTATTATATTGTGATGGATATAGATGATTTTCTGTTGATATTTTAACTACCCTCCATTGGTTGATGAAAAAATGCAAGTAAAATTCACCATACCACGCAAAAATGCAGGGCTCAGAGTTCAAGAGATGCCTCACAGAAGACGATAAGAGAATTGGCTTCCAACAAGGCTATAGAGCCGTGGCTGAACGGCTACGAGCTAAAATTAGTGTGGAAGGTTCTAATACTGATGCATCTCAGCCACAGGTAAATAAGCTAAATGAAATTTATTTCAAATTGAATACTTTACCAATTAGTCTATTTGATGTTAAGTTCCAATATAAAGTGAGTATATCTGTTTTAAGCAAGCAATGATAACAATGCGTAGGATGTTGGGATGCAGCCTGACAATCCTTCTACACAATCTGTGGATGTCGAAGGTTCACATGATGTGCATCCCAGTGGTGGAGGTATACATTTTCTATTAAATTTTTTATATGTAATTGCAATTGGTGTTTGGATTAACGTAACATTTTGTATAGCAGCTATAGAGGATCGAGGGGTCGATGTTCATGACCGTGTTGATGTTGAGTCTAGAAAAAATGATGTGGTCAGATCAGGTAAAGAGACACAGTTATGTTATTTAAAATAATTAAATACTTGTAACAATTATAACAAATTATTTTTAATTTAACTCTTTTATTTGTTATTGCAGAGGACCCCCCTTTGCAACAGCATAGGAATTTGAGATCATCAAGAACAGATAACAGAACAACTGATGAGGGGGGAATTGATGATGACACTGATGCTCCTCTTAGAGCTTACATAGAAAAAAGAAATAGAAAGAAAAAAAAAAAAATGATTGTCACTACATACCTTAATTGATAATGACTGTATTTTATGTCTCAATGAATTTAATTATGTGCTAATGAATGTTCATGAATTATGTGTTAATGCAGAATATTGATGAATGTTGCATGTTAACGAATCTAATGTGTTAATGAATGTTATCATGTGATATTGATTGAATGTTATCATGTGATATTGATTGAATGTTACATTTTATTAATGGTTGAAAGAATGAATGAATGTTAGATGTTAACGGGGAATGTAGAGTGATGTTAGGGGGAGGGGGGTGGGGCCAAATGAGCTTCCACCTTCACGTGGTTGGCCCTGTTTAGTAGAGAATATTAAACTATTCTCGAAACAAAGTGAAGCTCAATAAGATACTCAAATAACCACCCTACCCCAAAACACACGAATGTGTGTTAATTCTCCATATAGGTTGTGATACACTCATAAACTCCAACGCTTCATAAGAGATCACCACTCTTATATCAATTCATAGTACAACATTTGAACTCCAATGGATATGCAAGGAATTCATAAGTACAAGGGTTACACATATCAAGAAGGGTTAATGTTGTAGTATGTAGAATGAGAGACTAGCCCTATTGATAGTTTGATAAGATGGTTTGGCTCTTCCTAATGGGTTTTACAAATACCACATAATCAAATCATCTTGGATTAGCCATATTATCCATTATTGTTGTAGTATTCTATTTTATATCACATACACTCTCTTTCACGAAAATATTTATGCATGCCCTTAATCTCCAATCGATGCATCCCATCTCTTGGTAACATTCCCTTAAGCCAATTTGTCCAACAATTTGGATATACTGTCTTTACTCCCATATTATGTTGCGATTCTAGCGTGTGTTGTGCTCCATTGGTCTTCTTTTTTATTTCACACGCACTACACACTCTTACTCATTCACACATATCCACACCTTATATTTTTCCAAGATAGAGCCTTTAAAATTTATATTTGAAATCTAAAATTATTTCCATCCCATTGATATTGATATGGGAACCCTAGAGTACTTGTATGAATGGATGTGTATTTTCATTCCCAACTCCTTGTAAATGCAAAGATGTCAGCAGTTCAGTCAACAATATAATATTGCTTTATCAATCTTATGCAATCCCTTGCAAGCAGATTAGAAGCTCCCCAAAGGACAGTAATTGCTCCCCCTGCATATTCACTACTGCTATGTCAAGGTAACTTTAAGGATTTTATAAATGAGAATTTGTGTCAATGATTAGCAATTTTATCCATAAGGATTTTATAAATGAGAATTTGTGTCAATGATTAGCAATTTTATCCATTGTGTTGGCACATCATAGCCACGGTCCTCTTAATTGAATGAGGTCTTATTTGTGGCATTTGTCCCACCACCACATTAGCAGTCTCATAATTCTATGGCACCAATTAATGCTAAAATAATTAATTGAGAGTCTTTGTAATGGCTAATGTATTTGATGTGGAACAACTGAACCAAATTAGGAGTTAAAACAAAGCTAGACTTTTTCATTAAGAACTACAACCCCCTCATGGATCGTACATCATAGTAGCTAGCCTTACTGGCTCATCTGACAAGTGTTTCTTTGTTACTTGGCATTTACCTTTTGTAGTTTTTGATTGATTTTGAGGGTTTGACTTAGAAGTTAAATACATTCTAGTTCTGAGCTAATGCAATGTATTTCTTTGCCCTTATGCATAATTTTGAAATATTGCATATCATAAATACATGTTTGATATTTTTTTGTGAAAACACACCCATCCTCCAAAAAAAATATCATCGTAACACCATCATAACTTTCACACATGACAATTTTTTTCCCATTATTTACAAACATTTCAATGTAGTAAACATATAATTATTGCACTATATCTTGCACACTTTTCTTGTAGAATATATAACTATTGCAGGTTACATAAAAAGACTTTAACAAGATAAATCTGGTTGACATGGGGAGAACTATTGTTTGCACAATCCATCAGCCTAGTATTGATATCTTCGAGTTATTTGACGAGGTAAAGATTTGATTTTCTTAAAATAGCTTTGTGAAGCATTTGAAATTGGCATCTTCTTAAAGCTAAATGAAATATGTTGCAGCTATTCTTAATGAAGCGAGGAGGTCAACTTCTCTATGCAGGTCCACTTGGTCACAATTCTAACAAACTTATAGAATATTTTTCGGTAAGATGCCATCCACTACGGTTTTATTCTGTTGAGAGATTTAGATCTGAATCTGGTACCTTTTGATGAGCAATTTGAATTTTGAAGTTGTAAGTAGTCATAGTTTATTGTACTAGAACCAATAGGAAGTTGATTTTATATACAAGGAATAGGTCATGCCGGATAGTGTTGACCACTAAGCTTTTAGCAAACATTCTCAATACGTTGAGCTTAAGAGTCAAGCAATGGCTACAATCATCATATATGTTTCAGCTAATTGAAAATGATTCATGTAGGCCATTGAGGGGGTTCCACAGATCAAGGAAGGTTATAATCTAGCTAGATGGGGTTTGGGTAATGCTAGGAGCAAGAGATGTGGATGGGAATTGGATGGATTTGATGAATGGGAGGGTTTCAATGATGGTAGGAGATGAAAGAGGATCTATAAGTAGGTTATTAGTGTCATATCAATTAAGAAACAATATTTTAAATGCAATGTATTATTGTACTTTTAAGAATATTTTAAAAACTTTTACTTGGGTGTTCTTGCTCCTAGCCTTGCACCTCTAGCAGATTAAGTACTTTGTGGTGTTCTCGAATTGATTGTTGCACCCTGCATTGTATATTGTTCACATATCAATCTAGAGTGATCTATAAACTAATTACCTTTTTACTTTTATAATATTTAGTTGATTAAATAATATCATGTCAAAACTCAAACAAGAAAATCTGTATATCTTGTCCACTGAAGACCATCACCATCAAATCATCTGTGAGTGTGAAATCCCCACCTCTATATGAATAACATGTATGCCCACAATGTACACATGGATGAGATGACACTCCATCCTTAGATGCATCTATATCTATCCCATCACATGTGTGTTGACAGCTAAAAAAATGTAGATTGGGCCCTGAAGACTAATAATGCACATGATGATGATGTAGGTGGCACAAGCGAGGATGACGTTGGTGGTGTAGGTGACACAAGTGGATATGACACTAGCGGTGCAGGTGATGCAAGTGGAGATGACATTGGTGGTGCAGGTGATGTTGATGGAGTTGTCGTAGGCTATGATGACCGAGGTGCCATAGGTGATGATGATAGAGTTGTTGCATGCTATGATGACCTTGGTTCCATAGGTGATGATGATGGAGCTTTCACATGATTTGATGACCCTAAAGGCATTTGATGATGGTCAAGTGCCATAGGTGAAGGAAAACCACCTAACTATGAGGCATGCTCAATGATAACATTTGTTAATGATGCAGCTAAATGAAGAGTCCATAAATCAATAGAGTCCTTTACAATTGATGGGAGCACAACATGATGCATGGTTTTTCGTGTTGTAGGTCTCCTCTCATTTTGTGGTACCACCCTGTGAGCCCTAGGTATATCTTTCACAGAGCCTCTTCCTCTACCCTAGAACTGATAGATGTCAAAGTAATTTGGCTTCTCACCAAGGATGAACTCACAATATAGCTTTCTCAAAAAACATAGAGGCACCTCATAATTATTACATGCTGATAGGTCAAATACCATATACCATCTATCCCAAAAACACGATCTCTTCCTAGCATGAGTGCACCAATAAATAGGAAAAATTTTGGTTGTGTGTAATAGGGAGTTTCCAAATATAGGATCGGTGAAAAGAGAACATATAGTATCTTTCTTTATGTCTTTATTTTTCACGTGTTGATATGATAACCCATTGGCATAAAATGCATGACACTTGTACCTCCATGTACCACATTTTGTAACCTCCTTAGACACCTCATTTTCATTTTGGGTCATTTGTTCAAATGTATTCACTAGGGTTGAGTGGTGAGAAAGTGTAGATGATCACAATCTATTGACCATTTGGGTAATTTTACAACTATTTTGTGAGAGGTAGTTTATGAGTTCCTCTTGTGTAGTAGTTAAATGATGTAATTGTATGTGTAAATGCTTTATAGGAGGTGGTGGTTATTGAACGAGAACATTGAGTGGAGAGTTTTGTGGTTGTGTCACTACAGGTAGAGGGTTTTGTGGTTGTGTCACAACGGGTGGAGTGTTTTTTGGTTGTGTCATGATGGTTGTGGAGGAGGTGGTCTTTCTTCTCTCCCTCATTTTCTTGGATTCATTGATGCATCTATATTTTTTTTTTAAATTTAAAAAATTACAAAACTTAAGATTTCCAAAACTAAATTACAAAATTTGATAAAAAATAACATAAATGACAGATAGAATGAAGACTTACATTGTTTGTGGATGCCATAGATGGAGATGCAATCAAAAATCATATTTTTATGGTAAACCCGATCGGGTTTTGCTATTTTCCTGCACAATTCACATTTTTGTTATTGTTTGAGGGTATAAAAATGCCCTCAAACGCGAACAATAATCACAATATATACTTTACAAAAATATAATTCAAAAAACCTGATCGGGTTTTTTGAATTATATTATTTAATAACTCGATTGGGTTTTACAAAACCTGATCGGGCTTTTAAAACTATAATGGCCAGGCTTGGATACCAAGTTTGGCCAACATTTCACTTTTAAATAACCAGGTCAAGTTTTCAAAAACCTGATCAAGTTTTTGAAAATTTCTCTCTTTTTTTTTTGGAGGGGGTGTCCACTTTTTTGTACACCATCTTGGTGCACTTACCTGTATAGAATAGAATTTTAATAAGAATACAAAGATTTTTAAAGAAAGTATACAAAAGAATACATATAACTAAGAGTAGAAACAAGTTTAAAGGAAATAAATTTAAGAAAAAGTTAAAATAATGAGAAAGTTGTAACTCAAAACAATCAAAGTGATCAGAATTTTTTTTATGATTGGGGCTGACAATTTTCTAGTAGAAAATTGAAAAAACGGAGAGTAAAACTCCCACATATAAGCCTATCGGCTTAATAATTTATTTATTACTTGTTCCTAAAAATGTTCAATTTAAAGGAAAATAGAAAAGTTACAACATAATTATGAATATGATATATGTTCATTTGAAATATGTTTATATTCTTATTAAATAATTCATCTTTCATTGTGTGATGAGTGTCTACTAGTTATTATATTTGCCCTAAGCAATATACTATTGCAATCAGTTCTACTTAAGTTGTGATTGATTTTATTTATTTCAACCAATTACATTTCACTATTTTTATTTTGAAGTTCCTTTTTAATTTTTCTAATGTATATGTAAGAGATTTTTAATTTTTAAAATCCGTAAAATTATTTCACTTCAATTTTATTGGCTCATACCTCTAGGGTGTTATAGGGTGAATTTTCAGGAAGCATACCCGTATTATGAGGAGATATTTTCGATAAGAATATATGAAAATATGAAATAGATCAAACATATTTTAATACATTTTCAAAGTATTAATACTTTAAATGCTAACAATTTATAAAAACAAAATGATTAATTTAAAAAATTATAAATTGAATATAAGAATTTTTAAAATCTCAAATATTATGAAAATATTAAATTATAATTATATTGTATTATACATTAGCATTATCAATTTGGTGTTCTTATAATTATTAATTATTAGTTTTAATCTATTCTACCTAATTAAACTATTATAACTTGATGGCAAATACAAGCCACTATGTGGCACTTGTTAGTACTTGTCGGTGGGCTAAGTACTATTGTGATGATTTTTTAAATTTGCACGTTAACTAGTTATTAAAACTTTTCATTCAAAGTATGGTAAGAATTAATCATCTTCAAATTTTTTTATAATATTAATATGTTTTAGATTGTATAGATACAAAATTTTGAACTTTCTAATTTGTATAAAATATTTTTCAATAATTTTATTGGATGAATCGATTTCACTATTATGTGGGCATGAGATTTTATCCATTATAAAACTTAATACTTTTTGAGAGATTTTTTTTATTATTATATTTTTATGATGAAGATATGCTCTAATACCACTTGATGAAGGTACACTCTGATACCACTGACGAAGGGCCACACCACCCTTACCAACTCACAACCAAGAATGCAACAATATGAAGACAAAGAGAGATAAAATGCTTCCCAAGCAATTCTATTATAATCTAAAATCCAATAGCAATTACAATAACATTTCTACAAGATCTCTCAAGATCCAATCCAAACCCAAGCTAGTCCAGATCCACACTCTGGTAGATACCTCCAAGATCTGAACTTGTGCTTGCAAGCCACCAAGCAACCTTATAATATATATATGCTTATATCATACAATATACACTTCTAATATAATATATACTTTTATATACTTATATTATATTATCTTTAATCTTATCATTCTCAACCAATGATTATAATTATAATGAAAATTTAAATTAAGATTTAAATTAATTATACTTTATAATTAATAATTAGTAATTGTACTAGAAAAATCTTTGTTACTATGATTATTATTATAACTATATAATATTTTTATTTATTAAAATATTTAATATACTATAATAAATTTATTAAATTAAAATTGAATTTATACTAAAAACTAAAGGCAAGTACTACCACTATGTGGCACTTGTTTTGGGTGCATTCATGCTCCTACAAAACTATTGGGTAAGTTGATCAATAACATGCAAGCCATATCCTAAATTTTTGGTATGGTATAAAGATCATTTTTATTTCTATTTTACTTTTAAAATAATTAAATATTAGAAAAAATTTCTATTTTTTGATTTTTTATTTGGGAAAATTTATCTTTAATAAAAAAATGTTAATGTGTTCTATCAATATCATGATATTATTAAAATTCAATAGTATTAGTTCATATTGATTATAGTATAGTTTTCCATAGTAAATGTTAATAATACTTTATAACCTTAATTCTAAATAAACATTAATTTATCAATAATGTTATTTTTTGGATTATATTAAACTAATATAGAGATATCATTTTTAGAAGACAAAATATTTTATTTAAATTAGATTTATCTACATTTTTCAATCTATAGAGATACTTTATGGTTGAACATGAAAATGAACAACTTTTACACTACTTATTATTGTGTATAAAATTAAATCACATTTATTCAAATTTTCAAATATTAACAATAATTTTTTTACATGTTTCTAAAAAACATTCAATTTAAAAAAATGAAAATAGAAAAGTTACAACATAAATATGAATATTATATATGTCGAATTGAAATTTATTTAAACTCAAATATCTCATCTTTCATTTTGCGAGAGTTGTGTGAGAGGGATAATGGTTATTTTGGATCACACATGCTTCTAAAAAGGCTTGGGTAAGTTGATCGGCAACATGCAAACCATAACACCAAAAAAATTGATATGGTATAAAATTATTTTTATTTCCATTTTACTTTAAAACTTTAGAACTTTCTAAATTTTTAAGATTTTTTTTTGACAAAATTCATGGAGAAATATTTTAGAATTATATTAAACTGGCATAATAGAGAGATCATTTTTATAAAACAATATATTTTATTTTGATTAAATTTATTTATATTTTTTTGAGTCAATAGACTACTTTATGGTTGAATGATAAAGTGAACATTATTTGCATTCATCAATATTGTGTATATGGTTGAATCACATTTCTTTAAGTTTTCAATAATGATTATATTATGCAACAACCTTGTTAATGTGTTTAATCTCTATTTTTCGTGAGGACCTTGATATTTCTTGGGAGAGGGTATCATCATGTAAATATATAATTTTTGTTACTCATGGGCTAAATTTTGCAAGTTTGTTTTACATTTCTCTCTGAGAATTTTGTGATTATTGTAGAATTTAGTTTAAGCATTTGAAAAAAAAAATTAATAATTTTAAATGTTTTGTTTTTAATTGTTCTTAGATGTTGTTTTGTTTAGCATGTCAAGATTACTTGTCCTTACAAAAAGAATATTATTCTTAAAAACTAAATATGTATAGATTGTTACAATTTTCAAATGATTAATGAGTTTCATACAATGCAAATGAAGGTGTAATCAATATCTCTTACTTGAGGTTTGTCATGAGTAAAAACTTGTCAAAAATATAAGTATCATTAATAATTTATCTTATTAATGATAATCATTACACCTATGTTCAAAATAAGACTGAGGAGAAAATTAAGTTTGGAAAAAGAAAAAGAAAAAAAATTGGAAGTTATCCACACGACTTCATCTCTTATGAAGTCTTCGAGCGTTGGCTCTTTGTGAGTGATTCAACTTCATCAATAGACCTAGAACCTACACAAAAGTATTAAACTACATGTGTGATGCTTAAACCGGTAGGGTACCCATCTCCACGAACATGGACAATAGCAGCTTCAAGGATAGGCCCGAATGCCATTGCCTCAGACTTCATTTCGACCCCATTTCATTCATAAATTATCCTGCTAATTCGTCTAATTTCTCTGTAAATGTTCAGTCTTTGGGTTTCTTAGTAAAGCTAAACATGAACCATTGGTTTGGAATATCGGGTCCTCCCTTTCAGATAACAAACGCCTTCGGCCTAATAGATATTCATATAACCTTCCATCACAAGCTCTTTCCCTTATTCGATGCTTCAAACAAACATTTGATTGATTGGTATATTGAAATGAAATTTCTGAAAATTTCGACGCTTTCCAATTTTCCTCTTCAATACAGTTGTTCAATACAGTTGTCCGGCTGCAATTAATTGTAGGGCATTAAAGTATTAGAGATTGGAGTGTGCCACCTATTTGCTTTTTAGGTGGTGGCGGGTCATCAGCCTTCTGAGGCCACTCGTCTTCTTCACTTTTGCCAGCTACCAAATTAGATTTGTCTTCTACTTATCCGGAGAAAAAGAGAGTTCTTGGAAGATTTGTGTTTTTCCAGTTTTAGTAACTAAAACCACATTGAAATTCATTGTAATATGAGCGAGAGAAGTTCTCACATGACAAATTCTGTAGCTGAGGATGGAAATGAGCGGCCTAATGCTTCAGCACGAGTGTTATCAGAACTGAAGAAGCTATGGCTGCTTTCAGGGCCTGCAGTCCTTGTTATGCTTTTCAACTTCTTACTCTCTGTTGTTTCCCAAATGTTTGCAGGCCACTTGGGAGAGCTACAATTAGCAGGAGCTTGTATAGCAAATGTGGGAATTCAAGGATTTGCCTATGGAATTCTGGTTAGTAGCATTTTGAAGAATTTGTATATAATCCAAGACTGGATTTTTATTATGAGTTTGGTTCAAATAGTTTATAACAGTGAGTTACTTTATTGTTTGGACAACAACATAGATTGGAATGTCAAGTGCAGTACAAACGCTGTGTGGGCAAGCTTTTGGAGCCAACAAGTACAAAATGCTTGGAATCATATGCCAACAATCTATGCTTCTAATGACTGCTACTGCCATCCTTCTCAGTTTACTTTACTTGCTTGCAGAGCCAGCATTACATGTCATTGGTCAGAATAGAGAAATAGCAGCTCAGGGAGCCATCTTTGCAAAAGGGCTCATTCCTCAATTGTTTGCCTTTGCTTTGAGTTGTCCCTTGCAGAGATTTTTACTGGCTCAGAATATAGTGGCCCCTCTTGCCTATATTTCTGTAGCCACTTTTCTGCTCCATGTTCTTCTAAGCTGGCTAGTTGTTTATAAGCTTGGGTTTGGCCTGCTCGGCGCTTCATTAACCTTGAGCTTCTCATGGTGGATTCTCACCATTGCAACTCTTGTTTATATACTCTTGAGTCCAAGTTGTAAGGATACATGGACTGGCTTCTCAAGGAAAGCCTTCACAGATCTCTTGCCTTTCTTCAAACTATCCATGGCATCAGCTGTCATGTTATGGTATATGATTCTACAACTTGTTTATTCAATTCTATTATCTCAATTTAGCCACATTGGTTTTCAAAGGACTAGATTTAAGTATTTATCTTGGCAGTTAGTTAATTTACTCACTACGCTCATCTTTGCTCAACAGTTTAGAAATATGGTACAGTCAAAGCTTAGTTCTCATCTCTGGGCTATTGCCTAATCCGGAGGTTGCATTGGATTCTCTTTCAATTTGGTAATTATATATCCATAGTCCTAAATCTAAAGAAACTGTTCAATTGTCCCGTTCTAAGCTCTCTTATCTTGTATTTTTTCAAATGTGCTATTGCACCGACTCAAAGGTCTGGAGAAATTACATTAAACAAAAAACAAAACCAAGAGCAGAAGATTGTTCTACATATTTTTTATGGGTTAGAGGAAAAGATTGATGCAATAAAATAAGTAGTATTATGCGAGTCTCCTCTTGTGTAGAGAATCAAAAAGGACCTCTCATACCAATTAACTCAATTGTACTAGTTGGTGTTTGCAGCATGAATTACTTAAACTGGGACATGCAAATAATGTTGGGCATCAGCGCTGCTGCATGGTTTGTATTTCTATAACCAAAGAAACTTTTGATTTCATCTCATCCAAACAGATTACCATCATCTCCAATTTTATCAAGAACTTATGACATTCTGAAAATCGTTATATATTCTTAATTCTTCTTTACAGAAAAAGCACCCAGTTTGTTATCTTATACAATTATGAAATATTTTAAAATACAGATGTTAATCCAAATTGTTTATTCAATATCACTTGTAAGAACTCTCGTTAAAAAATCAGCCATTTTCCAATTTTCTAGATGAGTTGAGGTTTTTACATTACATTTTTTGATCGTGTTGAGAAAATATAGTACAAGAGTTGGTAATGAGCTCGGAGCCAGGAAAGCCAAAGCTGCAAGTTTTTCAGTTGTAGTTGTTGTGTCCACCTCCATCACAATCAGCTTTCTCCTGGGCATTTTAATATTATCACTTCACAAATACCTTGGCCATCCATTCACGAGCAGCACTGATGTTATGAGAGCAGTTTCTTCCATGACACCATTACTTGCAATATCAGTGTTTCTGAATGGTGCTCAGCCTGTTCTTTCAGGTTCTCCTCCACTACTTTCATGTTCAAAGCAATTATATTCTCTATGAACTAATATGAACATTATATTCTAATATGGCCATCGTATTCTGCTTGAGACTTACAGTTGGGAAAAGAATCTGACCATGGTTGCATGAATGGTCATGAATCCAAAAAAATTTTAAAAATCCTCTTTTGACCACTAAATTTTAATTGTATGAAGTTCATTTCTGAATTTGTATTAAATTTATTTAGCATCAAAGTTATTGATCACGGACGAGAGAATACACGTTGATAATTTTTATTCTTTGTATTCTCTAGTCCTGATGAATATGGATATGGACGAGAGAATACAAGAATAAAAATGATAATTTTGATAATGATTATTCTTGTATTCTCTAGTCCTAATGAATATGGATTATTCTTGTATTCTCTAGTCCTAATGAATATGGATCACAGAATATGGATCACAGAGTATAATCTGAAAATAAACTTACACAATTGAATTTTGAAATAAACTTCAAATGCATTGTGGAAATCTGATAATACACAATTGAATTTTGAAATAAACTTCAAATGCATTGTGGAAATCTGATAATATTCACTAAATTTTATTACAGTTCATTACAGTTTCAAAATGAAGAAATTGGTAGATGTAACAGGTGTGGCAATTGGATGTGGGTGGCAAAAGTTTGTGGCATGTGTCAATCTTATCTCTTATTACATTGTGGGTCTGCCAGCTGGAATAATGTTGGGTTTTGTAGCAAAATCTGGAGCAAAGGTGTTGTACTTTACTTTCTTGTACATATCAGTGAACATTAAACATCCAAAATGATTAATATCTTAATAAAGCATTAAACATCATTTACAGGGAATATGGTGGGGTATGATTGGCGGAGTTGGACTGCAGACATTGATTCTCATTATTTTTACAGCGCAAACAAACTGGAATAAAGAGGTAGCAAATGTTAAGTATACTATACATTCATTCTCATTCATGCATTTAGTGTTTACAGCGCAGAAGAAAATATTAAAGCAGAGACATTCGTAAGTAAATGTAGGTCGAAGGTGCTGTGAAGCGTCTTAAGCATTCAAGCAACGAGTCGTCTGGAGAAGAGGGGGAAATGGCTTCCTCAACTTAGTCTAATCATTGCCAAATGCAAATATGAAGAATGTTACTTTTAAATTGTACCTGGTAATGGCAATTCTAATGTCAGCAAAATACTTATATCTTGGTGATTTTCTTGGGCGCTGGTTAAGTTCAAGATAAAATGTATAAAGATAAATAAATTGTTGAATTATTTTTTCAGATTCAGAAAATATAATAATTTTTTTTTGTTGTTTTGGACTACAAAATATATAAATCATAAGAAACAAGTGCTGGAAATTTCAACAAAATCAATTGCATTTTGAAATTTTTGAATATTGATCAACGGCATCCATTTTCTTCTTTTTTATTGACGGGTGTAATGCCTTGAATCAATTTGCTTCTTATTGATGAACTTTGCTTTTAACCTTCCACACTTTGAGGTCAATTATCACTAACAAAACTAGTGATCCTATTACATGTATCAATGAGCATTTGAATCTTTTATTATATATCAATGAACATTTGAAGACAACATATTGAAACATAACTAGACAAATATATATTAATATTTTTTCTTTTGGTTTAAATATAAATTGGTGACATATTAGCTTTAAACATCAACACGAGTGGACTATAATTAGACAAACATATATTTAAATTGGTGACATATTAATTATCTTTAAACATCAATACATAACAATATAGCGTTGAATGTATGTTGATTCCACTCGCAATGGCTATTAAAACAGAATATAAATTTAATAAAGTGTCGAATGTGTGATGATTCCACTCAATATCACAAATTGATTTTGAGGTCTATTCACATGTTGTGGAAATGATAAATTCAATAGAAAAAATATATGAATTAAGATATATGAATATTTTATACAAATCTAGTATAACTAGTTATAATATTGTATAACTTGAATGATAAGTGATATATGTTTACTTTGTTTTAACCATCCACATTTCTAAGTCAATTATCATTTTTAAAACTAAACTATTGTTATCTTGAGCCTACTAAGACTCAAAGGTTAATTTTCCCCATTCTGATTATGTAATTTCTCTAGTTTTTCAATGAGGGTTTGGAGTAGCACCCGTGGTGTGCTCCCCATGGTGGAGTCGAATGAAGTTCAACAAACTTTTATTATTGTACAAAGGTGTCAAGATTTATTTTTTCTGTTAGCCAGCATATTGTAACCCTAATTTTGTAATTGACATAGTCTTGTTAAAATGGTTTAGAGGGCTTTTTATAAGAGAATTCAGTAGCTTCTTGCAATGGTATTGAATTGTAAGGTATTGAAGATTATAATCAGTTTGATTTACTAGATAATAATATTGAATTCTTTGTTTGGTGGATATATCTGAGATTGGGTGAACTATGTTATGTTGGCAGTGGACTAGCCCCCCTCTCTGGACCCACGACATGGTTTAATAACCTCCTATGTCTTTTATAAGTCTACTGGTTGTGTCAAGCATTGAAAGTTCAATCTTTTGGTGCAATGAAAACCCTAACATTTAACATGTGGTATCTAAGTTTGTCCAATTGTTAATTTTTTTGTAGCCATGACTAGTAATTCTAGGAGGGGGATTGTTGGTTGTGGGCCATCATCCCTCATTGGATTCATGACATGGTTTAATAACCTCTTGTGTCTTCTAATAGTCTAGTGGTTGAATCAAGCATTGACATGTCAATCTTTTGGTGCAACGAAAAACCTAGTGGTTCACATGTTAAATTGTTTTGTCTTCTTGTTCTATTTCTATGTGTTTTATTCCTTTGATTTATTAAGACAATGAGTTTACTCTCCGTGAAAGAGCCTAGTAAGATTGTTTGGACAATCGGACAATGTCACATTGTAAAAACAAAAAATAGTGCCGCTAATTGATGTCTACAATAAGGACACAATGAATAAAATATTTTTTGTTTAACCTTCCACGTATTTTCCTTGGAAGGAGAACCAATGAGAGGCATTGCTTAGATTAGTCATGCATTTCCCTCAAGGCCACTTGGAACAACTCACAAACAACAATGGTGGTAGCCTTGTTTTGTAGGTTCTCATTATTTTGTAGGTTCACCACACCTATTGCATCAATTGTTGGGGAGGAACTAGTCGTGACATCCTTGAATGTAGTGGAAATATCCCTTGTTTGGTGAATTTTAGATATTAAGATCATGCATTTTACATTACATCATCTTGAAACAAAAGTAGGTCTTGCTTGGTAATTTAATTTGGTCTTGATCTTATATCTCAAATTTTGAATGAAAAATTAGGTCTTGATCAGTTCTTGTTTTGTTTGAAACCATGCATCTACATTATATCATCTAGGAAGAAAAACTATTCTTACTTGGTATATGTATTCACGTACATCCAAATTAATCCGTGTTTATTGTTTTTCTATGGGCTAAAATTCATAAGTGCACCAAGTTGTGGTGCCAAAAGGGGGGTATAAGTGGACACCTTTTTTTCTAAAATCAACAATTTATGAACCTCAATAAGAATTTGAAGATAGTTATGCTCAAAATTTTAAGATATGGAAAAAACAAAAGTAGTAGTCCTTTGAATCTAGTTTCTAAACGACTAATTTTTTTTCAAAATGGTTTAGTTTTAGGTCCTCAAAAAAGGGGGCCACAGAAAGTGGTACTATTTATTCCAAAAAATATAACATAGTACAAAGTGTGGCCCCCCTAAAATTTTAACTTTTTTTTGAAATTCTTTAATTGCTCTAATCAAAGGTTACCTAACACTATGTAGTTTATCCCAAATTTTTCAGGTAATTTTATAATGTGTATTTTTTTAATGAATTTTTTAATTAGACACATCCTAAAAATGTGAAATATCTATGTGCTCCCCCTAGAAATAATTGAAAACTAATCTAAAATCAAACTTTTTTTTCAAAGTGTGTAGAATAGAGTCTAGTTTCTAAAAAATTAAGTTGTTGCAAAATTTGATAAACAAGCTAAAATCTATAGCCCAATTAGTACATGTTGGTTTTTGACAAAAAATGGACATATATTCAAAAGAAATTATAGATGAAAGGCTTGAAATAGTTCAAATAAAAAATAAATTATATGGTTATATAGCTAACACAAAAACCTACAATGTCATGTAACCTGATTTGATCAATGCTCAACCACAAGGAAACTTGAAGGAGAGCACACAAAAAAAATTATTCATTTTTTGTATGTTTGCAGCAAAACATGTCTCTGACTAGTTTACAGACTCCAAACCTTTGGATTGTATCCCCAAGGCAAAACCAAATCTTAGGCTTGGTAGAATGCAAAGCTTTGAATAGCGCATGTGTCCTATAGTGCATGCGCGCTATAGCGCACACACGCTATTTAAAGCTTTTTAAATTTGATTCTTAATAACACGTGTATGCTTTATATTGTTTTGAAAAGCATGTGCGTGCTATAGTGTGTATGCACTATAGCACGTATGCGCTTTTCAAAACTAGAAAAAAAAAGGTGTCATCTTTTTGGCACCACAGCTTAGTGCACCCTTAAAGTAATTTTATTGGGGTAAAATCTTGCATCTCATATAACATCATATAGAAGAAAAGAGCTCAAAGGAATAGACTTAAAACGTTGCATTGTATTTTTTTTTGAATTGAAATATGCATGTTACTTTACATCCTTGGAATAAAAGAGTTGAATTGAAGATCTAGAAAAATGTTTTTTTGAGAAATTTGCCATCTTATTGTTCCATTGGAATTTCTAAATTGTTGTTGTGATTCCAAGAAAAATAATAATCACTACTACATTTTGGCCCAAATTGCAATGACTAGTCATTGCAATTATGTTAGCAGATCATTGCAATTATGATGGTAATATGTCGCCCAATTGACATCAAGAGGAGTTGGCTCCCATCAGGCAAGAATCATATTTCTTTTGTCACAAATTGTAATGACAATAGTGGTCCTTGCAATTATGATGACAACAAGTATTGTAAATTGAGCTAATGTACTATCAAACCATTCATTATCACCATCCCAATTGCAATGAAAATCTATCGACGACACCATTGCAATTGTGACAAAAAATTCTATGGGCACCACAACAAGCCATCAAAAACTTCTATCATAGTGGAGATAGGCATGTGGCAATAATTTTGTGGGATCAATAACTAGCTATCAAAAGTGGTTGTCATAATTGCGACGGTGTGTTGTATTAATAGAAAAAAATTGTGGTAAACGTTGAATAGCTATTGAGCTTCACCTAGTTTTGAGAATAGTTTAATATTCTCTACTAATCAGGGCCAACCACATGAAGGTGGAGGCTCATTTAGCCCCACACACACCCCCCCCCCCCCCCCCCCCCCCACCACCACACACATCTAAATTCCCTATTAAAATCTAAAATATTTAAGAAAGGATCAATGTTTAAAGTACAAAAAAGGTTCCAGACCTACAAAAGTGACATTATTTTCCCATGTTCTGGTGCATGTCAATTTTTCATCACATCTGAAATAAGATTATGCCACTCTAAATCGAGAATGCATGTGCAACTACATTCAAATGCATGGACAACAGGCAAATCTAATAAAATACAACACAATTACATTTATTTAATAAGTCTATTAAGTTTTTAAAATTATAGACCATCATGAACAATGTTCATGATGGTCTATAACTCAAAATACCTAATTAAAGACCTCTAACAAAAATGAAAACCTATTGCATTTTTCAACTCCACCTAGTGTCATATGGATATGAATTCACATTGTATATTGAACTATGGTGTCCTTCTACATTACCTAAAAATGAAAATTTCACACAATTAGTTGTCATACTATCATAGGTTAATGTTGAGCTTCACTTGGTTTTGAGAATAGTTTAATATTCTCTACTAGTCAGGGCCAACCACATAAAGGTGGAAGCTCATTTGGACACCCACCCACCCGCTCCCCCCCCTCCCCCCCGTGCCCCCTAGCAACATCTAAATTCCCCGTTAACATCTAAAATATTTAAGAAAGGATCGATCTTTAAAGTACCTAGAATGTCCTCATCACCTCCTACTACTCTCAAGGGAAGTCCATCTTCATTTCTCATAAGCAATTCATCACATAGGTACATACAGGAATATCCTTATCACCTCCTGCATAAAATGAATCCAATATTAGAAAATATCTCTTAAGAAATAATAGTTCAAGTGAAATGAACACATGAAAAATGAGAGAGAAAAAAATGAATCTACTTACCAATAGGCATTGCCATCGCATCTATGGCCATGCTACCTATTGAGTGATTTTTCTTTGTTTCTTTGTTGTGCCAAGATCTCTCTATTTATATACACACACACACACACACACACACACACACACACACACACATATATATATATATATGTATGTATATACATACATACATACATACACACACATATATATACACATGTATGTATGTATGTATGTATGTATGTATGTAGAGGTTTTATTTGAGGTGCTAAGTGACTTACCATGTATGTATGTATGTATGTAGAGGTTTTATTTGAGGTGCTAAGTGACTTACCTCAAGATACTCCACAAAATTAATACAGACTAGGAAAAATGGGCAGAGTTCACAAGAAATTTTACAAAACATATCATAGCAGATATTTTTAGAAAGAAACAAGCCATAATGCAATTATATTTTTAGATCTCCACATGATACATACATACATGTATGTACATATATATATATATATATATATATATATATATATATATATATATATATATATATATATATATATATAGATATATATATATATATATATATATATATATATATATATATATATATATATATATATATATATATATATATATATATATATATTGAGATCTTTATTAAAGTGCTTACTACATCTTAACACTAGAAAAAATGATCCAGCTGCACACATATTCTAGAATCCAAATAATCAAACAATAAAACTCACTCAACTCGTGCTAAGTGACTTAACTCAAGATCTTGCACAAAAATAATGTGGAGTTAATGGGCAATATGTGTGTGTGTGTGTGTGTGTGTGTGTAATATATGTATATAGGGGAAATATAATGCCCATTAACAATGACATTAACTCTGCCCATTTTCCTATTCTGTATATACATACATACATACATACATACATAAATATATACATATATTTGCATCCTTTGCATGGTTTAGAGGTAATGTCATTGTCATAGAGGCTTCTACAAGGTAATGAGCCTCGTGATTATTGTATTTACGGAAAACAAAAGGGGAATGATTAATTATGTCATGTTTTCTTTTTTTCTATTTATTTTATGCAGTCCTCCATATGGCCTGTAGTAAAATATGTATTGCATCTGTATTTTCTTTTCCATTATAGCAATGATAGTAGATACTTGGGATCCTCATACAAAAGGAATGCCAATACATACATGGTTACATCCTCGGCTTCCATTGTCGGGCCAATGTATGGAGCGTCTATATCAAACCATTTGTTATAAATTGGGGAATGTGCTTCATGCTTGGCATTCAAGTGATTCATCCACATATGCAATTTTATCACCTTGAAAAATTGTATTTGATCCTGCTAGCTAAGAACAATTGATTAAATTCATTTTATTGTACCTAATCTGATGATAATTCTATAGGAATTTGTAATCAGCGCAACTAATCAGAAACTAGACCCATTTAACTAGGTTATGGCTTGTGTGTGTGTGTGTGTGTGTGTGTGTGTGTGTGTGTGTGTGTGTGTGTGTGTGTGTGTGTGTTTAACTGGGTTATGGATTCTACAATGGAATGAGCCTTGTGATTATGGCATTTACACAAAAGCAGAACTTGCTTCTTCAACTCCTTACACTCAACTATTAATTGAAGTTATTCTTCTAGAAATGAGAATAGATGCTACAAATTCCTGGGAGCCAAGGGACCTTGAACCTATGCTACATTTTTTAGAGACATGGAAGAAGTTACTACTGGATTCAATACTTCATTACATTCTGGATCATATAGTGATGCCTAAATTAACAATGACAATAATACTTGGGATCCTCACAGGGAGAGTGTGCCAATACATGCATGGTTACATCCTTGGATTCCATTGTTGGGCCAACATATGGAGCCTTTATATCCAACCATTCATTATAAATTGGGGAATGTGCTTCATGCCTAGCATTCAAGTAATGCATCTACATATGCAATTTTATCACCTTGGAAAACTGTATTTGATTGTGCTAGCTAGGAACAACTAATTATTTGTTTTATTGTGCCTAATCTAATGATAGTTCTACAAGAATTTGTAATCAACCCAGCTAATCAGAAACTAGACCAATTTAACTAGGTTATGGCTTAGGCATGTGCTATTCCCATTTATCATATGGTTGTAATGTTGGAGGCAACCCTTTTTATTTGTGTAGGATATGGAGGAAGAGTAGTGGGGCTAGCAAATATGAAAATTTAATAATGTGAAGTCATCTTGAGGAACTTGTGTATGCTCTTGGAAAACATGTCATCAAAAATGTTCATCATGACCTTTTTTTATTCTACATGTTTTTGCATGGAGCCTTCACACACCTAGTGTTCGCAAATGTCTACTTAAGAATGTATGTGAACCTATAATGTACTACTATGTGGTGAAATATGTAGAAAATCATATAATCCTTCATCACACAAGATCTCTCTCTTGGTGTGCTAATTCATTAAGTTAAGCACCCAAGTTTGCATTTCAAATTAATGATTTATCTATTTTGGACTTAAGAACTAGTACAACAACCTAGAACATTCATCCTTTAACATTCATTAATAGTAGCACATAAACACATAACATGAACAATAACATGTGAAATAAGGTATTTAAACATGCCTCAACCAATTATGATTTAATTTTGGATCACCTACTTAATTAGTTTATTCTCATCAAAAATCATAATATGTAAGAACAATTGTGCCAAAAAGAACGTAAAAAGATGATTATCGTGCACCAATCATGTTTTTAAGCTCTTTTGGCATAATCATTCTTACAATTTTTTGGCTCAATCTCCAACTGGTCAGTATGTGCTTTGATATATTATTCAAGATTGGACTATGAGTTAGGAAAAAGAGAAATATCAAACTTGAAAAAGACATACATAAATGCAATTAATTTTTAAACTTCAATTTTATAAACTTACAAAGAGAACCATAGAATTATAAGAAATATTGTAGTTTGTACTATTTGAAAATTATAGTTACAAGTGATAATGTTATATACCTTTGATTTAGAGAGCATAAATATTGGAAATGAAGTGTTGCAGAAGGTGCAAGCTCAATTACCCCCCCCCCCATGTGGATGGCACTATTAAGTAGAGAATAGCTACATCCAATACATACATGGTTAAGTTCTACCTAACTACACTAGAGGCATACTTCGCCTACCAAGCTTCCTATATGATACCCATATCCACAGGATCAAGACCCTTGAACTACTCACTCTAATGAATACATAGTCCTGGTTCCTAATTGTTTTGATGTAGTTGTATTCCTATAACCACTAGTGAGCTTTACTCACCTAATACAACTCTTCGCCAACACCCACTCAAGAAAATCAAGTGATTTTCTATAATTACAATACTCTAATACCCAAATACAACCTTATGTTGTAGTTTACAGTTAATGTAAGGTTAACCTATATACGTCCTAACTCACTCCTTATACAGTTATGTTTAAAAGCTTGTGACAATACCCATGGCCATGCTACCTATTGAGTAAGTTTATTATTTTTTTGTTATGCCAAGATCTCTCTATTTATATACATACATACATACATACATACATATACACATATATACATATACATATGTACATATATGTATATACATACATACGTACATATATAGAGATTACAAGGGCATGAAAATGAAATGCAATTACCACAAGGTCATGACAATGAAATCCTAGATCTCCATTGATCTCCACAATCTACAAGATCTCTCTATATTTATACATACATGCATATACATACATACATATATACACATACATACATACATTTGCATATACAATTTTATCAGCTTGGAAAAGTGTATTTGATCCTGCTAGCTAGGAACAATAGATTGTTTATTTTATTGTACCTAATCTGATGATAATTCTATGGGAATCTATAATCAACCCAGCTAATGAGAAACTAGACCAATTTAACTAGGTTATGGCTTGTTTCTTTCTAAAAATATCTATTATGATATGTTTATCTAAAATTTCTTGCCCATTTTTCCTGGTATGTATTATTTTTGTGCAAGATCTTGAGCTAAGTTAGTTAACATGAGTTGAGTGAGTTTTATTGTTTTATTATTTGGATTCTAAAATATGGGCTTTACTTTATCATTGTCTTTGTTCAAGTCATAATTTTTAATGAAGTAACAAATTGGTTTTTAGGGTGGAAAGGACTATATAATGAAGAGGAAACTTGAAATCTTGAATGTTGAAATGAAAGTTATCCAAGATCAAACACTTGTGGCAGAGTTACAACATAATGTGAAGTGGATTTTAGATATAAACAAAAAAATGACATAAATCATTCCCCATCTGTTTTGATTGTGAAGAGTTGCGTGCAAAAGAAGGTACAAAGATTCGAATGAGGGTGGAGAGATCTAAACATTGGTGGAGATTTCATTGTCATGCCTTGTGATCACTACATTTTGTTTTTGTGCCCTTATGATCTCTACATTTCATTGTTGTGCCCTTGGTGGAGATTAGTGGAGATCTAGGATTTTGTTGTTGTGCCCTTGTGATCTTTGCATTTTGTTGTCATGTCATTGTGATCTTTGTGCCCTTGCTCTATAATTTCGGTGTTGTATCGTGCCCTTGTGATCTTTGTGCCCTTTGTAGCACTACAACATTTGGGATTAGATTGCGATGGCAATTTTTGGTAGCAATGTAATTTATGGTGTTCGGGCCCAAATATAGTAGTGTATTTCTCTGTGATTTTATTCAAGGGGAGAAGAAGTACCTATCCACATTCACATCCATGGAATCCTTTGAGAGTGGCTTGCTTATAGCCATTGTTTGAAGGCATTTCACATACATTTTAGTGTAGCTTCACATTTTCATACTTGAATTCATTTGTATAGGTTTGAAGGGATTCATTCATATATTTTTTTGGCAAGATCACATCCACATCCCTCCAATATAAAGCACACCAACAAGGCCTCTCATGGGTGCCCCTTGTTGAGCTACTTTGAGGTTGCATGAGGACTTTCAATTTGTGGTTGTACAAGTTGTTAAACTCAAGCATAGTTTTAGTTGTGTTTTACTTTCTCTTGAATATTTGATATACATGTGCAACTAATGTGTGCTTATTTACATGTGCTCCTAACAGGTTTGATTTTCTTGCATACACATAGAATTTTAAAAAAAAAAGTTAAAAATCTGAGAGCTCTTTTTACATTGTATTTTTTTTGTTTGAATGTGGAGGTCGGTTTGGGTACTGAATTTCAGAACATGTATCAGATAAAGTAATTTTTTAAAATATTTTAATGAATATTATTATAAATTAGTTAATTTTAAATTGAATTTTTTTTAAAATAGATTTTTTAAAAGAATTTGTTGAAATTTAGGTTGTTTTTAATAGAAATTATGTTTTGTAAATTAATTTGGTTGATCCAAATGATGATACTAAGGCAAGAAACAATGTTCCTCATAACCCTCCACCAAATGATCTAGTACCCCCTCAAAACCATTCACCAAACAATATTCTACCCCTTCAAAACCCTTCTCGAATTGAAGATTTAATATTTGAAAATCTCATCAAATTAAGGCTTTTGCAAACCACATATAACACTATACCTACATTGTCTCCCATGTTATCCACATTAAACACCATAGTTGATAATATTGAAATACTTACCAATAAACAAAATGCTACTCTTTGCTGGCATGACCAAATGCATGCTATGTTTGATGATGGGTTGGAATATGATGAGGTTGCGGCCCTAAATATAACTAAAGATGATATAGTTAGCCTTTTTTGTGGACCCAAAAAATGATAAACAAGTAGAACGCACAAAGCCCAAACTATCAATTAAATGGTGCACAAATGAGGCTAATGCATGTAAACTTTTGGGATCATTGGTGGATGGTTTTTGACATCCCTCCACACAACAATTTAGAGGTGCCATTTTATTTCATTAGAAAATTGTATGTTGAATTTGTGTTGGACCTCGAGCTAAACTATTGGAGCATGAGGCCCAACATGGGTGTAGGAGGAGGAGCTCCTCAAGATAGACCCTTTGCCCAATGGAATAAAGTTGGCACTTTTGTCCCCCCTACTCATGTCTCCCCCCTCCTCCATTGCAGCATCCTAATATCATTGCAGAGGCTAGCTCTTAGACTATTAGAGAGATCCATAGATTGAGTAACCTATTGATATGTGATGCTAGGTTAGTGTTGCCTCCCCATTTTGATGATGTTGGCGCAAGTTCATCATCAGTGAGCTCATCACATGTTTGTGCACCCCATACTTGCATAACATGCAAGAATATTTTTCTGGGTCCCATAGGTGATCTTTCTAAGTATCAATTTGTATTTTAGGAGGATACACCAGATGCGCATACAGAGGCTACACATCCTAACATGAGAGAGGAGAGGCATGCAAAGGCATGGAATCCTTCTGTGTCATACATGTATACATTTTTTTGTTCTGATATATGTGATTTAAAGATAATCTTTATAATAGAGCAATTTTAATTTTTAACCCATATTGGCTTATACATGTATGTGATCTTCATTTATGTTTAGTTGATGACTAAGGAGGAGCTTAGACAGGTTAATAATGTTATGCTCTTAGCTATTTCATTTAGCCTTGAAACATCTACAATATATTATGTTATGCTCTCATTATTTTTTCTATTTGATATTGGGACATATATGGTTTCTAATCTTTCTTTTATCTTGTAGATATCACCTGTCAGTGGGGGGTAGAGTGTAGGGGATGAGGCACAACCCATTGCCAAGGAAAAGGTAATTAGGTGCTTTTAAACTGATTAACTATTGATGCATTCTTTTAAAAATTTTGTGGTAATAAAATTTAATTACATTCTTTATTGTATAGGGTGTGGCTACTGGTGATAAGTCTAGACAGATCCCACTTCACAAATGCTTTGGCATTTCCATTCACAGTGACAGCCCCATCCTATGTATAAGCATCATTTATTTTTTATTTTCCTTACTTTCATAAATAGATTCAAAATTGATTTCCATGATATTAACTAGTATTTTGTATCTCATAGGAAACACCTAGTGTATAGGAGTTTGGACACTAGAGTTTTGTATCTTTGCTGATGCAACCATTATATCCAAAGGAGGAGTCGACACGGGTAAGTTGTAGTTTTAATTATTTATTATATGTTATAAATTTAGCATGCTATGAATTATAATGTTATAGTTCAATTTGTAGATTCATCTGACAAAGATACTTGAACATATGTGAGCCACAATCAACAAGGTTCAAGCATTGTTGAGGACATATGAGAGAACTCCTAACCGGTGCAAGAGGTCGATGAGAGAGTTAGTTATGATGAAAGTTTAATACTATAAATCTTCATTAAAAAAATGATCATTATGTATTTGAGTAATTCAATTTTAGATACATAGAATCATATAAATTAGGTAGTCTAACTTTGGGTTTTTCTTTTTTGTTTATGTGGGAGGTATCCGATCCACCTAGTGCAATGAACAGAAGTCATCCATCAATAGCATAGGATAGTATAGTTGTCATAGGATCCATCATGAGACATTTTGAGATGGAAAATGTCACATTATATACAAAAACATTGATATTATACACATTTTAATGGCATGATCAGCCACATTTTGTATATGTATCTTTGTATTTTGATATATATTTGTGTAATTTGTCTATGGATAAATAAACTTTTATATATATTTATGTAATTTTTCTATGGATACATGTATTTTGATATATATATTTTTGTCATTTATGTGCACAATGATATACACATTCATTTAGTATAGTATTGTTCAATTTATCGTGGATCATGTGTATTGTTCATGTTTATGGAATATCATTCATTTTGGTCATATTTTTTATATTCGATTCAAGTGCAATAATTTGTGAATAAAATTTTAACAACCTTTATTATCAAATTTTGATACAATGTTTAATTTGAAATTCTATCATATATGTTGAATTTGAAATAATCTTTGTAATCCCTTAAGATGTCACAATGGTTCACTCGCCCAAACGCACTTAGAGCACCTTGAAAATGAGATTGGTTATTGTAGGCCTTGCATGACCATCCTATAGATATTCAATGTTTCATCAATAGCCCTTATGAGCTCTGAGTTATGACCCTCAAAAGATTGGCCTCAAAATGCACTTAAAGCACCTTGGAGACTCTTCGGTACAGGGTGGCTGCGAATGATGGATGCTCTCTGCGACCAAAACAAGGGTGCCACTAGGGTTCATCCACCTATCCAAAGTTAATGGCACTGAAAATTTGATGTCAAGATCAGCGATTTCAAAGTTATGTTGTGATACACCTATTGAGGCACACTATGAGTTTTGGCATCGAGCGAGATCACTATCTCGAATCCAAAAGGAATGTGATCTTTTGAAAATGAGGTAGGTTATTTTAGGCCTTGGCATGATCATCCTATAGCATTCAACATTTCATTGATATCATGTACAAGCTCTAAGTTATGACCTTTGAAAGATTGACCTAGAAACGCACTTAGAGCACCTTGGAGACTCTTCAGTATCGGGTGGCCGCAAACAATGTAGGCTCTCTACGGCTAGAACAAGGGTGTCACCAGGGTTCATCCACCCATTTGGAGCTAATGGCGCTAATGATTTGATGCCAAGATCAACAATTTCAAAGTTACGTTGTGATGCACCTATGAACTAAGACACACTGCGAGTTTTGGCATCGAGCAAGATCACTGTGTCGAATCCAAATGGAATGCGATCTCTCAAAATGAGATAGGTTATTTTAGGCCTTGGCATGACCATCCTATAACATTCATCATTTTTTCAATAGCCCTCACGAGCTCTAAGTTACAACCCTCAGAAGATCAACCTTGAAACGCACTTAGAGCACCTTGGAGACTCTTCAGTATGGGGTGGTTGCAAATGATGGAGGCTCTCTATGGCTAGAAAAAGTGTGTCACTAGAGCTCATCCACCCATCCAGAGCTAATGTCATTGATGATTTGATGCCAAGATCAATGGTTTCAAAGTTACACTATGATGCACCTATGAACTGAGGCACACTACGAGTTTTGGCATCAAGCGAGATCACTGTGCTGAATCTAAATGGACTGTGATCTCTTGAAAATAAGATAGCTTATTTTAGGCCTCTGCGTGACCATCTTGTAGCATTCAAAATTTTATCAATAGCCCTCATGAGCTCTGAGTTATGACCCTCAAAAGATCAACCTCGAAACACATTTAAAGCACCTTGAAGACCCTTCAGTATGGGGTGGTCGTGAATGATGGAGGCTCTTCACAGTCAAAACAAGGGTGTCACCAAGGTTCACTCACCCATCTAAAGCTAATGGCACTGATGATTTGATTCCAAGATTAGTGATTTCAAAGTTATGTTGTGATGCACCTATAAACTGAGGCACACTACAAGTTTTGGCATCGAGCGAGATCATTGTGCCGAATCTAAATGGAATGTGATCTCTCAAAAATGAGATAGGTTATTTTAAGCCTTGGCACAACCATCTTGTAGCATTCAACATTTTATCGATATCCCTCATGAGCTCCAAGTTACGACCCTTAGAAGATCAACCTTGAAATGCACTTAGAGCACCTTGAAAACTCTTTAGTACGAGGTGGCCATGAACAATGGAGTCTCTCTGTGGTTGAAACAAGGGTATCAATAGGGTTCACCCACCCATTCGAAGCTAATGACACTGATGATTTGATTTCAAGATCAATGGTTTCAAAGTTACGATGTGATGCACCTATGAACTGAGGCACACAACGAGTTTTGCCATTGATTGAGATCATTGTGTTGAATTCAAACAGAACGTGATCTCTCAAAAATGAGATAGCTTATTTTAGGCCTCAACATGATTGTCTTTTAGCATTCAACATTTCATTGATAGCCCTCATGAGCTCTGAGTTACAACCCTCAGACGATCGACTTTGAAATGCACTTAGAGCACTTTAGAGACTCTTCAGTACAAGGTGACCATGAATGATGGAGGCTCTCGATAGTTGAAACAAGGGTGTCATTAGGGTTTATCCACCCATATGGAGCTAATGGCACTAACGATTCAATTCCAAGATCAACAGTTTCAAAGTTACGCTATGATGCACCTATGGCTAAGGCACACTACAAGTTTTGGCATTGAGCAAGATCACTATGCTAAATCCAAATGGAATGTGATGTCTCAAAAATGAGATAGGTTATTTTATTCCTTATCATGACTATTCTATAGCATTCAATGTTTCATCGATAGCCCTCACGAGCTTTGAGTTACCACCCTCAAAAGATCAACCTCGAAACACACTTAGAGCACCTTGGAGACTCTTTGATATGAGGTGGCCACGAAGGATGGAGGCTCTCCATAGTTGGAACAAGGGTGTCACTAAGTTTCACCCACCCATCTAGAGCTAATGTCACTGGCAATTCAATTCCAAGATCAACAATTTCAAAGTTACGTTATGATGCACCTATTAACTAAGGCACACTACAAGTTTTGGCATCGAGCGATATCGGCATACCAAATCCAAATGGAATGTGATCTCTGAAAAGTGAGATAGATTATTTTAGGCCTCATCATGACCATCATGTAGCATTTGATATTTCATCAATAGCCCTCACGAGCTCTGAGTTGTGACCCTAGGAAGATCAACCTCGAAATGCACTTAGAGCACCTTGGAGACTCTTCGGGACGAGGTGGCCACGAATGATGGAGGCTCTCTACAGTTAGGAAAATAGTGTTAGTAGGGTTCACCTACCCATATGGAGCTAATGGAATTGATAATTGAATACCAAGATTAGTGGTTTCAAAGTTATGTTGTGATGCACCTATGAATTGAGGCACACTGTGAGTTTTGGCATTGAGCGAGATCATTGTGCTAAATCCAAATGAAATGTGGTCTCTCAAAAATGGCATAGGTTATTTTAGTCCTTGGCATGACCATCCTGTGGCATTTGATGTTTCATCAATAGCCCTTATGAGCTTTGAGTTACGACCCTCAAAAGATCGACCTCACAACACACTTAGAGCACCTTGGAGACTCCTTGGTATGGGGCGGCCACGAATGATGGAGGTTCTCCATGACCGAAACAAGGGTGTCACTAGGGTTAGTATTAAGTAAAAACATTATTTTTTACTTCTCTCAAGTTTTTGGCATTGGGTACAATGCAAGTTTGGTGTTAGTATGTGTTAAAATCATCATTTTTTAGGTCCCTCCACATAAATTGCATTAAGTAAAATCATATTTATTTCTTACATTAAATCAACAAGTTATATTTACAATATCTTAATTGTTTCATCATAATTACATCAATACACAACTATCAAAAATCCTAGTGTCAAGAATAGTAGTTTCAAAAATTGTAGTGTCAAAAAGTGGTGTCAAAAAAAGTAGTGTCAAAAATAGAATAGATTTTTCTTCATTATGCTCCTTATTTAGTTTTTTATCTTCATGCATGGATACTCTTCATGATGTACCTACATCCCAATATCATAAAAACTATTAGTAATTTATTGTATTAAACAAGATAATCATTGGTTCACTGAATCATTATGAACAAAATAATATAAGAAGTAAATATACCTAGTCAAGTGTTCCAGTAGGGTCCTCTCTCTATTTTAGGGTCTCCAATAAGGCTTCATGATCAACATTAGTAATAATAAAAAGTTCTTTTACTTTTGGTCTCCTTTGATGCTTTAACAATTTCACATTTGTTGCTATAATAAGATGAGAATATATGAGAATTATTTTGTGCTTTTGATAGTCTTCGAATGTAGGAATTTCATTCCTTCTAAGCACGTATGTCCATAGCTATGTTCCAACAACAACCACCGAACTAGTAGGATATGTGAATCCATCATCACCTATGATCAGTTGTGCAAGCTTTTGTTTACCTCTTACACAATTTGCTAACCAATAATCTGATTTCTCATCATTCCCCTATGGTGCAACCAATTCAAAGACATGTCCTTGCTAAAGAAGATCTAATAGATGGTTATGCTCAAGTGAACTTTCCATGTCATCATTTCTAATAGAGGGTATGATAGACAATGGAGTAAGATAATGTGGAGGCTCATATGTCTACTCACTCGCTCAACTCACAGTGATCTCAACCACACTGAAAACAACTAGGACAAAAGAAAGCTAGCTGTCATGTCCAAATGGTCCATGTACTAGAATCAGAGCTCTGGAATGAATGCATTTTTTATGAGTCCCTCATTGTAGCATAATTTGATCTATCACCTATGGACCCTTCCTCAACCAACCAAAAGAACTTACGTACTACTAAATCAAGAGTCTCCCCTGTGATAATGCTGAACTACACCAATCAACAATGCTACAAGCATCGAGAAGCTCTGCTCCTGAAATCTATAATGCTGAACTACACCAATCAACAATGCTATGAGTATCAAGAAGCTCTGCTCCTGAAATCTACAATTGCTCCTTACTAGAGCTCTCTTCACACATGCCCCTACTCCATCATGTTCCCCTTTCCAATGACCAGACTCAAAAAAACTCTAAATATGAGGCACCCCCCTCTCTACATGCATCCTACACAACCAATACAACATGCGATCATTCTTAAATTGACTTGCGCAATTATTTGACCAAATGATGTGTCTATCCATAGCAATGTCATGCTCCTATAAGAAATCAAAATAATTCTCGAAACAATGTTGCACAAACTTGTGAGAGTGAGATATATCATCACTCATAAAAATGGTACTCTCTAATAATCTTCTAATTATCTTCCACACTATAAGGGGCATATCTATATGTTATGTGGAAAGAAATAACAATTTGAGTGGAGTTTTAATATTGAGATTGTGTCTCATTTTGAGGGTGCAATGTGTACGTAGTTCTCAGCAAAGTCAACAACTAATATAATAGTACCAATGGGAAAAGTCTCTTTACACAATCTAAATTGTTGATCCAACCACTGAGACCTGAGACTATGTCTTGCATACTTGTAGAAAAGATTTGTCTTGAAATCTAAAATAAAACTATCCACACTAATTTATTTTGCAACCAATTCACATCTAGAGCCCTCACCCCTACTCTTAAATGTGTATTTCACCGTTTCATATACCATTTTTTTTTACTACTGTCTTCCCAAGATCTTGTTCACACCCCTCATGGAAACATGTATCAAACTTGGATAAGCCACCACATTCTAAACACTTCTCATTTAAGAAAGCATTTCTATAAAAGAAACAACCATCAAGTCTATGACATAAAAATTAATCTAACAAGTCTCTTGATGATTTTGAAAGCCCACTAGCAACACAATTCTCCAACATTTCTTTACTATGAAAAGTAGAACGGATGGAGTGTAATAGTTCATGGTGCACAAAAAACTCGACATAATATTTGCAACAACATGTATTTTGAATTTTGAGTGGCACACAATAAAATGACTTCAAAGATTCAAAAACCCTTTGTGATATATGCAATCTTGGATGACTCTCTAAATTTTTTGAACAACATAGTTTCACTTACCTCCAAATAATGTTTAGGATGTGGCATGCAGTCTCTGATGCTAATTCTCAACTTTAACACGTCTTTAACATTGGGTGATACTCTTGAGCTAGAGTGCCAAAATTGTGTAATTTCTTCCTTCACATCATCGGATAGCTTCTTATCAAAACGTGGAAGTCTCCCACCAAAAGCTCATGTTTTATTTTGAAGAGGATAATCAATTCTCTTGTCTACTAAGTGCTCTTCTCAAAGTAGTATGATTTAGATTCAAGTCAATACAAGTTTGTCTCATATATCTACCCTTTCTCAAATGATGACTTACAAAAGAGGTTGTAATAAACCTTTAAGTAGCCCTCTTATCCTTCTCCCAACTATTTTTTCCAATGCTATTGAGAGCACTGAAAAGATTCTTCACAATAATGACATTTCTTTCCATTTTTTTATTGACACGAATCTTTAATTTGGAAAGCATAGATCTTATCTTTTGCATCTTTAATAAGTGCATAGAAAGTTGACATTGCTCCACCACTGTCTTGTTGTCAAAAAATATCTTATATAGTCTTGAAGCCCATAACTGAATGGTTATTTGTGATTCTTTTCTTGCCAAATTGGTAATAATCATTTCATCAATTTCAATTATCCATTTTGGTGTTCTAGAATCTTCATGTTGATTATAATTAAGAGATTTGTAACGTTCCTGTGCATTGTCATTTTCGACATAGTCAATCATGCAATTTTCATTATGAACTAGTAACATTTCATTCTCAAAATTTTCATTCTCAAAATTTTATCTCGGTTGGTCCTCTTATTCCATTGCTCAATTTACAATAAACTTCAATCTACCCCAAATATTATATTCCTTTATACAATGGGTCAACCCTTTATCAATTCCTATTAATTTCATCCCCCAAGATTATTTTTAAGGTCAACATTCTTGTAATAAATTCCTAATAACTATTTATTTGATTTCCTTGATTAAGTCAATCCATAATTGATTTGTTATTATTTAATCTCAATGGGCCCTAACTCAATTGCTATAAACGCTTCAATTTAAGCGTTTTAAAGAATACTATTATATATTGCAAGGGTTGTGATCTTAGGGATATGACATTGTCTAAATGATAAGTATGAGATATTTTCTACAACAACTCAATTTATGATTAGTATATAGATTTCAATTGTGTAGTTTTTTTGGTCAAATTCATTGGCCCATAGTTCACTAGTGGTTCACAAAAACCCATCTCTCATGAGAATAGATATAACAATTAGCACTCATTGCATCTAGTTGATGCTCACACATGTGAAGCTTCGAGACTTCCTAGGGGGTTACCTATTCCAGTACTACTCTAGCTCAAGCACACTTAACCACAAAGGTTCCTCCAAGTCTAAGCACTTAGTGCATCTAGGTGATGTTCACAAAGTTAACGCAGTGGAACTTCCTGGGAGGTTATCATCTCTATACTACTCCAGCTCAAGCATGCTTAACTAAAGAGGTTCCTCCATATGTTTCATCCATTCTCATGAGATATGAGTTCTTGAGAACCACTTCTCATGAAGCATAGATTAATTAGTTTGATTCAAAAACTATACCATAAAATCATAATAGCTATACCATAATTATTTTAAAAGGCAAACATTCCTAATATAAAAAATTAATTGAAATTCAGATAAATCGCTATTACTAATCTGCCTGCCTGCCTCGGAACAAATTATCCTATTTACACGATGAAAATAACTTTTTGAAGTCTTACTGGGTACTCTTTAGACCCCCACCATAAGGTGTAACCGCCATATCTCTTATCCTAACTGTATTCAATTTTAAAAATTAGAGTGATGGCGCGTGTAGCATCAGTTCCCCAGATTGTGTCAAAGGTTATGATAGCCTTAAAAAAGGTTTCCTTGCATCTTTCAGCTCTGGTGGCTTAAATTTCAATGTGAATGGCATCATCAGAATCCTCTCAACAGCATTAAATTCGATCTGCACTTTTTCAGGGTCCTGAACGTGTACGAATCGATCATGTGCCTGCCTGCAAGTAAGGTAAATTCATTCATCAAAATGATCACTGCAAACGCATTTATTGTCTGTTCAGTTAGAAACCCAAGACTTTGGAATGGCGAAAAAACATTTATAATCCAATCTGATATGCTCTAGCTCCCAATTTCTTTATTTTATTCATTCATATCCCCTTTGTCAAGATATTCTTCCGGAAAAGTAGGAGCTTTCCCTGCATTATCCCGAAATGCCATTTTAGGATTTGCAGACTTGAAGGCTTTTTCCCCAACCTTTTATCATTTGTCTTCCCTGAAATCTGTTGGTTTAGAAAGTTCAGATTTCAAAGGATCTCCAATGCTAATCAAAAGTTTCAAGGCCCCTATCTTGCCATGTTGAATAGTTTTGTTTCTTTTGACTAATCGATTGTTGACAAAGACAACACAATTGTGGATATAAATGGGGGATAATCTTCTTGTTTAGAGTTGCTCCATCCCATAGCTTCTTATTGGTATTAGAAATGAAGACAACCATAACTACTGCAGTTTTGCTGCTGCTGGGAACCTTGTTCATGTTGCTTCACTTTAAAGGGCAAGGTACACTTACCAGGTTGATTCTTTGAAATTTGAATTTGCAAATTATGAACATGGCAGCTTGGGCTTTCCTATGTCAATCCACAAGTATATGTTATTGTGGGAAAATGGGCTCTAGTGGCTAAGCTTCTGACAGTTTTATGATATCAAACCATGATTTCTATGCCTTATCTAATATAAAATGGATACTTTTATTGTGAACTTAAGTTTTAGCTTGGTTATGATTTCTATAACTTCAGTTCTAGCTTGATTGTGAACTTTTGGTGGTTTTTTTAAGTAATGCCTCTTGAAACAGGGGTTTCCTTTATTATTGCTGTAATGTTCCATACATCCATAGGCTGTTGTGTAGCTTTGGTTTGTCTCGAGAGTTTCCAATGGTTTTGTTTTAGTGATGCTATTCGAGTTTCTTTTGGTATCATCTTAATAGTAGTGGGCGTGAAAACAGAAAAGCTGGAATTTATTGTATGCAATAGAAGTTCCCACTTCTTCAATATTATCCTTGCAGAAAAATGGTCTACAAGAGAGGAGATCAGATAAATTTCTATTTGTATGTTACATGAAATCATCATCCTACATATAGAAAAGAGGGTTCTCAAAACCATAGTTCTAGGACGCAAGTCTTGACCCGCGTAACCGTAGCCGAGTCTGAGGGCCCAGGACTCTCCATGAACTCCTCTAGGCGAGAGTTACTGGAAATTGGATTTTGCTGAGTCCTGCCTAGTCTTGCCAGTTTTTTGTTAAGTCTTCAGCCGAGTCAGCCTTGCCAAGTCTGGGCTGAGTCGAAGTCTTGTTTCTATGCTCCAAACACTTGCCACTAGGGCTTCTGTAGTAATTATGATGAACATTTGCATTAGGAAATCAGATAAATCATATTCAACTATGCTTGACAAGAGAAATTCCTACAAAGGAAAGAAAATTGCAAGGAAAATTTATAACCAATGATGATTCTAGAAGATTCAATATAGGTTGGTATGTTTTGGATAACTTTGAGGAGAATATAATATCTATATCACATTTTACTTCAAAATAAGTAAAGTGATAGAGTCCTCTTCAAAATTGGATAGAGCCTATTCAAAAGAGTGGAGTATATTGTATTGATTTCTCTTGTGGGGTTCCCTACGTTACTTAAATGGGCAAATCCATTTGTACAAGGCCTAAGGAGGATAAGCCAACTGCCAAAAGAATAAGCAAGTCAAGGTTCTAGCCGTGGAGAGATAACCTTTCAAATAATGTATGAGGGATGGTATTGAGGTTAGCAAACATGTACAAAATTTGCACATAAGGGATTGGATATGGATCACTTTTAGAGACCCATTATCAACATGCTAAAGAGAGTTCCATACCCTTTGAGCTGTTAAACTTAATGCTTTTGTGTTAGTCATTGCATCTTTAAAAAAAATCTTAAGGTGACTTAACCACATAATCGACTTGATTAGAGTTATATGTATAAGAAGTTCTAGTCTGCAATCTATAAATGTCGCTAATCCGGGACTTCAATTCCTTTGATTCCACACATTATTTCCAAAAAAATCATGTGATCAAATTTGCACACTTATCACTGCACTTCAATCTCTCTTGCTGGACTCTGCATTTTAGCTTGCCATGCTGGCCCTTCATAGAGGTGTATTAAAAAATATAACATAATTCACTTTTATCAAGTGTTTTACTTGTATTGTAGGCCGATTTTTTTTGTAATGGTTTAGAGTCGTTCCATTATATTCAGTTTCTATCCATGCTCAATTTACATGTGCATTATATCAAGATTTATATGGAGTTTTCCAAAGGCTTTCAACCATTGTGCCCCTATTAACAAAGTAAATTTACGCCTTTTCAGCTTCAATCTGAGTGCTCTGATCATCCTATCACAATCCATCACAAATAACTAGCTACTAACAGCTTGAAAATTTATGTAGTTTTACCATGGTTCAACTTGAAGTTTTGGTCTCTGATCATCCCCTCAGAGCTTGAAATTTTATTAGAGGGGCAACTCTTGGGCCCACATATTTCACCAAGTTTGTGTCTATAAATTTATTAATGCCAAAGATTCATAAAGATCCACCTTCATTCTTTGCTTCACCTCACTTTCATCCTCAAGGCATGATTCCAATCATGTCTACGAATGAGACAGTTGGAATTCATTGTCATCTTTGGTCTTTGTGGATTTTTCATCCTCTATTTGTATTTCCTCTTCATGATCTCTTCCAGGCATATTCCTATGACCTTTGTCTTCTAACTTAATCACATGGATACTTCTTGGATTCTTGTAGTCATGTCCCTTGAACCCAACTTCTCTATAGCTTAAACAAAGCTGCTTTGTGTAGTGGCCCTTGCCAATAGGCCACTAATAACCACTAATACTGAACTGTGTAATTTCGTCAAACACTTGGCATACAAACTAAATATATTGCTGAAAGTAAAATGCTGAATAAAGGAAATTCTTGTGCAACAAATCTACCCAAATAACTGATGCAAAATAGTGCCAATATATTCATTCAAAGATGAACAAATGCTTCTACATATGATATGGGATTTTTTCAACTCAAAGCATTACAACATGACACATTACAAGCAAACCCTTACTGGCTGAATGCAACTGAGAATTTCTTGCACTACAAACTGAAATGAAAGAACTTGGATTGAGCAAATGCTGGAGACTGAATGCTGAAGACGAAATGATGAAAATGCAACTCCAACCTGCCCTTAGACTTGCTGACCGTACGGCGTGCAGGTAGACCGTATATGTATGGACTGGTACAGCACCTAGGAAAAATAAATGCTGGGCTGAAAGGTGCCAGAAATGGCATAGAAATAATCGCCAGGCTCTAAGGAAAATTCTCCCAGAAAATAAAAATCAAACTCCCAGCCAACAATGAGATATGAACAAAAATGTATGTCCAGGCTGAAAATCAAACCCTGTTGGAAATGTCTAAATACCAAATAAGCCCAACTTGAAGTAGCTGAATACTACTTCCAAAGTGCAACCCTTCAAAGGATATTTCACCTCCTCAGTTATGCAAATCCTTAAAAGACTCCATTCCTAATGATCAAAGGACAATCTGCAAACCAAGATGGCGTCACAAATGTTCAAAGAGAAAGTAGTGTAAACTCAAGTCATGGGATGTCCAAATGAGAGGCCAAGCACTCTATTTATGCACTTTCCTAAGAAGCCACTAAGAACTTTTAGAAGTATCCATAAAATATTCTTATGAAATCTCTTTGTAATGCACTTTTATATAAAAAGTAACTTTATAAAATAAAAATTGCAATTCAACTCAAAATTATAATATTTTGGCCCCACATAACACATAAAATAAAAAATATGATAAACCCCATCTCCCCAAGAGCAAATAAGACCATCCAGTCCCCAAATAATCATCAGAATGACTCTCTCACTAAAATCATCTGCCTGCGAGAGTCCATGATAGGCAAATTCTCTGAAAAATAACATGTCACTAAAAAGGGGACATGACAATCCGCCCCTCCTGAAATTGTTTGCCCTCAAGCAATCTCAAAGCTGGATGTTCCAAAATATCTTCTCCCTCCCATGTGGCATCCTCCTTGGGTAAATCTCTCCACTTCACCAAGTACTCTCTACTAGTCCTCCTATGGAGCTGTCTCTCTCTGCTGTCAATAATGTACTCAGGAACAAGAACCAATTTTCCTTCATCATCCACTGGAGGAAGAACTGCTAAAGGCACAACATGCTGACCCAACGCCTTCTTGAGCCGTGACACATGAAAAACATTGTGCACCCTGTTGTTTGTTGGAAGCTCAAGCTCATAAGCCATCTCACCAATCTACCTGATAATCTTGAAAGGGCCATAATATCTAGGCTTAAGCTTCTTTGACCCCCTCTTCCTAAGAGTAAACTGTCAGTAAGGCTGTAACATGAGGTAAACCATGTCACCAACCTCAAAACTCCTCTGTGTCCTCTTCTGATCTGCATACTGCTTATGTTGATTCTGTGCTTTAGCAATATTATCTCTGAGAGCATCAACAATGTCCTTGCTCTCTTGAAGCAAATCTCCAACACGAGGAACTCTAACATCACTCATAAGCAAATCAACAAAGCTCGGTGCATTATAGCCATATAGTGCTCTGAAAGGAGTCATCTGAATAGACATGTGATAGGTAGTATTATAGCAATACTCACATAAATAAATCCATCTAACCCATGCTTTCTGCTGACCAGCCATGTAGTTCCTCAAATATCCCTCCACCCACTTATTCACTATCTCTATTTGCCCATCAGTCTGCAGATGGTAACTAGTGCTAGGTGTGAGCTCAGTACCACATAAACGAAACAGCTCCTGCCAAAAATGACTCAAGAACCTGCTATCCTTGTCACTCACTATGCTCCAAGGTATCCCATGTAGTCTGAAAATCTCCCTGAAAAAGACTTCAGCCACCTGCACTGCCGTGTAAGTAGTAGTGATGGGAAGGAAGTGTGCATACTTCGTCAACTTGTCTACCACCACATAGATGCAATCTCGCCCTTGAGCCTTAGGCAAGCCTGTAATGAAATCCATGGATATACACTCCCACTTCCTGTCAAGAATGGGAAGTGGGAATGGGAAGTGGTTGTAGGAGCCCTACTGGAAAGGTGTGCTCTTGTTTGTTCTGCTGACAAACAGGGCACTCTCTAACATACAACAATACATTTGCCTTGAGCCCCTTCCATGTGAACCGCTCCCGTACCTGCCTATATGTTTTGAAGCATCTAGGATGTCCAGCTGTAGGTGAATCATAAAGTGCTCTCATAACAATACGCTTCACCTTCGATCCTAGGACTAAGAATATCCTATTCTTGTAGATAATCAAATCATCCACAAGCGTATACCTGGTATCGATGACTGTCCCATCAACAATCCCGGATGCCCATGAATCTCTAGCATACTCAGAAATGATCAAGTGCCTCCAATCCTCTGATATCTAAATCATAGCACTGAGATGTGGTCTATGTGACAATGTATCTGCTACCACATTCTGAGTTCCTTTCACATAGGAGATGTCAAAATCATAAGCCTGCAGTTTACTAACCCACTTTTGTTCTCTATCATTGAGATCTCTCTGTCCAAGGAAATGTCTCAAACTTTTGTTTTAATGCAAAACTTACCACCCACCAGATACTGCCTAAATTTAGCTAATGCATGCATAATAGCCAACATCTCCTTGTCATATATACTAAATGATTTCTCTGGCCCACGAAGCTTCCTGCTCTCAAATGCAATGGGGCGCTTGTTCTGCATTAGAACAACACCAATACCCTCTCCAGATGCATCACATTGAAGCTCAAATGGCTTCGAGAAGTTGGGCAATGCTAACACAGGACATGTAGTCATGATCTCCTTGAATCTCTCAAAGCAAGCTTGTGCCTCAGGTGTCCAAACAAAGGCTCCCTTCTTCAGAAAACCTGTCATAGAAGCTACATGACATGAATACCCATTGACAAATCTGAGGTAGAAACCACACAACCCAAGAAACTCTCTCAATTGTGTTAGGTTCTCTGGAGGAGGCCAATCCACAATAGCACGGATCTTTTTAGGATCCATCCTTACTCCCTTTGCACTAATGATGTGACCCAAATACAATAGCTCTGTCATGCCCAACTCACATTTTGACTCCTTGGCGTACAAGGACTCCGACTGTAGGATCCCTAAAACTGTGTCCAAGTGCTCCATGTGCTCTTGCCAAGTTCGACTGTAAATCAAAATATCATCAAAGAACACTAACACATACTTCCTCAACTGGTGTCGGAAGACCCTGTTCATGGTGGACTGAAAAGTAGCTGGCGCATTGGTCAGCCCAAACGGCATGACCACAAACCCATAGTGCCCACAATAACATCTGAAGGCAGTCTTCTCAATATCCTGCTCTCTAACTCTGATTTGATGGTAGCATGCACCATGAAGCTCATCAATGAACTCATCAATCTGTGGAATGGGGTACCTGTTCTTGATTGTCCTTTTGTTCAGCGCACTGTAATCAATGCACATTCTCAATGTACCATCCTTTTTCTTCACCATCACAATCAAAGAAACAAAATGAGACTTGCTAGGCCTGATGTGACCCATCGCAAGAAGCTCCTTGATAGTCTTCTCGATCTCATCCTTGAGCCTCTTAGGATACCTGTATGGTGTAATCATCACGGGTTTAGCACCCTCCTCCAACTCAATGATGTGCTCAATACCTCTGTCTAGTGGCCTGCCAAGTGGGATGTGGCTGAAGACTCTATCATACTTCACTCTCAACTATTGTATGTCTAGATGATACTCTGTCTTATGCTGTCCCTCCTGTGTAGGCATGAGAGTACATACGGCTGCCCACTCAATGTCATCATGTCTAGCTAACCTCTCCAGCCGTCTGAAGGAAATAGTCCCGATGTCTCCATTCCTGATGGATCTCAAGATGTGTTGCTTCCCATCCATTTCAAACTTAATCTCCATGCCCTTCAATTTGAAGGTGACCTCTTCCAATGAGTGCAACCACTCCATCCCAAGAACAATATCCAGATTACCCATGTTGACAACATGGTAGTCCGCCTTGAACTCATAGTTGTTCAGGCGTAAAGGCAAATTTCTAACTATCCTGTTACACTTAAGAGTATAACCATCAGCAACCTGTACTCGTAGTCCCTCAAACTCCTCAGTCATAATACCACAACGTTCAACAAAACATGCATCAATGAAATTGTGCGTAGCACCAGTATCAACCAAAGTAATAACTCTCTGCTCTGCTAGAACACCACGCAGTCTAAAAGATCCTTCCTACTGAATGCTAGACAAGTGTGCCTCTTGGAAGTGCAACTCGGGCTCCTCCTTAGTCTCTGGAGCTTTTGCTTCTGCCTCAGGCTCTACATCACTATGATCAACCTCATGTCCAGAATTATCAGAATTTGAACCCTTGTAGTAAGCCCACATAACCTTGTTGGCCTTCCCCGTTGGCCTCATAGGATAATCATGATCTCTGTCATAGGGACCCTTGTAGTAAAAACATAGCTTCTTCCTACGCAAGTCATTCAGTGTCTCCATAGCCAAAGGTGTAGTAGATTTACCCTTGGTGTCACCATTTTTGCCCTTGTTTTGATCAAACTTCTTATTGTCCTTGAATGAAGAAGTGCTCCTAGAGGTGAACCTGCTGGACGGTGTTGTGAGCTCCATGCTCCATGCCTTCCTCATAGCCTCCTGCAATGAAGGGGGATCAAATGCCTTGATCCACCCCTTTAGAGGTTCAGACAACCCCTCTGTGAATAGTATAACCAACCTCCTCTCAGACACATCCTACACCATCACTGATAATCTCTGAAACTCACTGATGTAGACCTCCAAACTGTTTGTCTGTCTCACCTGTGCAAGATCACGAAAGAAGACCTTCAGGTCTTTCTTATCAAAGCGCTCTACCAATCTATCCACAAAATCCTGATAGGATGTCACCTGATTATGTTGCAATGTAACCATACCATGTGACCACCAATCATGTGTGACGCCCTCTAAATGCAAAGTGGCATACTTGATAGCATCCATCTCTGACATAGGCCTCAATGCTAGGAATGTATCTAACTTATGGATCCAGGCTTGTGCTATTATCTGTCCACTGTCATCAAAAGATGGTAAGGTGAGCTTGCTAGCAGCTCGCTGCAACTCACTATCCTGACGTCCTCTAGGCCTCCAATTCTGCCTGCAACTCGTGATGTGCTCTCTTCTCTAACTCAGGTAGCAATCAAAATTCAGCAACTCATGAACATGTGGAGGAAGTGCCTGCCATTTTGCATCTGCCACTCGAAGATCATCCTGAAAGTCCTCTGGCATATAATCCTCTATTGCCTCTTGGGTTGCCTCTCTAAGGAATGTAGGATGTGTAGGCCTATTTGCAGTCCATGACCTGTGCCTAGGAGCACCCTGTGAACCTGCTACACTCCTGTTATCCTGCTTTGTTGTTCCCCTACCCTGTTCTTGATTACGTCTGTCCTGTGAGTTCATGCACTCAACCATGGTGGTGAGTGCCTGCAAACCCTGAGCCGTCCGCTCTTGTCCTGTAACCATTGCTTTGAAAAATTCTTTGGTTTCCTAATCCTCATTCCTATTGTCTCTCGGTGGGCTACGCTCTTGTCTATCACCCATGGTGTCTGGCTGCCTGTCAAAATCTTGTTCCCTATCAAACAAAGTTTGCTTGCGAGTGTAAAAATTGCGAGAGCCAACCCCAGGTGGCTGCATGTGATTGCTAAACCCTCAAGATGGTAGGAACTAGGCTCTGATACCATTGTAGTGGCCCTTGCCAATAGGCCACTAATAACCACTAATACTAAACTATGTAATTTCGTTAAACACTTGGCATGCAAACTAAATATACTGGTGAAAGTAAAATGCTGAATAAAAGAAATTGTTGTGCAGCAAATCTACTCAAATAACTGATGCAAAATAGTGCCAATATATTCATTCAAAGATGACCAAATGCTTCTACATATGATACGTGATTTTTTCAACTCAAAGCATTACAACATGGCACATTACAAACAAACCCTTACTAGTTGAATGCAATTGAGAATTTCTTGCACTACAAATTGAAATGAAAGAACCTGGATTGAGCAAATGCTAGAGACTGAATGCTGAAGACGAAATGATGAAAATGCAACTCCAACTTGCTTAGACTTGTTGACCGTACGGCCTGTAGGTATAGCCGTACATGTACTAACTGGTACGACACCTGGCAAAAATAAATGCTGGGCTAAAAGGTGCTAGAAATGGCATAGAAATAATCGCCAGGCTCCAAGGAAAATTCTCCCAAAAAATAAAAATCAAACTCCTGGCCAATAGAGAGATATGAACAAAAATGTATGTCCAAGCTGAAAATCGAACCCTGCTGGAAATGTCTAAATACCAAATAAGCCCAACTTGAAGTAGCTGAATACCACTTCCAAAGTGCAACTCTTCAAAGGATATTTCACCTCCTCAATTATGCAAATCCTTAAAAGACTCCATTCCTAATGATCAAAGGACAATCTGCAAACCAAGATGGCGTCACAAATGTTCAAAGAGAAAGTAGTGTAAACTCAAGTCATGGGATGTCCAAATGAGAGGCCAAGCACTCTATTTATGCACTTTCCTAAGAAGCCACTAAGGACTTCTAGAAGTATCCATAAAATATTCTTATGAAATCCCTTTGTAATGCACTTTTATATAAAAAGTAACTTTATAAAATAAAAATTGTAACTCAACTCAAAATTATAATATTTTGGCCCCGCATAACACATAAAATAAAAAATATGATAAACCCCATCTCCCCAAGAGAAAATAAGACCATCCAATCCCCAAATAATCATCAGAATGACTCTCTCACCAAAACCATTTGCCTACGAGAGTCCATGATAGGCAAATTCCTTGAAAAATAACATGTCACTAAAAAGGGGACATGACACTTTGAGTGTAAATTGGCAATGTCAGAAGGGTCTAGTGTCCCTCCTTTGGAGTCTTAGAGTGTCCAATAGTGAACAAAATGTTTTTTTTTTGGGCACATATCTTTTTTGTTTTCCAGTTGTTATTAAATAAGTTTTAGTGGACAGTTATTGTTTAAGATGGCCTCCAACAACCTCATAATACAAGTGTGGCTGCTAAATAGCAGCCTCAAAATCAGCTAGCCTCAAAGCCTTGACATATATTTGGGCTAACCTTTTCAATCCATCCCGTACATAGCAACCACGTCCCTTGGGAAAAACCTCTATGTTGGACCTTATGATAAATCCCTCACTTATCCTCGGCTTCCTGCCTGAGCACAAATGTAATCACATATAAGCATTGCAATAAACATTATTAAAAATTATGTGTTGTGATAGGCAAATCGGTCAAGTGCTAGAGTCGTTTGGTTATCATGTTGAAGATGAGGGCTGAAATCTCCCCGAGAGTTATCTTAGCACTGGTAGGCAAGCTGAAGTTGCAGTCTTGCTAAAATTAAGTGGTAGTTCTGTAGATGACAGGTCTTCAAAATAGAGGAGCATGCTAGAGGTGATAAGATTCAAGCGAAAAGGAGTAAGATGGAGGAAAAATGCAATGAGAAGAGCACATTGAGAAACATAGGAGGATGAAGGATACGATGAAGAGTAGATGCCATACAGGAGGAGATCAGAAAGAAGCATTCAAGCTGGAAAAGCACACTACAAGATAAAAAGATAAAAATTGAGCAAATAGGAGTAGATGCTCTCTAGAAGGGAATGGGAGTGCCAAGTTGAAGAGTACATTGTAATTGCAGTGATATCCCATTCATAGAAGATTAGTTAAAATGGAATCCCAACAAAGAGATTGTACGCGATATGGATATCATGAGAAAACTCTCACAATTTTTAGGGTGAAGCTCCAACAGAAACCTTGACTAATTAAACTTCTAAAATTAAAAAATTCTCATCAAGGTGTTTGTGCGTGGAATCGGAAAAGCATTATGTAAAACTTAAATATATTTATATCCACTTGTAAAGACATTGGAGTCCAGTGCTGAACTTGATAATAGATATAACTTTTCTTCTTCAAGTGCTTGTTCCCTAGATTTTCTACATTGGTTACTTAACAATTTCAAGTTCCCAACATTTTCAGTCACATTGTTTATCTTTTATTCTTCATGTCCAAATCCATGAACCTGAGCTCATGTCTATACATGAATGTAAAGAGGTCATATATGTTGTTCCGTGTTGATTGTTCTTATAAAACTTAAAAAATATAGGACTCTTCCCACAAGTTCAGTTCATATCCATGTGTGCTCTTAGCATGCTTCTTGAACTTTGCCTAACCGTTCTATTTTCTGATCTTTTTGTGAGTGGTTGCCACTTTTCGTTTCAATTGTGTATCTGAGGTTTTGAATAAAGTTTTCTAGATGTTTCATATAAAATTAGAATGTACTGCTTAAAAGTTAAAACAGTAAGGTCTGGCAGTAAAATATGCTTTTAGAAACAAATATTGTGTATTTAGCCTTTCTTTAGTGTTGTGTGCCCAGTTACAGTTCGAACTTCTAAGTAATTTAGTACCATTGGATCAAATAGTAAACATGAGTAGCTGACACTAGAAGTATACAGAACATAAGTTCTTACCAGCCAGGTAATGGCTATGGTATTTCTGAACTTTGAACTCAAACTTAGTCTATTTGTTTCCACATATCTTTAGCCAAGACAACAATATCCAAATTATAGTTTATTGATTTACTGGTGGCAGAGTCTCCAGTGCATTTGGGTTGGATGTTTGGATGATGCATCAACCCTAAGGACTCCTATTTTTTCAAAACTATCTGTATAGTTGTTTAGAAATCGACTTTGAAGTATTTTTGGCATGGACCATAAAATCCCATTGGATTCTATGGACCATCACATTGGAACTTGACAACTGAGGTTTTAGAGCCCAAATTCTATTTTCAAGAACAGAAAATTGGAATCCTATTATAATATTCTGGCGCAGACATAGCTTTTCTATAGTCATCTATAGACTCTGCAAAGGCATCCACATAAATGAAAATGTCAGCACTTGAACTCTACCTCTAACCAAATCAAAGCTCAACAAACCCTATAATATAGTGTAGATGAAAAATTGACTGCGAAAACAGAAACTAAATGAAGTTCAAAACCAGCTGAGGCTGCAAAACTGGTCAAACAAATAAATCCATAAACATTATAGTTTTCCCTTCTCTGAAATCCAATGCCTGAAACAATGCCAAAAGCTACCCCAGCTCCTGCCCCTCCAAGTGTGGTCAGAGGTGTAACACTAGAGCCATTACTGTGAATCGGCTTCTTCTTCTGTGAGATATCCTCATGATAGTGAATCTGCAACCCAAGATCAACCTCTATCTGCTTGGACATACTCTGCAAAACATCTGACAGAGATGATGTAGAAACTTTGCTAGAAATTTCTGGCTTAGCATTCTTGTGGGTGACTTGAGCGCATTAATAATCATGGCTAGAGAAACAGAAATATTTGGATTCCTTCCTCAAGATTGTATTCAACTCCTACAAACAATGGACCACTTTCTCACAATCAACCTCCTCTGCAATCTGCTTCTCAAGCCCCATGGATGACCCAACCTCTACATCTGGAAAGACCACAAGGCAAATCCAGACATGAACAGCTTGCTCTACAATGAAATACCCCAAGTTGCTTCTAATGTCAGCTCCAGTTAATGCCCAAAACCTAAAATCCTAGTATTCTCTGGATCATTTGGGTTGAGTATAGGTTTGACTTGAACAATGCCTAAATCACTCAGAAAACAACACAGGAAGCCAACAAAAAGGAACAAAGTTCAAATCTAATTGCCTTCAAAGGAAACTTTCTAGGTTATGCATAATATGAAAAACTGGTGATTAAACCCAAACAAAAAAGACCAGCTAGCTCACATATGCCAGGAAATAATTTCCCAAACTGCAAAATGTAAGCCTCCTCCATCCTTGACAGAAAAAATAAAATAGTAAAACCAGTGGAATTAAAATGACGGAGGGATAAGAGGAGGCAATTAAGAAGGGCAATTGGCCAACAAGAGAGGGTCCAGGCCTCACGAAAGCATCCATTCTGTCACTAACTTCAGCCAAAAGAAGAATTGCTCGAGGCCTGTGTTAGCGAAGAAGTTTATCACTTCATTACATTCCATTTAACAATAGTAAAAAAGATGCCTTTGAAGCTCTCAGAGAGCTTGAAAGGTTTTCCCAGGAAGCTCCAAAAGTTCCAGTAATGAGTTATGAGTTTTCATTTTATCCAAAATATGAGCAAGCTACATAGAGTCTCCTTTGACAGTCAAATTCTTACACACAACTCAGATAGCCAATTTCCATCTTATCACCAATGCCAGTCACTTTGCCTTGTAATTAATTTTTGAACCAAAAAAGAATCCAACCTTCACCAACTGTGCCCCAGAATCTCTCAAACACAGCCAGCTCCATCAAGCCCTAAATTCCAACAAAAAACTCTGACAATTTCACTTGAGAATCCCTTCAGGGAGATTTCTTCAATTCAACTCTTGTACATTGTCCTTAACAGGGGACAGTACGCTAATATATTAATAGTACATTGTTTTAGCAATTATTACAAAGGGTTACATGTCTACTATATTTGGCCTCAGCTTTGTATTAAAAGTGAAATGCCAGTATATCACACAAATCCCTAAGTTATTGTGCCCTCGGGGAGTGAGCCATGTCTTCATCAGAAGTGATTGAATTTAAATAGAGAGCAATTGATATCAGACAAACCTAAATATTTGATCATATGGAGCCTCAAAAATATTTTGAAAATATGCAGTATTTGAATTTACAGAGATGTTAATAAAAAAGTAATAATAATGCATGATTTTTGTATCATTCAATATAAAACCTATTTAGCTATATAAATGAAACAATAACCAGTTCATTTCCATAAATATTTTGTGACATGTTTTCCATTGATTTAAATTTTATTATGTTCTCATTTCTAATATCTACCAATTGCGTGGAGTAGTTAGTTATCAGTGATGAAGCCTCATATAGTTCTTTTCACGTTTGTGACAGATATGAATTTGATCAAGAGTGACAATGGCGTATCATCAAACAGGAAACTAAATGTATGTTAACTGATCTAAATATTGAAAAGCATTCAGCAGAAAATGTCTGACCTACAGTAATAAATGTTTGGGTTTCAGACATTCACATTTGTGAGAATTTGTTTTTCTCTTCCTCTATCTGCTGAGAAATTAAAGTCCAAATTGCATTGTTTTTTCATCTTTTTGAGTGCTAGTCATCAGTACTTTCTTTTTATTTCACTACAGAAGTACCTTATGTAGGTCACCTAACTTCACTTTGTCAGACTTACAATATGGTGGGATGTTTTCACACAGGTAAAAAGTTATGATCAGAGCAACAATGATTACCGAAGAGAATTGCCCGATGTAAATCTCAGTGATTATCACCTAATTGATCCAGTTCCAAACTCAGGAGCAACAATTAAATCAGCTCCAATTGAGCATGATGCCCCTCGGAATCCATGGAATGGGATAATAACATTGCCAACACCACCGCCAGATGCCACAAACAATCAAATTCCATAATTTGGCATTAGCAGTCATCAGGTTTGACAGCAAGATATGAATGTTACTCTGGCATATACTAACTCTACTCTTCAATTGCAAGGAGCCTGCTACAATAAGTTACAGACTATCATAATGGCTTCTAGGTTCTTTGTTGTATGTAAATTATATTGGTGCAATCAAAAGCTTTGGTGTAAATTATTAACAGGACCTAAGACCTTAAGCTTTGGTTTGTAATAATTAGACAAAGTTGTTATACTGATAAATAAATATGCATATCTATTGAAGTTATTGTGTGACGTTTTGTCGTGTTTGCCCTTGCCATAATTGTCATAGTCAATGCTTTTAAAATTGAACTTCCTTCAAGCTTATACAAACTCAAAGAAAAATTATAGAGCATTACGATGTGTTTCACGTTACGCATACCCTCCTAGATTTTGTCCCTTTTCCTTCTCCCCTCATTCCCATCTTCATTTTATTGCCTTCTTCAAAATTACAGAAACTTCTAAGGCATTCCTTTTTAGCACATATCTAATTGAAACAAACTGATCTCCTCCATGACTTGATTTCAACTTAAAAGATCGATTTCACATTCAGTGCAACAAAATTCTCACTTTTTTATACGAGGAGGTATCCCTGTGACCTTGCTCGGCCCCAGCAATTTGGGCGAGCAAGGGCAAGAGTAGTCCACCCGGGTTAGATCTTTCACACGCTAGCTGTCCCACCTCTTTAATCTGGAAGTAGTTTCGAATCTAAGACCCTAATTGTTTTTATTTTTTTACGCCGAGAGGCGTTCTATACAATCACAGCACGAATCTCTAATTCTCCGTCAACAAAAAAGAAATGGGAGCCGTTACACACTTACGTTTTGATTTACGTTTCGATTTGCGTTTCGCTTTGCATTTTCAGTTTCTTTTTCCAACCGATGGAATGCAAATCGGTTTTCAATCTTCTAACGGCAGGAAGGCATAAAGTCATTCCAAAATGTTAAATACGTTGCCCTTGCCATAATGAACATACACAGAGATTTGACTTCTGCTTTGCCATAATCCACTGCTTCTCGTGGAGATCTGAAGAAGGTGCCAATTCGACTGCATAGCATTCAGGCAGGTATTGTTCATGCATTTAGATTTTTTCCATCAAATCTTGGCATTGTTAATGTTATGACTTTTCCTTGCGTTTCATATTTGTGTTTCATTTCTGCGTTTCATATTGTACGATTTCAAATTGTGATAATGATATTTCTCTGTATTGTATTGTCTGATATATATTTCTTGCTTTTAGTTAGTGGAAGGGTGAAAAACGTATATTTCTTATTTGCTTTTTGTAAGTATGAAGCCCCAATGAGGGCGACGATTGACTTCGAAAAAATTGCTCTAGCTGCTGGGCTTTCTGATCGAGGCAAGAAAGCTTAGATGTCAGGGCAAACAGATTTGTTTCCGCTGAACTGCTTCCCTGCTGCAACACTGATGTATCGCTGTAATTCGCGAAATTTAACGTGGGCTGTGAAGATTGTTGACTGCAGTGGTACTCGGCTTCTTCACAATTACTCCCCGCTACCAAATCCCTCATTAAATTTGAAATTTCCATGACTTTGATGGTCGTTGAGAATCCACTAAATCAAATGTCTGTTTCAGAATAGTACATGAGGTTTGGCTCTACCGGACTACACGTTCCGCTTCATCTATTTCACCGCCTGGTTTGCTTTATGCAAAGAGCACACGAATCTTCCCAAATTATGTCACTAGCTATTATTCATACATTTTTTAAGATCTTCAATCCATTCACAATGGAATATAAAAATATAATATCTATATAAAAATTAAATGATAACTTTAGTTGAGGTTTTTAATTATTTTTTCTACTTAAATTTGTACAAAAAGAAGAATTCAAACGAAAATTTGAAAAGTAGAAAAATAGAAAAATAAATGTAGGTTAAAAAATAATTTTAAGTTTACAAGAAGTGATAGAATAGTGCATCTAATTTTTTTATGGGTTAAATTTGCATGGTAAAACAATCTAATTACTATGAGTATAGAAGTAAGAAATTAAACTAAAGATAATCCCTCTATTTAGCAATTATTTTTTCCAACATTTCAAACACGGAAACTATTGCATTTGGAAAAAGTCACAACATGGTTCATTTATTTCTATAAAAAGTATTATAGGTGATCGTTTATGAATGGTTCAATTATACAATTTATAATAGTCCTTTTGTTTATAGTACTATTTATATTTTGAATAATATTTAGATTAACAATAGTATTTTGATTTACATTACTATTTACATATTACTTTTATTTAACTCTTTTATTCAAATATATTTTATGCATAAATTAGTTTACTGTTTGAAATGTGGAAGGCAATGCCACCATTTTCAAACATTAGAATGTAATTTTTTTGTAGAATATTATAATGCAATTATTTCGTACAATATTAGAATGTAATTTTTATCTATAACTAATGTTTCAAAAGTGGAAGGCAATCCCACCATTTTTCTTATATTATATTGCTAATTCTTTTATTCAAATATATTTTATGCATAAATTAGTTTAATGTTTGAAATGTGGAAGGCAATGCCACCATTTTCAAACATTAGAATCTAATTTTTTCGTAAAATATTAGAATGTAATTTTTATCCATAAATAAATTTAATGTTTGAAATGTGGAAGGCAATGCGGCCATTTTCCAACATTACATTGTAATTTTTATGCATAGATAAATTTTACAATGTAATTTTTTTAACACATTTTTCAATACTAACTATTCCTTTATAGAGATTGTGTAACACTCGGTTAATGGATGTATTATTTTCATTTATAAAAGTCCTTTTGTTTACAGTTCTATTTAGATTTTCAATAATATTTAGATTTACAATAGTATTTTCATTTACATTACTGTTTACATATTAATTCTATTTAACTCTTTTATTCAAATATATTTTATGCATAAATTAGTTTAATGTTTGAAATGTGGAAGGCAATGCTGCCATTTTCAAACATTAGAATGTAATTTTTTTGTAGAATATTATAATGCAATTTTTTTGTACAATATTACAATGTAATTTTTATCCATAAATAATGTTTCAAAAGTGGAAGGCACTCCCACCATTTTTCTTATATTATATTGCTAATTCTTTTATTCAAATATATTTTATTCATAAATTAGTTTAATGTTTGAAATGTGGAAGGCAATGCCACCATTTTCAAACATTATAATCTAATTTTTTCGTAGAATATTAGAATGTAATTTTTATCCATAAATAATTTTAATGTTTGAAATGTGGAAGGCAATGTCGCCATTTTCCAACATTAGAATGTAATTTTTATGCATAGATAAATTTAATAATATTTATTGGTTAAATATTTCTCATGTATATATAAATAAATGTTATTTCATTAATGTTTTTTTCCTACTAGCTATGGTGAGACCTAGGTTGAATTTTGAGATGGAGGAGGAAAGGAGAGAATAACAAAGACAATATCAAAGAGAGTATCGTAGAGAATATCGTAGACGTCAACAACAACAAAAGACAGAACTTGAAAGAGAACAACAAAGAGTAATAGAAAATCAAGGGCGCAGGCAAAGATATGCCAGAAGAAGTGCAGAAATAACGGTTAAACAACTGGAAATTGAAAATCGAGATCTACAAAATGTAGACAGAAACCATTGTCGATGTACTTCTAAGAGGGTCCTTCCTGAAAATTCACAAAGCTACCAAGTTCAACATCCTCAAGCAGAACCAAGCCACATATATGATCATCCTCCAAATACAAATAATCAACTAAATATTGAGAATGGACACTCACCATCCATAGAACGTGTACCAGAAACACCACAACATGGAAGTCACATACATGTTGATTTAGAGTTGCAAAATGATAGACAAAACATGACCAACCCAAATGGTACGCTTCAAAATGATACAGAAAACATGCCCAACCCAAATGGTATGCTTCAGTCCGAATTTAGAAGATTCCAAATGCAGTTTAGATATCAGATAAATAGTTTGAAAACACCAAATATGTGTTATGTTTGTCAGGAGTCGTATGTAGGAATGAAAGTATATCGCACTAGTGAGGGTCCAATATGCAATAGGTTTCATCAAGAGACAGGAATTCACAGGTTTTCATCTGCAAATAATATGGATCCTGGATGTCAACCACCAGAGCTTGCAAATTTAACTCAGGTTGAAGAGATGTTGATTGCACGTGTAAACCCTATATTGCAAGTTACACATGCAACTGGTGGTCAATATAAGTATAAAGGACATACCATTAGTTTTCCCTAGCATGTTGAACAACTATCAAAAGTCTTGCCACACACAATTGATCATTTACCAATCATTATTGTTCGAAGAAGGGATCAATGTGGTACACAATATAACTTTACTGTGAACAGGGATCGTGTTTATAGAGCATTGAAATACAAAGTTGAAAATGATAAATTCTATGCAGATGTCAGGATAGATGAAAGTGCTCTTAATGACTTGCCTACAAATACGGATGAGAATATTTTTCATAGATTAAAGACGGTGCACATGGAGTTTGATTCAGATGCAAATGAAGTTGTATTCCTAGGTCCTCTCATGGAGACAGATGAAGGTAATATAATTGAGCACACAAACTCTATGGCTTCAAGGCCACCTAATGTTCAAAGGGAAATGGAATTAATTCATGCATGGGTTAATAATCCTGATGTCATTCCCTCTGCTTTAATTGAGTGGCCATCTATAGGTGCATCACCTATCAATGAGTATGTCACATCTGGGTTGTTGGATATGGCTTTCCCAACATTATTTCTAGATGGAAGTTGTGATTGGTTAGAGCCTAGAATGAAACGAGTATACTTGCATGAATTTGTAAAGCATTTGATCAAATACAGGGATCACCACTTTGGAAAACATCCACGGTTTAGGTATTTTGCACAGAACATGGTAATGAGACATCGCGCGCAAAGTTCAGCATCTATTTTTGTAAAAAGGAGCTTTCATGAAATGCCAATTACTATTAATGAATTGCGTGAACATATGGAGAATATGCCATCTAATAATCTCGCAGATAGGCTAATGCGGTTCGGAACAAGTCTAAGAGGAACAAGATCATATTGGGGAAAAAATAAAGCAGAATTAATTGACTTGCTTGACCAGCTTGGCACACCTATGATTTTCTTTACATTAAGTGCAGCCGATATGCAATGGCCTGATTTACATGCACTAATGCCTGGTACACCACCTACTGATCCACAAGAGGCTCAAAAATGGAGAAGGAAGAATATCATTGACTATCCACATATAGTCACTTATTACATGCACCTAAGGAATACAATGTTTAGGAAAGAAATACTTGAAAAAGGTATGAAAGTAAAGGACTTTTGGTGTAGATATGAGTGGCAACATTTTGGTTCACCTCATGTTCACGGCTTCTTATGGCTTGAAGGGGCACCAAATATGGACACTATTAATTGGTCAAATGAGGATGAACGAAAAAGTGTAGAAAGATATTTTGACTCCATTATTCATGCATGGAATCCTAGACATGATCCGCATCAAAGAAATATACATGTAAGTTTCATATTATAAATCAATTAAATATTATTATATGTTTCTCACCTCTATCCAATAGAATAATATATAAATTATCATTTTTAGGTCTTCCAGAATTTTGGTCAGCATCCATGCTTGAAGAATACAACACAACTCGCTAAGATGGATATAGATCAAGATTATGAACAGATACTCAATTGTGTTGAAAGACACACAGTATGTAAGGAGGGAGCATGCCTTCGTAAAAAAAGAGGACGCATGGTTTGCAGGTTAATCAAATTCAAAAAAAACTTATATCTAAATTATCTATTTCACCTTTTTCAACAAGTTGGATTGACAAGATATCTATTCATCAATGTTTCAGGTATAATGCTCCTTGGAAATTAAATTTGGATGGGTCAAATTTATACACAGATGCAGATTCGGGTGAGAGAAAATTTGAACCAACAAGAAATGATGATAGAGTTAATACACACAATCGATACATACTGCAATTGTGGAGGGCCAATGTTGATTGGCAACCTGTCCTTTCAAGACATGCAGTTATCAAATATATTGCAAAGTATGCAGCAAAAGCAGAGAAAAGTTCTGAAACATATCAACAAATGTTGATGTGTCTTTCAAATCTTGAAAATCCTGATGATTTAGCATCACGAGCATATAGAAAGCTTTTAACTGAGACAATTATAGAAAGAGATATTGGAGCTCAAGAAACGTGTCATATGTTATTACAACTTCCATTGGTGGAGTGCAGCAAAAAGTTTGTTAATCTAAACGTCTCACGTGAAGTTTTCAAACCCGTGGTAATCAATGATGATGGAAATGAGGAAGAACTCACAAAATCTTTTGTTGATGGTTATAAAATAAGACCACTTTCTATGGAAGGTATTAGTTTGATTGATGCAACAAGGTCCTAGATATATAATCCCAAAAGAAGAGGAGATAATAAATGGAGCCCAAGAAAGAAAGCAACTGTTGTTAGAGTTTTCCCTAGGTATTTTACTATTCCTTCATGAGATTCTAATAAACGGGTGGACTTTTGTTTGTCTGAGTTGATACTATACAAACCTTTTCATAATGTTGACAGAGACATTGGTCATGATGATGATACTATAGTAGCAAATTGGGACTCATTCAACTATAATCCTTAGCATGTCCAAAGGCAAGAACATGCACAAAATGATGAACCTTCAACTGATTCAAAGATGGAAGATAACAGAGCCATTCAGGAAAATACTACAGAACATGAGTGGGAAATAATATCTGGGTTACACCGTGGTCAACATATGCCAGTTTTTGAAATTGACATGTTGGGAAGGAGAGATATTGATAGAAATACAAATTGGTCCAGTCAATATCAAACTGAAGAGGAGACAATCCGAGCAATAAATTTCATACCTGAAATGAAAAAGCATGGATGTCTTATGTATGACGACATTCCACAATGCATCAACTTTACAACTCTCAGTCACAAGCAACAAAAGGCAGTTGACATTATTCTGAAACACTACCATACCAATCAAGTGCAAAATCCTTTATTTATGATAATTCAAGGAACAACAGGAACGGGAAAGTCTTATCTAATTGGTGCCATCAATCAATCTCTTCAGATGGCATCGATGAAAAATCCTTCTCCACTTCTATTGCTTGCACCAACTGGAGTTGCAGCTTTCAATATAGGATCATCTACCATTCATTCAAAGTTGCAGATTCCAATTACAGATTTTGCCCAATTACAAGGAACAAGACTTTCAAGCTTTCAACAAGAGATGGAAAATATCAAATATATTTTGATTGATGAAATGAGCTTCATTGGCCAAAATATGCTGGAAAATATAGATAGTCAACTTAGAGAAGCCTTCCCACATAAAGCAGACATAAGCTTTGGAGGTATCCCTTTCCTTACAACACATGGTGTTATTAATGTCTCTCAATTCTTATTAACATTGGTCATATAGAATGTATATCTTTTGATTTTACTTTATGTACATAAATTAAAATTTTGCAACTATCTTTCAGGTGTCTCTATTATTTTAGTTGGTGATTTGGGGCAATTACCTTCGGTTAATGATAGACCAGCATATGATAGCAACAGGCGGGCAAAGTTATTATGTAAGGAATTCAAGATAGTGGTTACACTAGATAAAGTATTTAGGCAAGATGGAGAAAATATCCAACAACAAAGATTTCGTCAGCTTCTCACAAATGTCAGAGGTGCGAATCCACAAATAGATGACTGGAACTTGCTCATGACAAGAACACCTATAAGATTAGATGTTGCAAGCAATGATGAGTTTGATAAGGCAGTGCATTTATTCTCTACAAATATAAATGTTCATAACCATAACATGAGGATGTTGTATTCTTTAAGACATCCAGTTGCACGCAGCCTTGCAACGAAGTCAACGAATGGTAATAGAAATGAAGATTTATCAGGTGAGGAACTTGAAACAGAGTTATTGATTAGTCACAATGCAAGAGTAATGTTGACTACAAATCTATGGATAGAAGCTGGTCTTGTGAATGGATCGTTGGGATATATCAGAAATATTGTCTACAAACCAGGAACTGCTCCACCTAAGCCACCAGCATATGTTATAGTTGAATTCGATAATTATTCTGGAGTACCATTTGATGATCATCATCCAAACATAATACCAATAGCTCCATTTCAGAGGGGTAGGACCTTCCAACTACCATTGAGGTTGGCATGGGCGTTGACTATTCACAAATCTCAAGGGCTAACTCTTTCAAAAGCCACAATTGACATAGGTCCAAGAGAAAGAGCAGGATTGACATTTGTGGCCATATCTCGTGTTAAGTCACTGGAAGCTTTGAGAATAATGCCACCATTTACATATGACTGCTATGAGAAAATGAAACGTGGGAAACAACTTTGAAAGAGAAAAGTAGAAGAATGTAGATTGAGAAGTCTTGAAAATCATTGATGTTTTCAAACAGACTATTTAATAATAAAGATTTATTTGTTCTACTACATTATGTTATTATCATCGTCAACTATTATGTTGTTATTCTTATTATTACATTGATAGTTTATATTCCATAGTTAATGACAACTATAATTGGATATGCACAATGCAACATTATAACCTTATTATTTGCACTTTTTAATGGTTGCAAGTACAATTACGCTGAAATTTAATTTTACTAATTCTCCAATTTCTAATTTTAACTATGATAATCAATTGGGTCCTCAAATTAAGGTAGCTATAACATTAATTCAAATTATAAAGACCACCTTCGATTGAAATAAATCAAAATGATTATGCTTCATGACTTTCAACCAATACATTGCTATTCAATATTTGAAAAGTATGTTTGTATATTCTTCACTATCCTTCAAAGGTTATAATATTACCATGTTTCCATACCCAAAATTTCATTACCAATTCTAATACAATTAGGTTTTTATACTAAGTGACCTATTATGTTTTTTCAAAACCATTATTGATATAAAATTTATGTCCCTCTCATTAACTATGCATTTATTATTCTTTTTTATTGGAGCTAATGCTTACTAAATTGTTTTCCATGATTTGTTTTAGGCATGGCAGCCTCTGATAGACAGTCAAGCATTCTCGACATGAGCCCAACTTCTTCTGTAGGATCAAATCATTTTTTTGAGACAGAGTTTCAGAAGTGTGCACGAATAATTAAACAATGTTGTGCAACTATAGTAAAAGCACTTGAGAATGCAACTTTATCAATTGATCATGTACAAGAGATAGAGATAATGGAGATGGAAGATGTTGCCAAATATGTACGCAACACTTCTACAAAAGTAGATGCATTTCCACCCATGATGGAAGAGGTCTATGATGATCACATTACAAACAAAGGTCGTAATACAATTTTAATCTCTGAAGAATATGTTATGTACTTACATCATTATGGAGAACTCTACACATGGTCCATATGATGATTTCTCATCTTTCATTTTTTCAGTTATTACTTCATCTAAATAATTGTATTAGGAGATATAGTTCTCCTTTCATCTATGTATCAGAATAATAAATAAATGATTTAACTTTTTAGCTCAAATTCTTCTCGACTATACTTGCAGATATTTGAAATGTTTTTCCTTCACCTTTGTGTTTCTAGCTACACTATTCATGCTAAGCATAATTAACATTAACCAATGGTCTATTTATAAATGTAACTAATAAAATTATAAAATTACTTAAGGAACATTGTAATCCTTATATTGCTCTTTAATTCTAAGAGGCATGTCTAACGACAACAAGCTACCCTCCTAGATATAATTGTAAATGCAACATTAATTGTAACTCTAACCACAGTCCTACTTTGTCCCCTAACCTTAACCCTAACCATAATTCTAATGCTTTGTCTACCCCTAACTCAAACTATAATCCTATTTGTAACTTAAATTCTAACCTAACTTATATTCTAACACTAAACCTAACCCTCACCTTTACCCTAACCCTAAACCTACCCCTAATCCTAACCCTTTATTTACCCCTATCTCTAACCCTAACCTTAAGGCTAACCCTAACTCTAATCCTCCCCTAACCGTAACTATAATCCTAATACTAACCTTAACCTTAACCCTACCCCTACCCCTAACTCTAACCCTAAATATAATTAACATTAACCAATGGTCTATTTATAAACCTAATTGATAAAACTATAAAACTACTTAAGGAACATTGTAATCCTTATATTGCTCCATTATGCTAAGAGGCCTGTCTAACGAGAACAAGATTCCTTCCTAAATGTAACTCTACATGGAACACTAAATGTAACTCTTAACCACGGTCCTACTTTGTCCCCTAACCCTAACCATAATTCTAATGCTTTGTCTACTCCTAACTCAAACTATAACCCTAATTATAACTTAGACTCTAATGTTAACTTATATTCTACTAGTAAACTGAACCCTAACCTTGACCCTAACCCTAACCCTTTCTCTACCCATATCTCTAACCCTAATTGTGATCCTAATCTTAACCCTAACCCTAACCTTAACCCTAACCCTAATTGTAAACCTCATCCTAACCATTTCTTTACCCCTATCTCTAACCCTAACCTTAACCCTACCCCTACCCCTAACTCTAACCCTTACTCTAACCCTAATTGTGATCCTAATCTTAACCCTAACCCTAACTGTAACCCTCATCCTAACCATTTCTTTACCCCTATCTCTAATCCTAACCCTAACCCTAACCTTAACTCTACCCCTACCCCTAACTCTAACCCAAACTCTAACTCTACCATAATTACACTCTAACCCTAGCCCTAACCATCATCCTAACCTTAACCCTAACCCTAACCCTAACCGTTATTGTAACCATTTCTTTACCCCTATCTCTAATCCTAACCCTTATCCTAACTCTAATCCTAACCTAACCCTAACTCTAATCCTAACACTAACCCTAACCTTAACCCTACCCCTACCCCTAACTCTAACCCTAAATCTAACTCTAACTCTAAATCTAACTCTACCATAATTAGACTCTAACCCTAGCCCTAACCCTAAATTTAATGTTGATTGAAACCCTAACACTATCTTTAACTCTAACCTTAACCCTGACTCAAACTCATACCCTAACCTTAACCCTTATGTAGCTCTATATATAACCCTACCCCTAACTCTAACCGTTAATCTAACTCTACCATAATTGGACTTTAATATTATACCCAACTCTATATATAAACGTAACCCTAACAATAACCTTAAGCCTAACCCTGACTCAAAACTCTAACCCTAACCCTAACTGAAACCCTGACTCAAACTCAAACCTTAAATTTAACCCTAATCCTAACCATAATTCCTATGCTCTGTCTACCCCTAACTCAAACTATAACCCTAACCAGGCTAACTCATATTTTAACATTAAACCTAACCCTAACCCTTTCTCTATAGCTATCTCTAACCCTAAGCCTAACTCTAATCTTAAACTTAACCTTAACCTTGACTCAAAACTCTAACCCTAACCTTAACCCTAACCTAACGCTAACCCTAACTCTAACCCTAACCTTAACCCTACTGTAACTCTATATACAACCCTAACTCTAAATATAAACCTAACCCTAACTCTAATTCTAAACCTAACCCTAACTATAACCCTAGCCCTAACCCTAATGCTAACTATAACTCTACTCTTTACTATAACATTTTATGTAACAATATGCTTAAAATAAAACCAAACCAAAGTGATGCAAATAAACACCATATATAGAATTAAAAAATAAAATGTTGAAGAATAATTTTATAGTAAGTTTACACTATTACAATTTTATAGTAAGTTTATACAACTATATTTAAAAAGAAAAAAATTTAAAAATTTAAAATATACTTTTCCTATTGCGCCGCGATTGCCACTAGCTTATATATACCTATATATATATTACGCCGAGAGTAATCGTTCTCGAGACGCCTATTTTCATTTAATCCCAAGGTTATTTTAATCACAGTTGGGATTTATGAAAATGAAAATAGGCGCCTCGAGAACGATTACTCTCGGCATAATATATATATATAGGTATATATAAGCTAGTGGCAATACCGACGCAATAGTAAAAGTATTTTAAAAAACAATTTTTTTTTTTAAGGTTAATGTTGAATTATTTATTTCTTTTTAAATACAATTGTATAAACTTACTATAAAACTATCTGTATAGTTGTTTAGAAATCGACTTTGAAGTATTTTTGGCATGGACCATAAAATCCCATTGGATTCTATGGACCATCACATTGGAACTTGACAACTGAGGTTTTAGAGCCCAAATTCTATTTTCAAGAACAGAAAATTGGAATCCTATTATAATATTCTGGCGCAGACATAGCTTTTCTATAGTCATCTATAGACTCTGCAAAGGCATCCACATAAATGAAAATGTCAGCACTTGAACTCTACCTCTAACCAAATCAAAGCTCAACAAACCCTATAATATAGTGTAGATGAAAAATTGACTGCGAAAACAGAAACTAAATGAAGTTCAAAACCAGCTGAGGCTGCAAAACTGGTCAAACAAATAAATCCATAAACATTATAGTTTTCCCTTCTCTGAAATCCAATGCCTGAAACAATGCCAAAAGCTACCCCAGCTCCTGCCCCTCCAAGTGTGGTCAGAGGTGTAACACTAGAGCCATTACTGTGAATCGGCTTCTTCTTCTGTGAGATATCCTCATGATAGTGAATCTGCAACCCAAGATCAACCTCTATCTGCTTGGACATACTCTGCAAAACATCTGACAGAGATGATGTAGAAACTTTGCTAGAAATTTCTGGCTTAGCATTCTTGTGGGTGACTTGAGCGCATTAATAATCATGGCTAGAGAAACAGAAATATTTGGATTCCTTCCTCAAGATTGTATTCAACTCCTACAAACAATGGACCACTTTCTCACAATCAACCTCCTCTGCAATCTGCTTCTCAAGCCCCATGGATGACCCAACCTCTACATCTGGAAAGACCACAAGGCAAATCCAGACATGAACAGCTTGCTCTACAATGAAATACCCCAAGTTGCTTCTAATGTCAGCTCCAGTTAATGCCCAAAACCTAAAATCCTAGTATTCTCTGGATCATTTGGGTTGAGTATAGGTTTGACTTGAACAATGCCTAAATCACTCAGAAAACAACACAGGAAGCCAACAAAAAGGAACAAAGTTCAAATCTAATTGCCTTCAAAGGAAACTTTCTAGGTTATGCATAATATGAAAAACTGGTGATTAAACCCAAACAAAAAAGACCAGCTAGCTCACATATGCCAGGAAATAATTTCCCAAACTGCAAAATGTAAGCCTCCTCCATCCTTGACAGAAAAAATAAAATAGTAAAACCAGTGGAATTAAAATGACGGAGGGATAAGAGGAGGCAATTAAGAAGGGCAATTGGCCAACAAGAGAGGGTCCAGGCCTCACGAAAGCATCCATTCTGTCACTAACTTCAGCCAAAAGAAGAATTGCTCGAGGACTGTGTTAGCGAAGAAGTTTATCACTTCATTACATTCCATTTAACAATAGTAAAAAAGATGCCTTTGAAGCTCTCAGAGAGCTTGAAAGGTTTTCCCAGGAAGCTCCAAAAGTTCCAGTAATGAGTTATGAGTTTTCATTTTATCCAAAATATGAGCAAGCTACATAGAGTCTCCTTTGACAGTCAAATTCTTACACACAACTCAGATAGCCAATTTCCATCTTATCACCAATGCCAGTCACTTTGCCTTGTAATTAATTTTTGAACCAAAAAAGAATCCAACCTTCACCAACTGTGCCCCAGAATCTCTCAAACACAGCCAGCTCCATCAAGCCCTAAATTCCAACAAAAAACTCTGACAATTTCACTTGAGAATCCCTTCAGGGAGATTTCTTCAATTCAACTCTTGTACATTGTCCTTAACAGGGGACAGTACGCTAATATATTAATAGTACATTGTTTTAGCAATTATTACAAAGGGTTACATGTCTACTATATTTGGCCTCAGCTTTGTATTAAAAGTGAAATGCCAGTATATCACACAAATCCCTAAGTTATTGTGCCCTCGGGGAGTGAGCCATGTCTTCATTAGAAGTGATTGAATTTAAATAGAGAGCAATTGATATCAGACAAACCTAAATATTTGATCATATGGAGCCTCAAAAATATTTTGAAAATATGCAGTATTTGAATTTACAGAGACGTTAATAAAAAAGTAATAATAATGCATGATTTTTGTATCATTCAATATAAAACCTATTTAGCTATATAAATGAAACAATAACCAGTTCATTTCCATAAATATTTTGTGACATGTTTTCCATTGATTTAAATTTTATTATGTTCTCATTTCTAATATCTACCAATTGCGTGGAGTAGTTAGTTATCAGTGATGAAGCCTCATATAGTTCTTTTCACGTTTGTGACAGATATGAATTTGATCAAGAGTGACAATGGCGTATCATCAAACAGGAAACTAAATGTATGTTAACTGATCTAAATATTGAAAAGCATTCAGCAGAAAATGTCTGACCTACAGTAATAAATGTTTGGGTTTCAGACATTCACATTTGTGAGAATTTGTTTTTCTCTTCCTCTATCTGCTGAGAAATTAAAGTCCAAATTGCATTGTTTTTTCATCTTTTTGAGTGCTAGTCATCAGTACTTTCTTTTTATTTCACTACAGAAGTACCTTATGTAGGTCACCTAACTTCACTTTGTCAGACTTACAATATGGTGGGATGTTTTCACACAGGTAAAAAGTTATGATCAGAGCAACAATGATTACCGAAGAGAATTGCCCGATGTAAATCTCAGTGATTATCACCTAATTGATCCAGTTCCAAACTCAGGAGCAACAATTAAATCAGCTCCAATTGAGCATGATGCCCCTCGGAATCCATGGAATGGGATAATAACATTGCCAACACCACCGCCAGATGCCACAAACAATCAAATTCCATAATTTGGCATTAGCAGTCATCAGGTTTGACAGCAAGATATGAATGTTACTCTGGCATATACTAACTCTACTCTTCAATTGCAAGGAGCGTGCTACAATAAGTTACAGACTGTCATAATGGCTTCTAGGTTCTTTGTTGTATGTAAATTATATTGGTGCAATCAAAAGCTTTGGTGTAAATTATTAACAGGACCTAAGACCTTAAACCTTGATTTGTAATAATTAGACAAAGTTGTTATACTGATAAATAAATATGCATATCTATTGAAGTTATTGTGTGACGTTTTGTCGTGTTTGCCCTTGCCATAATTGTCATAGTCAATGCTTTTAAAATTGAACTTCCTTCAAGCTTATACAAACTCAAAGAAAAATTATAGAGCATTACGATGTGTTTCGCGTAACGCATACCCTCCTAGATTTTGTCCCTTTTCCTTCTCCCCTCATTCCCATCTTCATTTTATTGCCTTCTTCAAAATTACAGAAACTTCTGAGGCATTCCTATTTAGCACATATCTAATTGAAACAAACTGCTCTCCTCCATGACTTGATTTCAACTTTAAAGATCGATTTCACATTCAGTGCAACAAAATTCTCACTTTTTTATACGAGGAGGTATCCCCGTGACCTTGCTCAGCCCCAGCAATTTGGGTGAGCAAGGGCAAGAGTAGTCCACCCGGGTCAGATCTTTCGCACGCTAGCTGTCCCACCTCTTTAATCTGGAAGTAGTTTCGAATCTAAGACCCTAATTGTTTTAATTTTTAATTACTCATGTATACAATTTAATTTGGAATTTGTCCTAAATAATGCTGCAGTATTGAGAATACTCTAACAAATGAAAGTATAAATGATGTTGAAGAAATATAGTCTCTTTGAAGGATTTTTTTACTCAAAAAATGCAAAAGAGTACGTTCCTTTCTTTTTTACAAGGAAAAAACAATGAGTTTGTTTTTGGCGAAAACCTCGACCATCATGGGAGAAGATCTAGTATTTGAACACCCTACTTTTGCACTTATCAAAATTCTACTTGAAAGTTTCAAATCACTCTCAATATTTTACAATAGCTTACTTGGCGAGTTGTCTACTTATAACTAAGGCTTCAAATCTACATCATCAATTATGATGCCACATCAACATGCTTTTTGCCTTAAGTTGTCTAAAACAACCCAAATAAAAAGTGAGACCAATGGTCGTGCATCAAAGGTATCCATACTTACACAACTAATGTCCTCGTTGTACTAACAACTTTAAAGTCACAAGTACTGGTACATTGTTGTCAAAAAAATTGGCATTAAGTCAATAAGTGTAGGTATCAAGTAAACAACTCCTATCACAACTATTGGAACGCGTTCAAGTACAAGGTCCTCTCTCCTAAGTAATAGAAAACAACCTAGTTTAAAGCTTGAATAGACAAAAAAATGTTTGCTAAACGTTTGAAATGTAACATGTTTGTATAAGATCACATTGCAAGTATTTATAGGCCCAAAGATAACTATGGATTGCTTATTCACATGAGGGTTCGTAGGTTCCTTGCTATTCCTCTCATCTTCTCCAAATCTTCTTCTTTACATGAAAAAAAGCTAGGGTTTAAACTCTTCCCCTCGACGTGGTAAACAATGTCCCTAATAGAAAATACCTTAAATATATTTTTAAGCTCAATGAATTAATCTTTTAAGAATGCATATGTTTGAGATTGAAATATTACTAGCATTTGCACTTTTAAAGGGTGTAAGGGTTATGTTGATAGTGTTGTACATATTACACGATGTTGCACTATTGTTTTTGTACAGAGTTTTCTGGTAATATATTTTGTTTTATATCAAAACATTTGATGGGGTAATGTCATCTTTATTGTTCTATAAGTTTTCAAGCGCTAGTTTGCACTCTAGACATAGTTGTAAATGGCATTCTTTGTCTCTCTATTTTACCAATGTTGATTGTTGCCTTCTATAGCGTGAGCCCTATTGGTTTGTATATAATAATAGACCATGATATGGCGAGTTAGAGTTGTCTACGGATGCCTATGTGACATACACAATCAATACACTCTTTATATCTTATTGGTTCCATGGCAACCCTCTATAATTATCAAAATGCATGACAAAATGCATGGAGATAGTTGTTGGCTTACAACTTGACTCATAAACAATGTCAACAACCTCACCAAGAGCTCCATTGAAAGGTCTCGGCTCTATTCATATATTCACTATAAATATAATGTGTTATCCTCTACAAAAGAGCACATGTTTTTCTAGTTTTTCATCATCCACTACATTATCATTTTTGCTTGCACAATTTATCACTTTACTTATTGCGAGTAGGTGATTTAATAACTTCAACACATTTCTATTGTGTAGCTTTATTTAGATGGGTTTAACATTTAAGATTAGCTTTAGATTAGAGCTTAGCAATTAAGGTTAAGATCAAGGTTTAGAATTTACAAAATTAGGGGTTAGATTTAAGATTAGGACTTAAGATTATTTATACAATTGCAATTAACATCATGGTTAGTATTATTGTTAAAGTTAGAGGTTGTGTTGGAATTGCGGTCTAAGATTACAATTGAGATTAAAGTTTTGTGCTTAGAATTAGGATTATATTTAGGATGATAGTAAGCATTAGGTTTTACACCATGGATAGCATTTTAGTTGAGTCAGGTTTTAGTTTAGGTTTATAATTATCATTGCCTGGTCAAAATTTATGATGGTTATAATTATAGTTTTGATAAGGTTTAGTGTTATGGTTTATTGTTAGGGTTCAATCTTATTGATTGATATGATTATGATTCAATTTTAGACTTTAATATATACTTTGATCATGTATTAGTTTAGGTATTAAAAAAATTAGATAACACATTCTTTAACATGTTTTTAGAATTCCACTTGATTTTTTTATTTTTTCAACCACATTCAAGTAATAACTTAATCATAAGGCTAAAATCTTTAATGCTCATAAAGAATCGACCTTAACCCTAATGTCATGATTACAACCTAAATGCTTTATCACTAACCTTAATTCCATAATCGTAAAATAAATTAAATTAAAACTATGTCCAAAGTGAAACATGACATGTTTTCATATAATATCACAAGTTTTTAAAATTTATTTATAAGGTATTATTCAGTTTAAAGAATCTAAAGAGATATTTTCTTATTCCAACATCATTGACAAAATGAGGTAAAAGAAGGATTTGGAAAATTCAAATATAAATATCAAAGTTGAGATGGTATTAAATACTATAATATTTCAAATATCTAAATAATATATAAATACTAATTAATTAATAATTATTTTTGAACTGAAAATAGATATGATAGCTATACACAAAATTATATTATTCAAGATTGTGATTGCAACAACAATAATCAAATATATTCTATTTTATAATTTATTGTTGTCAATAATAAAAAAATATAAAATAATATTAAGTGAAATGTCCCTCTATGGTCATTTGGGCAAGCCCAAAATTTGTAACATAGGCATACATTTTATTAGTCAAAGACTTGAGAAAGCCTTGTGCCAAGACCAACCCTTCACTGATATAATGTTCTATTACTAAATTTTTTATTTCAAATAATTATAATTAAATTTTATTTTATTAAAAAAATGCATATAATGTAACTCTGATTTTTCCTCTCTATAGTGAACCTTCGTTGCCATCGCATGAGGTTGCTTCCTCCACTAGAGTATGGCACAAATAATGTTCAAGTGTATACTTTAGTTTATTGTTTATAGAAACAAGTTTGAACAATTAAATATATTGTGCTTATGGCGGATTGAATGGAAATGATGATGAGCATTGGGAATTTGATGCATGCATCCCATATCGCCACCTCTATGATGTTGAATTTTTTTTAAAGATTTGTAAGAATTGTAGTACAAAAGATGAGATCATAGATCTGGTCAAGACAAAACATTTTGCAAAAATTGGTGGCATTGCTTCACATGGATTGTGGGCCAAGAAACCACCAGCATGGAGACATTTAGAGAAACTTTTAGGAATTCTCCCAAAGTAGACAACAGTGAAGAAGATGAAGATAAGTTTTATTTTGTGGGAGTGAAGCAATCCATTTAAAATATTATCTTTTCTAATAGTCAAATAATAAATAATAGTGTCCCTAGAATATATTTCAAGAAGACTAAAAAGTGTTGTCAAATAATTGCTACTACTTTATTTCTCACATAATACTTCTCGCTAGCATGACAAGAGATCTCAAAAAAGACCACTTCATTATATCAACTAAGGAATCAAATAATCAAAAGATCTTCAAAGAAAAGATATAAGTAAAAATTCACATACAGATCCACATTCAACACATGACAGAAAATTTGGGGCAAGAGTGTGAATGAATGCATTTGTTGGTTGATGACTTGAGCTTTAGAAGATGCTACATGCTTGGCCAAAATATTAATATTCACTATAACATTTGGGGTCAAATTGTGACAATAATTTGCGATGATGATCTAATTTGTGGTGATTTTCATGTTTTTATTTTTGTAATTTTTCCCAACATCATCACAATACTGACGTAAGTTTCATAATTGCGATGCCCGCATAAGTATAAAAAGAAGAAGAAGAAAACATGACATAAATCATTCCCCGTTTGTTTTGATTGTGGAGATTTGCATGTGAAAGAAGTTGGAGAGCTCCGAATGAGGGTGGAGAGCTCAGAACATCGTCATGCCCTTGTGCTTGGTGCATTTCATTCTTGTGATATATCTCTGCATTTCATTGTTGTGCCCTTGCTCTGCGATTTCGTTATTATGATCTTTGCATTTCATTGCCATGTCTTTGCTCTGCGATTTGGTTGTCATGCCCTTATGATCTCTATGTTTCATTCTCATACCCTTGCTCTGCAATTTTATCGTGCCCTTGCTCTACAATTTTTTTACCATGTCGTGCCCTTGCTCTGCGATTTTGTTGTTGTGTTGTGCCCTTGCTTTGCAATTTCGTTGCCATGCCGTAGCTCTACAATTTTCTTCAAGGGTATGTAAATGTTGGTTTCTTTTCCTTCTAAACATTTATCTCTTTATTTACCCTTTTAAATGCAATGCCAATGTCTTATAACAAAGAAGAATACATATTGTTTGTTCTACATAAGTTGTAGAAATTATTTGAAAAATAAACAAGTTTTATTTCAACTTTAGATTCTTTTGAATACATTCTCAAGAAAATACAAAATCTGCAAATAAGAAATGAACATTGATCATTCAATAAAGAACAAAAAAGAATTGAAAGAGATCAATGGTTCTGTTATTGCCTGGTAGGGAGGCAACCATGTTGAATTTGATGAGGTACCCGAGTTCTTGCATCCTTGTTGCAACTTAAATAGAAAAGAAGAATGATGTCAGTCACATGAATGACCGAGCTTAGGAAACAAAGACATATAAATCAATGTTATCTGTTCTAGTTGAACAAAAGCAACATACATCATCCATACACATGAAGGAAAGAAGGAGAAAGTGAAAAAGCATGTTTCATACTAATAAGTTTGTTTCATGTGTAGATACAGGCATGGAGACTTGAGGTTGTTGAAGAATTATGCATAAGTTACACGCATGAAGCCTTTTGACTGGATCATGTAGAGGTAAAGAAAAAATATTTTGGGGAGGCTGTTGAGGGGGCATACATTCATTACAGGTATGGGACCTTCCAGTTAAACAAAGTAGTTGACTGAAGATACTGAGGAGATCATAGAAGGGACATGCGTAAACTATAGGCATGGAACCTTTTGGTCAAATAAAAATGGGGTGAAGATTGAAGGTTTGAGGAGATTATTAAAGGGACATGCATTCATTATAGGTATGAAACCCTTCAATCAAATCATGGAGTTGTTGAAGACACATGAAATGTGAGTTTGTTGAAGGGACACAACTTTCATTGTGAAACCTTTTAGCCATATGCAATGGAATATTCAAATTCATACTAGTCATAGATTTCAGAGAACATGAATATTTTATCAGATTAAAGAGTTGCAAGTATATTTAAAGTTCTATATTTACAGAGTTATATAAAGTTTTAGTTTTCATATCAACAACATGGAAAGGTATTCTTCTCTATTATAAAACATTGATATTGCATTTAAAAGGGTAAATATTTTCCTATTTTACTACAGAGAGAATCAACAATAGTTCAAAGGGAATATTATATTTTAGATTTTTTGTATCAAAGATATTTCATATGCAATGGAATAATCAAATTCATGAGGGAACAAATTTGACAATTGGGGTGATCATAAAACTTGTATTTTGTAAAGATTATTTTGAAGTAAGATTGCTCAAAAGAGTAATTTATAGGTAGTGAGTGATATTTTGGAGTCATGATACTTAGAGAGTAAAATACACAAGAAAACTTAACTGATCATTCACAAAGATATAATCTCTAGCACAAGGCATAGATCCAAACATGTCTTAATAAAAATCAAAACAGTCATGTTGCAGTGCATTTTTTTGGCAACTAGAGAATAATTTCAAAAAAATGCTTGTTTGGGTATTGTAAATCATTCATATTTTGGATAATTTATATTTATTTAATTTAAGTTACATACAAATCATTGGTGTATCACCTCATTTAGGTTTAGTATTCATTATTTTCATTCACTTATCATCCCTTTTCTGGCATAATATTAAGTTTTTAGGTGATCACTATTAAGGAACCAATCGGATCCAGAGATTTATCTCTCATTTTAGGACAACCCACCACTCGAGAGAGTTTCCATGTTTCAACATGATAGCTAGATTTTGTATTTCTCTATAGGCACAATCTTGATTGGCAATAGGATTGTAAAAATAAATAAAAAGAAAACACAACATTAATCATTCCCCATTTGTTTTCATTGATTGTAGATAGTTACACATGAAAGATGGTGGAAAGCTCCAAATGAGGGTGGAGAGCTCTGAAAGTTGGTGGAGATTAGTAGAGATCTAGGATTTTGTTGCTATTCCCTTGTGATCTTCATGCCCTTGCTCTGCGGTTTTCTTCAAGGGGAGAAGAGATACCTATGTAAATGTTCTTTTTCGTTTCTTTCTAAACATGCATCTCTTGTTCATATATAATAGCTTTGGTTAGATTCAAGGATAACTGATTATGATGATTGTAGTGCCTCTCGTGTTTGCAGTTTGTACCTTGTTTGATTTGATTTGAGAGATGCTTGTTACTCTTACTATTTTGTACTTTGAGATGACCTAAGGGTCAGATGTTATACTTTGATTTTAGTATCATAGATGTTATATTGCTATGTTGTTTAGTTTATCATATTACACGTTGATTGCATTTTGAGATGATAGTAGGTTTATGATGATATATGGTTATTTGGTATTTTGGAGAAATCTCTAATTCTATTATGTGATGGATTTTATGCTATGGTTATTTATTTCATTTTTGTCTCTTTATACTTTATGTGGAGGTGAGTGATGTAAATGGATTATTTTGGTATAATTGAATAAATGGTTAAATTAGTTATTTAATGCATTTATTGCTTTGCCTATCATATTATATATAATTGCACTTGATCATGTGTTTTAGTGTGTAGGATTTATATCCTTGGCAGTGGCACCTGGAGTTAGTGATTCAGTTATTCATATTTTACCAATGTCGTCCTTGTATGGTTGATGTATCCTTATTTATTGATTAATTAAACTTTTCAATGATTTGTTAAATCCATACTCATTTGCATTATGTGATTAGACTAGTGAGTGTGTCTGTGCATTTAGTAGTTTGCATTGTCACAAAAGTTGTTAAGAGATTTTTTGTGATCTTGGATTTTCGGGCTTTAAATTTTATTGAATTTAATTTCTGGTAGCTTTTCCCTAGATGAATTCCTATTTATAGAAATAGCTTATTTTCATTTGGGTCAATTCAAAGTCTAGCTAGTTTAACTGGCTATTTTCCCTAACTGATTATTCACTCAAAAAGTGAATAAGTATGGAAAGAGGAATTTAATTCCTCACTTCTCACTTTTTCAAAATACAAATTTGAGAGTTTTTTTTGAGAATCCTCTTTTGGAGGATCATGTTTCTGTTCATTATGAGAGTTGTGAGTGTGGGATCTTCGTGAGGTCAGTCTCATTGAATTTGGCTCGGGGAGACCTTACTTTGCCATCACTTTCAGCAACAGTGGTGGGTTATTTATTTTATCATGTTGATTTTAGTTTCTACCCCTTTTGCTGTCAAGTAGGGTTCTCCCATTTTCTTGTTTTTGCTTCGTTTCAGCTTCTGTTTCTGGTAGCAGTTTGTTAGGAGCTTGAGAACTAGTGTTCCCCTTTGTTTCTTTTTCTTGGTTCTACCCGATTGGTTGGGTATGAACATTTTCCCTATTTTTGAGATGGAGGTTTGGGGTTTTGCACCATTATGCTAGTTGTTTTTGCATACAGTGTCTGAACCCAATTTTTATTGGATTTTTTAGGCTTTTGTGCCTAAAGACCAAATGGATTTTAATTTCAAAGATTTCTAGTTTTTGGAGTTTTACCTCATTTTGTGTGCCACCCTATTTCTGTTCATTATGAGAGTTGTGAGCGTGGGATCTTCATGAGGTCAGTCTCATTGAATCTGGCTCGGGGAGACCTTACTTTGCCATCACTTTCAGCAACAATGGTGGGTTATTTATTTTATCATGTTGATTTTAGTTTCTGCCCCTTTTGTTGTCAAGTAGGGTTCTCCCATTTTCTTCTTTTTGCTTCATTTTAGCTTCTGTTTCTGGTAGCAGTTTGTTAGGAGCTTGAGAACTAGTGTTCCCCTTTGTTTCTTTTTCTTGGTTCTACCCGGTTGGTTGGGTATGAACATTTTCCCTATTTTTGAGATGGAGGTTTGGGGTTTTGCACCATTATGTTAGTTGTTTTTGCATACAGTGTCTGAACCCAATTTTTATTGGATTTTTTAGGCTTTTGTGCCCAAAGACCAAATGGATTTTAATTTCAAAGATTTCTAGTTTTTGGAGTTTTACCTCGTTTTGTGTGCCACCCTATTTTCTCAATTTTTCTTGGCATGATGTTGGTCATGGACTTGGATCATCTATATGGATGTTAGTTAGACCATTGTTGCACTTTTATGTCACATTACTCCTGATACTATTTTTGATTGAGTGATATTTTGTAATATGTTCTCATCCAATCCTTGTGTTATGATCTTCATGATTATGGTGTGCCACACATGAGTATGTATGTGTAGCTTGTTGGGTGACTTGTGAGGCCCGATCTTCCGTGGACTTACTAGAAGTTCTGATCATTGGGGTTGGGTTGGGAATATGCATGCCTATGGGCGCTCATTAGTAGATGAGAATGGGTAGGGTAGAGTAGTGTATGAAGGGGGCTTCTATCTCATATCTTAGTGACCATGTCCCAAAGGGTTGGCAAAGGACATTTTAATCAAGTGATAACTAAAGAAAATAATGGGTGGTAATAAAACTTAAGATAATAAAATATGTGTGCGGGTCCCTTCGTAGAGGAGTTGAAACACATGATCCAAACTTGGGCTTTTGGATGCCAAGCAACTCTCCATGATGTCAGCCCCTATTTTATAGCCCATTGAGTTTTTGACCATAACCGATAGTTTATGCATTGTCTATGATATTGTTTCAGTCATCATATTGTCTAGCATAATTGTTAGCCATGGATGTTTGTTTTATGTGTGTTTGTGGTTAGATCATTATCTCCATCAACATGACAGGAGTGGACCTATGAGTTCCACATGGTTGGGAGGTGTAGCTACCTTCATCGCTACTGGGGACCAGTGTATAGAGACAGTTCTTTATTCCAATGTGACTATTGCTTGTTGTTACACTTGGTACTTTGGGTTTTGGAGTATGTTATCTTTCTTTTTATGCTTTCATTGGAATGCTTGGATATCATGTTAGATGATGTTAGCTTTATTGATGCATTCCCATATTATGATATTTAGCATATGTTAGATGATGAGTTGGATTTATATAATTATTTTATGCTTTACTTTTAGCATGTTGGATTTCCTTATTCTTATGTTGTAGAACATTTTAGTAGTGACATCCTCATAAGACAACTCTAATGATCTGGTCAATAGTTTGGGATGTTACATGTAGGGGATGGCTAGGACCTTCGGGGTCTCATGATGCTATTATGGTTGGGAGGAATTGTGTACTTAGTTTGGTTTTTCAATTATTGCAATGTTGTTTCAGTACATTGTGATGTTGCTTTCAGTTCTTTCCTTTCACTACTATGATAGATGGTTAAATGTAGTTTCCATCTTGTACTTATTGATTCGAGTGTCTCTACCTTGACTGTGGATCTAGTACTCCCCAATGTGGAGGTTTATATTTCCCATTTTATCCCTTGTTTTGGTCCTTAGAGTAATTCTTTCTTTCTTTAGGAGACCATGCTTTAGTATTGGGCAATACATTAAAGTATCACACACTTGAAGGAGAAGAATCACATGATTCTAGAAAGTATCACACACCCATGTAAACTCTATAGTACGACACTTTGTTGTATCACATGCCTCTTGGAGAAAGGTCATATGATACTTGTAACGTATCACATGCCTTCTTAAGAAGTGTTGCTCAAACCCTGAAAGTATTGCACACCTTCATTAGAAAGGTTGTACGATACTAGAAAGTATTACACAATGCTATATTAAAGTATTGCTTGGGTTTTGGCAAAACTTGTCTGGGTAGACAACAAAATTTTTTTGGTTTGACCAGAAGTTTTTTGGAGGTGTTATGGATACCTTTTATAGTGTTCTTGAATACCTTGGAATTCCATTTCAAATTTGGTATGTTTTAGGATTCGTAATCTTTTGCATCCTTCTGTGGTTAGTCATTTTGGTTAGTAGGGGCATGTGGAGAACAGTTGGTGTTTGGATGTTTGTTTAGTCTTCCATTATGATATTTTTGATCCTTGTATGTTGTATGTCATGTGCATCCATACTTGTTTACAATTTTTATTATTGTCTTGGCTTATATTTATCCTTGTTCCAAGGATCTCTGGGTGGGGCATCACAATATGTGCATGTATGTATGTAAATTAGTTCACTATATGAATTACTTTACATGCATTCATACACACTTGCATAGCACTTGTGCTAAATTAAATTAATCATTCATGTCTTGAATTAACACAAGCAATTATCCTTGCATTCAATCGAATTTATATACCAAACTAAGTATGTAGAAAATTGTACTTACAAATTATATTATCTCTTGGTGATTGAGTAAAGATCGGATGCATTCACATTAAGTCATAATAGGATTGAGCAAGTGATTCATTTATGTTACTTCATACTTGTTTTATTGAACATTTTTTTTAACATAATCAATAATACTAGAATTATACAACTAAAAATAGTACTCTTGTTTATTTTATTTAATCATATACATTTAAGACTATTATTTTTCTTAAAATTAGACTGTATATTTGTTATCACTAAAATAAAAATATAGATCTCTGATAGTTATCTTTTTTAATTTCAAGATATTCATATTTAATGTGAAGAGTTTCCACTATTGGACAATGGAATAACCATAGTGTGGTGCCACATAGCTCATGACTTTTTCCACCAAATTATATTTGTATTATATTTTGTCCAAAAATATTATAGGTGAATTTTCTTCCAATTTTCCATATATTTAATAATTTATTGCTTGTTGTTTGAGGTGATTTTCTATTATGAGATAGAGACATCTATCATAAAGATGGACATGCCAATTTCGATCATCTCGCTTTCAAATCTAATTCCCTTATCAAATTAATGAAACTACTTGCAACTAATACCCTTATTTTCTGCAACTTGCCTAATCAGCCATTGACACAACCATTTTCCTCTTACCCTACCATAGTCACACAACCCTTGTTTGAGATTTATATCTTAGTCCCACCATTCCAAAAGACCAAGTCTAATGATTTGTATCTAGCAAATTGATGACATAGAAATTCAATATGGAGGAGGATATATTGGCATCACAAACAAATCATCCCATATCCATAAACAACATCTAATCTTCTATAAGTCTCTCTCCTCGAAAGATCCAATACATGGAGCCATTACCATCATGAGTAGACTCACTCTCCTAAGATGAATTCAATCAAAACTATTCATACCAAACTTCAATCAAAACTATTCATACAAAACTAAGTATGCAGAAATCTATACTTACAAATTATATTATCTCTTGGTGATTGAGTAAAGATCAAATACAATTCTCCAACGTGATAAAATTGCATATGTAGATGTATGTATGTATGCATGTATATATGTATGTATGTATGTGTGTGTGTATTTATATATGTATGTATATATGTATCTTTGCATCTCGTTGCCATGCCCTTGTGATCTCTATATATGTATGTCTATATGTATGTATGTATATATATATATATGTGTGTGTGTGTGTGCATGTATGTATATATACATACATACACATATGTGTGTCTATGTATGTATATAAATAGTGAGATCTATGTATATATTCATACATAGACACACATATGTGTGTGTATGTATATATACACATATATACATAAAGAGAATCTTCTCTATATATACATACATGCATACATAGACACATATGTGTGTGTATGTATGTATACATACACATATGTACATCATAAAGAGAAGCTTCTCTAATCACCTCCTAGGGGAAATATAAAGAGATACATGTTTATTTATGTATGTATGTATCTCATTGTCGTGCCCTTATGATCTCTATATATGTATGTTTGTATGTATGCATATACATACATACACACACATGTGTGTGTCTATGTATGTATGTATTTATGTATATAAATAGAGAGATCTCTGTGTATATACATACATACATACATAGACACATAGACACACATGTTTATGTGTATATGTATAAATTGCATACATATACATAAAGAGAAGATTCTCTAATCACCTACTAAGGAATATATGAATTAAAAAAACATGTTTAGAAGGAAAAGAAAAGGGTATGTGCAAAATCATGGTCAACCAAACTATGGCCTTAAGTAGTAGTGAAAAACTAGTAAATCAAGGTTATGTCAACTAGACACATAATTTTAAAGTGGTTCTGGAATTTATATCAAAAAGTTGAAATAAAATAATCTGTAGGAAATTGAATATAGTTTCTAAAATACAAGGCCTTATCTAGAGAAAAAATTATTTGATTGGTCAAAAGTTTAGATTTTAATGCAGTACTACAAAAAGTTCAGGGCGAAAAATAAAAAGTAGGTGTATGTCTTACCACCTTAATCAAAATCGAATGATAATATTTTTTAATATAATTATAGATATAAAAAATAGACTCATGCGTGGATGTGACACATATTTTTGGGTATTTTTATTCCAAATAAATAATTAAATATGTTATCATGAAATGCATCAAAAGGATAACCTATGACCCCTTTTAACGCATTGGAACCAACCAAATTTACACTCTTAACTATGTTTTGTTTCTTATATTTAGTTGGAATTGTGATTTTAAGATAAAATATAGGATTATCCCCAAATGGGACATTATAGTTGGTATCTAAATTTTGTTCCTACTAGCCTCCATGATGAAAGATAGTTTATACAACTAAGCTTGAGGGCTCAAAAGTGAAGGAAAGGGAAATAAGATGGATTGTTGCAAATATTCACTCTACTCAAAGTAAACTAATGTGTGAACAATTGGAAGATGAATTGAGGGCTTTTAAGGAACAGAATGAGAAATAGCTCTCAATTACTCCTACAAACCCTTTAAACTAGGAGTCATATGCTTTTGTGCATGCACCAATGAGCCAATAGGAGAGTGTGCATAAATAGTTCAATATGGTTGGTACATAATAAATATAAAACAATAAATACTGAAATACCCAATGAAAATTAGTATAAGAATTAAATAATTTTATTAATAAATGCTCAAAAATTCTACTAAAATCTAAAAACATTTGAGACAAGGGCCAAAAAAAGAAGAAATAAGGGGGGGAAATAGGAATATACATAACAAATTTAAAATAAAAAATAATAAAATTAATATAAATCACATCCAATAAAAATATATTATTAAATTAAACTAAAATAACAAAATTTATTATAAATACTCACAAATTTTACTAAAATTTAAAAATGAATAAGGGAAAAATATGAATTTACGTAAGAAATCTTGAAACAAGAAATAATAAAATTAATATAAATTATACCCGATAAAAAGTATATTATTAAAGTGAATTAAAATAACTAAATTCATTTATAACTGCTCAAAAACTATACTAAACGTAAAATACATGAAATAAGCATCATAAAAAAAGAGATTAGGATAAGGGAAAGAAAATGAGAATAAAAGTGGAGAAAACATATAAGAGGATAGTATTGAGTGAAAATATCTACATGAGCAAAAAATAAAATAAAATGGAAGGGGTTGACAATTTTCCAATGTAAAAAATATTATTCCATGGATCTTTGACAAATAACCTATTGACTAAATATGAACAACATAATGACCACTCTTAGACGCATCCAAACTAATAAGAGAGATGCCACTTCTAACCACTGGAAAAATGGAAATAGAGCTCTACTAGGGTCAATACCTAGGTGAGCATATCATCTTTCTTAACTAAAATAGGACCATTAAAGAGAGAAAGAATATTTCAATACACCAAACATAACTTAGATGAGTATGCAAAAGATTGCTCAAAACTTGACCTTGAAGTTAGGAGTTTTCCTTTGAGAAAGTACTATGAGGTTGGGACAAGAAGTAAATTTAGAAGAAAAATGGGCTAATCTTATGAAGATTTACATCATAAGGTAAGAAAACTACCTCTCCCTAACTTTGATGGGTTAGAGAAAGTTACTACTGATTCATGGATCCAAAATTTGAACTAATAGCTATCTCCACACAATCAAAAGAAATTTCATTAAAGTTTTCATCTTACATTTGGAGGGGGTTACACATGAGATTTTACATGATCATGCCAATCCTAATGGATAAAATACACACAAAACACACCAATAATTTTATTTTATTTTTTTGGCTTGTCTAGATTAATTGAACACCCACTATGTTGAAGAGTAACTACTTGGTCTGCTTAAATGTACTATGTTGTTATTCAAGTTGTATATCAATCTTGATTGAACAATCATTCCATGTAGCATGGTAAAGTGAACCTTGTTTCATCTCTAGTTTTCTATTATAGGAGTCATATTAATTAAATTTTATAGATTTTCTAAATGATTCTCTAAATCCAAATAACTTGTTTAAGCTTAATTCGTCAAAACTACTATTAAATTTCTATAGTTACAAGTTGTAAGAATTTGGTATAACTCTGATACCATGTAAGAATTTGTCTTAGGGAAAAATCACCCAAGATTAAGGAACTCAAGCATAAGCACAATAGTAGACCAAAAGAGTATGATCAGAATAATGATATGATATTCAATTCAATGTAATTGATTGATGTTGAATTGATATGATAGTACACTAGAGGTGCCTATATATAAAGGCCTCTAGAATGCTTCTGGAATGCCTAGGAATCAACAACATAATAAGTCTTACAACCAGACACATGTCCACCAAGTGTGGATTATCCTCCATTAAGCATAGGAGTAAATGTGATCATGAAAGGATAAGCCTACTATAGCATGCAAAATTATGTTGTAGACACCATGTGCTAAAATAGGAGTATAATTGTGTTGTCTATATGATTACTCAGTTAATTATGCAAACTCTAGTGTTGTAGACACCATGTGTTGAATTAGAGTTGCTTACTCCAGTGTTGTCAACATGACAACTCATAAGAGTACGCAAACTCCTAAGTGTCTCACCTAAGAAATAATAAAATAATGCATTGACCTAAGTAAACTTAAGTAAAGTGTAAATAGTGAATAATTATTTACACCAACACCCCCCCCCCCCCCCCCCCTTAAGTGCAACTTAGGGGAACACACTTAAGCTTAAGAAAGTTAGGATAAAATTCATAATGGGTCTCGGCTACTAGGCCAAGTTAGGTACCCATGTACATAATGCAATGCAATCTCTCATAAAGAGGAGAAAGAGGGAAAACCTTGTGGGAAAAACCCTCCCCTAAAAAGAGAGATGAAAAAATAGGATGCATTGATGGATGGAGTAATCAACCCCCCCTCCCCCCAATTACAACATACATCAAGTATATAAAAAAGATAAGTATGGGAAGGAAAAAACCCCATAAGAGGAAAAATTCCCCCCGTAAAAGAGAAGAAGAAGAGTGACAAGGTAGTTCCACCCTGCCACCCCCCAAATGAAGAATGCCAATCAGTGATAGAAACTCCAATGTAGAAGTTGATCCATGACTACTGAATAGTGTTCCTCCCCTTTGGAAGAAACAATATCATAGGTACATATGAGATGCTTCCCCTATGTGTAGAAAGAATCTCGATGATCAATGATGCCTCTAAAACTTGCTCAATTGTCCTTGTGTCGATGCTAACTGTTGCCCCTTACAATGCTTCTGAAAAGAACAATGTCAAATCTAGCAAGGATGGATGTAGAATCCGTCCCAAAGAACAAACTGTCTCCTCAAATGATAAAGAGACCTCCTGCAACTTCCGTACATAAGTATCCACAATAATATCAACCTATGAAGACTGATCATGTAGAGAATGGACATGAGGGTGAGAGTGAGTCCTCACAATAACTGAAGAAGGATCTTATTCATCAAAGAGAAGATGTATATCATCAATGATATCTTCCAAATCTGCTATGTATGAATCCACAAACAAACCTGAAATATCTGTTATGTAGTCATCCTCTGATGCTGGAGTTGAAAGACAAGGTGTACCTTGTTGTTCTAAACCTATCACTATGGCTATGGATAAAGTATTAGCCTCAACAAAGAGAAGATGAATATCATTAATGATGTCTCCTACATCTTTAATGTGAGACTCCACGAATAGACCTGCAATATCTGAAAGGAATTCATCCCATGAAGTTGAACTAGGAAGACATAGTATTTCTTGCTACACTAAATCAAAAGCATAAATGGATGGAACTAGATCAGTAATAGAAATAGGAGCATCAGGAGGTATGATCTCATCTAGAGTTGAAGGAACCAAAGCTGAAGTGAGTGATGATAGAATGTCCTCTAGAAATGGAGGAACTTGTGGATCTCCATATGCTTCCCAAAGAGCCATCCAAACATCATGAGGAAAACTTTTCGTACGAAGAGGAGCAAAAGATTCCTTACTCATGTTGTTATTCATAAAATAAATAAGAATATGAAGATGATCTACCCAATTAGGATTAGGTGGTAGTATCTTTGAGCAGAGATAAGGAAACACTTCATGATGTTCTCTTAGATGATCAATGATTAAAGCACTCCATTTTTTATAGTTCCTTGGTGTCAACTTCGGTCTTATAGTACACTGACATATGTGACAAGACTCCATGAGATCAACAGATGTACCCACCAAAATATAAAAATAATCAAAGAAACCCCACCCCCCCCTCCCCCTTAATGGATGATTTTGGCACTTTATAGCCACTTGCCAATTTAGGGCCTATTTTTGAAAGCAGTATTTCTATCCACAAAAGCCTATAATCTGATTGCAGATCTGGAAAGTAGACAAAAAATTATGCACTTTCAAAAAAATAGAACTTGATTATCTATTCAAATGAGCCCATACTAAGCATTTGAAGTGGCAAAAATTAGGATTTGCAAGTTGTAGAAAAATTTAGGAATAGAGATCTCAAACCACTTGCACCAATGTGTACATCATGAAATTCTACCTCAAAACAAAAAAAAATTGCTTAAAAAAGGAGTCCATATGAGGGAGATATCATTGTTTGAAAATCACCTCTATTATTATTTTTTCTGAATCACAGTCATCATGCCTCCAAAAATCAATTGACTCTAGATTTCACCACAGATGTCTAATTAATGAAACAAAAGTCAATTTGGGGGTTTTTTGACATTCTAAATATGATGCCAATATCTGAGTTACACCAGCAAGCTTCAATCTTCACATGTAAAAATCTCTCCAACTAGCTTGATGGCCAAAAAAAATTTGAAAAATAATGCAGATCTGAAAAAATTATAAAGATGCAAATGAAAAAAATGTAGATCTAAAAATTAAATGTACATATCTGAAATGATCATACCAATTTTGCAAAATGGGCCTTTGGGTGCTGGTTTGCAAAAAAAAATTGCCTCAATTTTGACTATGGCCTAGGGTAGGTGAATTTATAGTCAAATTTCATCAAATCGATGCTCTGGATGTAATGGTGAGGTTTGCTTTGGCCCTAGACACTCTCAATAGCTATGGATGCTCTAGATTCGAGTCAAGGTGCTGAAGCAAGTATGGTCTCAAACGACTATGTGAAGAGAATGTCCCCAAGCTTTGTTACTATGTAAGAATTTGGTATAGCTTTGATACCATGTAAAAAAATTCCTTAAGAAAAAATACCCAAGATCAAGGAACTCAAGCACAAGCACAACAATAGACCAAAAGCATATGATCAAAATAATGATATGATATTCAATTTAATGTAATTGATTGATGTTGAATTGATATGATAGTACACTAGAGGTGCCTACATATAAAGGCCTCTAGAATGCTTCTAGAATGCCTAGGAATTAGCAACATGATAAGTCTTACAACTAGGCACATGTCCACCAGGTGTGGATTATCCTCTATTAAGAATAGGAGTAAGTGAAATCATGAGAGGATAAGCCTACAAAGGTGTAGCATGCAAAATTATGTTGTAGGCACCATGTGCTAAAATAGGAGTGTGAATAATTGTTTTGTCTACATGACAACTTAGTTAATTATGCAAACTCCAGTGTTGTAGACACCATGTGCTGAATCAAAGTTGCTTACTTCAGTGTTGTCAACATGAAAATTCATAAAAGTACACAAACTCCTAAGTGTCTCACCTAAGAAATAATAAAATAATGCATTGACCTAAGTAAACTTAAGTAAAGTGTAAATAGTGAATAATTATTTACACCAACACAAGTGTTTCTTCTTCAATCAAAGTTTTTAATTTTACTTTCAATTCATAGCAAGCTTCAATTTGGTACATGTTTTAATGTACTTATGAAAGCTTGACCTATTAGTTCAAATATATTTTATGGGTGTTAAACAAAAATTCCAATGTCAAAATAATAGTAGTGTAAATATTTTGTCATATTACTCTTGTATCAAAATTAATATTGTTTGATACCCTATTGTACTGATACTTTTAATAATATCCTTATTAGACTAATAACCTTCTTTTATTATTTACTAATTTTATATATCGTAATGAAAATAAATATGAACACAATTATGAATAATCACAAATTAAATAATAATTAAATTCATTTAAATCAATACATTTGTTTCATTATATATATATACACTTTACAAAAAAAAAAAAATAGTAAATATTATATATCTAGTCATTCATAAATATATTTTTGATTAAGTGAAATAGGTTTTTTATAGGGGTTCCTAAAACCCACCAGTTAACATCAAAATAATACTAAAAATCCAGAGCTAGCAACAAAGTAGCAAAAAACAATAGGCCATATTGGGTCACCAAAACTAAACAATATAAAAACAACAAAAAGCTGGGGTACAAACAAAAAAATAGGAGTGCCAATTAGGGCACCATTTCTTTGACTAGCTCCACATTCTTGAGCTCAAGCTCTCTTGTGGTCTCTTCCTTGTCAATCTTCAAATGACTATCATTTGAAGATACATCATCTTTCCTCTTCCTCTTATCTGATCTCCTTCTTTCACTCAGGCTCTCAACTTGCAAGAAGTCATCTTCATCTACAGCCCCGGTTTCCTCTTTGTCTTTTTACTCCTTCCCCTTATTGCTTTCCTCCATCATCGATTGCAGTTGAATGATATTGTCATTTAATCCTTTGATTATGTTGAGGCTCTTGTTAGTCAAGCTATGGAGAGAGCTCTCCATCCTTTCCACTATTTTTTCAATCTCAGTAACCCTTGCATCCAGCTTGCTAATTCTAACATTCCCATCCCACCCTTCCATCCTTTCCTGCCCCTACATCCTAAACTTAATCTCTTCAATTTCAAAGAAAATACATTTGATACCAAAAATTGTCCACCATACTATTGTGGGCATTGTTAAGGAGGTTCATCCCCATTTCCCTCGCTTTATCACTTAGAATCACCAAAGTTGGGTCAATGAGTTCCTCCAAATGAATTTTTCCATCCCTTCCCTCCAAAATCTATGGGTGGATATGCTCTCTTACCAAACCCATTTTCATTGTGCTTGATTAAAAGTTCCTCCATGCAGTTTTCCTACCCTTAGCACCAAGAGTGATAGTGATTTTTCTGAACCATATTCCTCTTTACTCTCCTCCTAAGCTTCGAGATTGGTCTATTTACCATTACCATGTGTCTTCTCTACTTCCTTCTCTCCACCCCTCCTCTTTTTGGTTGGGCTATCATCCTTCCTACTTTCCTGAGCCTTACTAGTGCCCACCTCTTTCACATTTCCTTCCTCATCTAGTTCCATCCTGTCTGTTAACATTATGATCAAATCTATTTATTAATGACTCACACTGAGTCAAATGGTTAGCAACTATTGAGCTTATCTTGTAGTTTATAGTGTTAATTGAATAATTTAGGTTCTACTAAGTTCTAAAATTGCTACCAAATTCCAAAATCAATATTCATTTCACATCAAGCAATGTCTACTAAGTTCTCAATGTCAGTGATGTGAATCTAGTGTTGACTGACCCATGCAATGTCAACTAAGTGATTCAATTTATATGATGAATTTTGTAGTATTCACCGAGTCACCAGTGCTGACTAAGTTAAGAATCTTGGAAGTGATTAGTATGAACTGAGCTCCCATGTCTATTGAGAGCATGACAATGCTAAGTGTTGATAATGGTTGTCGAGTATTAGAACCTCACCGAGTTTGTCTTCAGAACCCTAGTGCCAATACTTGAGCTAACTTTGTGTATTTTGGTGAAACTTGTATTGTAGCCAACTTTGTTAAGTTGTAGTTTGGATTGATATATATGTAATATATTGTATCACATCCAAATATGAGAATACTAATATAGAAAGAAATTATACGAGAAAAAGTGTGAATTAAGAAGGCTACAATCAATATAAGAAGAATCAAAGATTTATTTATCACAACAAGATGATCGTTACATTTCAAAGGAATCTCAACGAGTAAGTTAGAGTTACAGATTAGAGATTAGCCACTGGTTCCTCCTAATAGGTGTATAAGTTAAATCCTTTCACAAGGTAGACTTAACATTCTTTTGTAAATCTCTTTACCAAGTGCATACTTCATTGTATGTTTTGTAAATCCTTTCACAAGGTGGACCTAATAGTCCTTATTGCTCCTAATAGGGCAAATAATTAGAAATGATCAATTGTAGCCTTAACCAGCCAAGTTTATACTATAGTACTAAAGCTTGAAGGTATCATCCCCACCACATTTTTACTTTATCTTTGGAAGGTTTTTGGGCCATCATATCTTGTGTCAAAGTGTTATAAATGTTTTAATGCTTTCAGTCTTTCATGCATGCAATTAGATTAGAATATATATGAAGGATTAATTGGTGAAATAAGAATAAGTTTTATTGGTTCCTGATTCACTCCTCCCCTCTCAGTAACCTATCATATCCTATATTTCCAACAATTGGTATCAAAGCATCATGGTTCTTAGAGAAGAAGTTTAATAGCTTGAGAAAAAGATTAGAGGCAATGGAGGTATGTAGGCTAGATAAGGCTATTGATAATGAAAAATTAGTTTTGGAATTGGCTATTGGGAAACTAAAGAAAGAAAAGGAGCAACTCTCTCAATCCTTGAAAAGAAGAAAAGATTTTGCAACACAAATGAATGATAATCTCTACACTGAAGAAAGAATTGAAGATATCTATCTAGAAAGAAATTCAGATGAAGCTAATGAGGCAATCAAAGACCTATTGGGAAAGAATTGAAATCTTCAAAAAGAAGTTAGAAAGCTAAAAAGAGAACAAGAAATTCAGTCAGTAAGATTGTGTTAAGTCATGGAAGAAAAAGACAAAGCCAAAGAAGAGATAGAAGAAAATAACAATGAAATTCAACACCTATCCCTTCGACAGGAAAACTTCATTGATCAACTCACTAATGAAAATGAAGAAATCATGAATCTAAGATCAAAGAATGAAAGATTGTAAAATGATCTAAACATTAAAAAGAAAATCAATGAGAGGACAATGAAATCTCAAATAGACATGAATCAGTTTAATGAGCAAAGTCAATATAGAAAGAAAGGCAAAGCATGAATAGGATACATAGAAGAACATGAATCATCCAAGAAAGGAGCTCAAAAGAATTAAAGGCCTACTTGCAATAATTTTTGTAAGTTAGGTCATACATTAAACAAATATTGGAGTAATGGTAAAGAAAAAATCAATGGAAAGTGCTACAATTGCAATAAACATGGTCATAGAGCAAGTGAATGCATAGAGAAACCTAAATTTGAGGGTAAATGTCACAAGTGCAAGAAGCATGGACACCAATTTTCTAAATGCAAAACTATGATATTAAACTCAACAGAATAGATTGTGAAAGCCATATTTGGATAGGACTACAACACTTGGTGTAGAAGCCACTACTATGGAGAATTTGGGCACATTGGAGAAAATTGTGTGAAACATCACATGAGGACAAGAAGCACCACTAGAAGATGTTTTATTTGTACAAAACTTGGACATCTTGCAAAGAACTATATGAATATTGGAAGGATAGAAGTTGAAAAGAAAGCCAAAGCTAACAATATTAGAAAGCAGATGATGCAACAATGGATTCCAAAATCTTCTAAGAATGCGACTCTGAATCTTGAAGCAAATGTCACTCAAAAATTGGGTGACTCAAGCATATAAACTTGATCTCCCATAGGAATGATTGGAACTAAGACTCTGAAGGAGACATCTTACATATGTTTTAGCTAGCTAGAAGGAAAGATCTATATCAGCATCCAATATACAAAGGGATCACCAAGTGACTAAAGAAAATTGAGACTTTACCCAGCTAGGTTAGGTTGCAAGACACTACCTAGAAAGGTTGAGATACACTAAAACATTGTGTTGACACCAAGCTATGAATAAATCTACCCTAGCATTAAGGTTGAACTGAGTGGAAGACAGTCTATCATTGAATGAGTGATTGTACCAAGCATTTATGGCAATTGAATAATGAAAATGTTAAAAGGAAGGAAATCAAATTCATTTATCATTGTGAATTTTCAAAGAGCTATTTGCAAGAGCAAATTATGTGCTTCCAAGTAATCTATGTTTGTAGTTAAATATTTTTCATGGTTTCATAAACCCTACTGAGCATGATGTCTTCTAGAAGCAAAACCAAGAAAGGGTCTAAGATGTTGGTTCATGTAATTGAATGAAAGGCACCAGATTTCAAGCTGAGTTTGGCAATTGCAAAAATGCTTGATCCAATTGGAGCTCAGTCATAGATTCCACCAAAGGTACTATTTGTTAATGACATTTATTCACATTTTTGTTGTTCGATTCAAGAAATTGAAACCCTAGAAATGGATGAGACTCTAAAAAATTCATGTGTTAATGGTGTGTTGAAACCCAAGCATCAACATTTGAAGACTAAGGATTTAACAAACATTCTACATATACCCTGAGACTTTTAGATAAAATGAATAAGGTTTATTCTTATCTATGTATGTAATGGGAAGCTATGGTTGGATTAGCCTATTCAAATAACAAAAAAAATGATTCATCAAATCACATGGCTCCTAATGTTGAGCAAAGAAAAGACTACCAAAACCTTAAGTCAAGTAGAATTGGAAAGCAAAACTCTTGCTGAGTGGGATGGAAGAGGTATGAAGATCACCAATGTGACTGACATGGAGCTGAAATTTGGAATTCATGTGATAGCTCATAAGATCTATAGCTCCAGTCCTCTCAACAACGTGTTATGTGAGGCAATTGATTTGGCTCTTAAGGTAGTAAAGAACAACATGTCCTTTGACCTTGTCAAGCTAATGTTGAATCAATTCAACAAGAACATGGAGAGCATTAGAACTTAAAAGAATAATTCATGTAAGTTTGGTTCACTCTTGACTTGTTTATTCTTCTTTGAGCAAAATTTTTTCCCTTCAAAAGGTTCATTTGTATGGAGAAAAGATGTACAAGTACTATATCAAATTAATGAATATATAACAGAGATGGGTGAGAACTTTGTGAGTAGATCATGGAAAAATTACTTTGATTCATTCAAGGAAAAGATAAATAGCAGATATAGAATTCCAAAGAAACTTGTAGAAGATTACAAGGATGATGTTTTTTCATGGTAGACTGTGACAAAGTGTATATTCAAGCAGTCAAACCTAAAGTGGTGTGGGTTAAGCCTCTACGCTATGAGGTTAACATTGATGACACCAAGGATATCATTGAGGCACTGTTGAATGAACCTATTGATCCCAAGACCACATATTTTGGTACTTTTGATGGAGCCAAAGCTAGAATAGAACTTGAAATTAAGCTTCCTCAAGCAGTTAGTAAAGGAAAGAAGAGGATAGCAAAACTTAGGCAAGCAAGTTCCACTCTCCTATTGATAGAAGGAAAAGGAGATGATATGGAAGAAGATGAAGTAGAGGATGAAGCAAAAGAAACAAAGTTTGAGGAAGAAGAGCCTATAAGAAAGAAACGTAAGGTATCATAACCAAACCTACCAAATCATCCCCAGCTGTGTTTACGAGAAGGTCAATTAAGACCAAAAGGAAGTTGAAGTTAGGTGAAAAAGATACCAAGGAAATTATTTTCAAAAGGTCTCCTCCTACACTTCAAGAAAAGCTGAAGAAATTAGAAGAAGGAATTGGTATGGCATGTTTTACATTTCTCGAATATGAATCAAGGAATACAGACAAGAAAAGGCAAATTGAGGATGTTGTTATGAATAAACTAGGAAGATGGAAATACTCTCCTAATGAACTTGCACAATAGATACCTAATGAGCTTATAGAAGCAATCAAGCCTAGATAGGAACATGGAAAGAAGACATCTATGAATAGCCTCTGAGGCAATTCATGCTGAGTCTTAGTGACAAAGAGGTGAAAGATTCCATGAAGAAGAATGAATAGGAAGAAGGAATTGGTATGACATGTTTTAGATTTCTCAAATATGAATCAAGGAATGTAGATGAGAAAAGGAAAATTGAGGATGTTGTTATGAATAGACTAGGAAGATGGAAATACTCTCCTAATGAACTTACACAATAGATACCTAATGAGATTATACAAGCAATCAAGCCTAGATAGGAACATGGAAAGAAGACATCTATGAATAAACTCTGAGGCAATTCATGTCGAGTCTTAGTGACAAAGAGATGAGAGATTCCATGAAGAAGAATGAATAGAAGTTCACTCTTAAAATGAGCACATGCATGATTCTTCTCAAAGAAATAGAATTTATAGTGAAGATAGCTACAACTAAATGGAAGAATATTTACAAACTTCATCAACTAGATGATTTTTTTGTTCATGTTAGTGACATAGATGATGAAGATCACAAGGAAGAAAATGACAATAACAATGAGGATGATATAGAAACTAAAGATGTAAATCTAGATGATGAGGAGCAAGAATAGGAAGCTACTTAGGAGAACCTCCCTAAGATTTAGAGTATTGAGTAAACTAACCTAGAGAAGATTGCAGCAATAGTTATGGCCTCATTTCCTCACTCTCCAAGCAAAGCTTTAATGCTATCAAGCTTGAAGAAAGCTTCTGCCAAGTTGGTTGTGGCAACCACTACAACACCATGCACCCAACCAATCTCTAAACTTGTTCAGCTGAGTACCATACTGAATGAAGTGATCAGCACTTCATCTACTGAGCAGTTAGAGCTTCCTCCATCATTAGATTTGGCTACACAACAACTAGATATTTCTATTTTTAGTGCAATATCTACTTTTTTTTCCAGCCCTTCTATTTCTATTATTGTTACAATTCCAAGTATGCAAATAGTAAGTACAAAGACAATTGAGAGCAAGCCTCAATCGAGTACTAAAGTTTCAAGAAAAGATAAGGGTAAAGAAGAAGACATTGATCTTGATGAGGATATAGTTATCCTAAATTGGGATATCTCCACTGCAAACCCTAATTAAATAAACATCATAGGTGAACTATTGCAAAACAAAGCTAAGGAGTAGAAGCTTAGAGAAGAGAAAAGCAAAGAAAACCAAGTGTTTGGAGATGTAAAGAACATACTTATAGATGCAATGAGTACTGAGGTTGATAGTACATAACCTATTTTGGATTAGTTGGCAGAAGTTGTCCAAAAATTCAATGAAGATCTAAATGGACAAGAAAAGTTTTTACAGAGAGCAGAGATGAAATTTGAGAACAAAGTATTGGAGCAAGTTAAAATTGAAATAAATCAAGTAGAATTATCTACTATTCTTAGCTCATTAGAAACCTCTGCAAATAATGTTACTTCATTATTCAGCACGTTGTGTGATACATCTATCTTCACTTAGGAAATCAAAGATAAACTATCTAAGATAGAGGGAGACTTGAAGGAAAGTGCACACCGGTTGTCACTTGACCTGAGCTATAGTTATGATCACTACTCAAAGATTAGACTTTTGACTAATATGCAAGCAGAATTATTAAGGGAAGAAGCTAGGATCAAGGTAACACTTGTAGACATCCAAGGCATGATTCTTCTAAACATGGATGCATTGTAGAAGCACATTGCACATGCCAAAACTCTCATCCATGATAATAACTTATCCATAGTTGATCACATGAAGGAGTTATCAGTAGAAGTACAGATTGCATTGCATGCAAGCAAGGTGTTATAGGAAAATTAGGACAAAACTATGGCATTGATCTTGAAGCTACATTTTGACTTCCTATCACATTTTGGCATTACCATGTAGCATACACATTTGGCAATTTATGTCAAAAGGGGGAAGAAGTAAAGTATAAGATGATATATATATATATATATATATATATATATATATATATATATATATATATATATAAAGGGGTAAATATATGTATATATATTATGAAAAGTATAATATGTGATATATGTATGGGGAAGCAACATAATATTCTACAAATACATGTACAACATATCAGAAAACATCTTTTAAAAAAGCAATTTTGAAAAATCTCAAAAACAAAGTATGTTACCGAATTGAAGACATTCGATGGAGACTAAAGAATATTTTGGACTTCAATTTTTTTTTTAGAAATTAGTTTTGAATTGATAAGTGTTTTTGTCACTAATTCCAAATGGGGAGACTGTTGACATTATGATCAAGTTTTTTTATTAGTGACTCACACTTAGTCAAATGGTTAGCAGCTAACAAGCTTATCTTGTAGTTTATAGTGTTAACCGAGTAATTTAGGTTCTACCAAGTTCTATGTTTGCTATGAGTTTCAAAATCAGTATTCATTTTACACTGAATAGTGTCTATCGAGTTCATAACATCATTGATGTGAATCTAGTGTTGACTAACCCATGCAGTATCAACCAAGTGATTTAGTTTATATGTCAAGTTTCATAGTATTCACCAAGTCACCAATGTTGAATGAGTTCAAACTACTTGGAAGTGATTAGTATAAATTGAGCTTCTACATCTACTAAGAGCATGATGATGCCAAGTGTTGACAATGATTGCCGAGTATTAGAACCTCACCGAGTTTGTCTTCAAAACCTTAGTCCCAACAGTTGAGTGGACTTTGTGTATTTTAGCTAAAATTGTATTATAGTTGACTTTGTTAAATTGTAGTTTGGATTGATATAAATGTAATATATTATATTACATCCAAAGATGAGGATACAAATATAGAAAGAGTAGAAGTGTGAATTAAGAAGGCTACAATTAGTATAAGGAGCAACAAAGATTTATCTATCACAGAAAGGTGATCGTTACACTTCAAAGGAATCTCAACCAGCAATCAGTATTGCAGATTAAAGATCAGCCACTGGTTCATCCTAATAGGTGTATAATTTAAATCCTTTCACAAGGTAGACTTAACAATCTTTTGCAAATCTATTTAACAAGTGCATACTTCATTGTATGTTTTGTAAATCCTTTCACAAGGTAGGCCTATTAGTCCTTATTGCTCCTAATAGGGAAGATCATTAGAAATGATCAATTATAAGCCTTAACCAGCCAACTTTATACTGTAGTACTAAAGCTTGTGGGTATCATCCCCACCCCAATTTTACTTTCTATTTGGACAGTTTCTAGGTCACCATATCTTGTGTCAAAATATATATGAAGGATTAATTGGTGAAATAAGAATAAGTTTTATTGGTTCCTAATTCACCCCTCCCCTCTCGGTAACCTAGCCTATCCTTCCTACTTTCCTGAGCCTTACCAATGCCCACCTCTTTCACATTTCCCTCCTTATACATTTCCATCCCCTCTTCCTCTTCATTGTAATCTTCATTGCCTTCTCCTCTTAATTGTAATTCATAAATATATTAAATATCATTTAAAAAATAATATTTAATATACTTATAAAATAATATTCATTAATAAATAAATCTTATTTACTAAAAAATATTTATATATGCTAAATTACAGATATTTTAAATACCATTAAAACTAATATTTAATATACTTATAAAATACTAAATAAAAATTAATTTAAATAAAATTTAATTAAAAAAAGAAAAAAAATTGCACACACTCCTATGGAGGTGGTGGTGGTACCCACCTACTTCCTTAAGGAGTGTGGTGGTACTACCACCGTAGGAACTTGGTCCCCAAAAATAAAAATGAATAGTGTGCATAGAGGGTAACAGGTCGGGGGTATGGCCCGCTTGGCTCCCCACCTTAAAATATAATTTATTTTTTATTTAAATAATTTATTGAGTTTCAAACCCAAGGTATGACGATGATGGATAAAGATTTAAGGGGTTTATAATAAATTTCTTTAACAAGAATTATATATGGAAATGGGTTGTGTTTAAATATTTGAATTTATTTTAACCTTCTCTTTTTTCCCTATAATGTACATTAAAAGATTTGTTTCTAAAAGTCTACATATTGTTTACTAAAACTAGATATCTTTATGCATAGGAATATAAAACTTGAGTGTCCTAACTTAATATTAACTCTCACATTTGTCCATTAGTGTTTGATGACTCAAAAAAATTAGCCTTTTCAATAGGACAAATTTAGGAATGATTTTGATTATCTCTGTACACACTAGATTAATTTTCCCAAGCCCATACAAAATAAAAAATCTTGTAGGTGGCTATTTGAGGTTTTCACATGTATAAATATTGTCTTTTTCTCTTGTGATTTATAAGCATTTTACTAACCTATTTCAATTTTTGACTTGTGGACTTTTAAGCTAGCATGGGAAATAATCTAATACACCATGTAATTAATCTCCAACATTACTATTTGATTAAGTAATCCAATCTGATAGAGGAGTATAATAAATTAAAAAATTCAACATGGGATGAAAAGTACTAAAATAAGAATTTTTAACAATTATTTATCAAACATCCACTATTTCATTTTGAATTGTAAATTTGTGTTGGTAAACAGATTTGTTCTTTTAAATTATAACTCTTAACTACCCAAACCTAGAACAATATCTGGTTACAAATAGTTGAAAAACCACTTATGGATGAATTGGCTTTTCTCTAAATTGGTAGGTACAACTCCCTAGAACTGATTTGCAATGAATCATGTTTTTCTCCTAAACTAATTCATGGTATGTTCTTGACCTAAGAATAGAAAAGGTAGAACCAAGCTAGACCTAAATAGAATCTAACTTAGGCAAGTAAAAATTCTTGAATATCTAAACAAGTTTAAGAATCCACACATCTTATGAATTCACAAAGCTTAACTGAGTAATAACTAGTACGAAGCTAAGTTAGAGCTAGGTTAATATGAACTTGAACTACAATTAACAAATGAAGAGTGCCTAAGGGATCTCTCTTTGAATGAACAATGACACTACTTATCACATCCATTCATTGTTTTGAAATAGAGGAATGAAACTCTATTCTTTCCTTTCTTTAATTCAAATAAAAGAGAAAACATACGACTACATTTAACATAACTAGAATAGAAAATAATTGATATAAAATACCATTCAATTGTCTCTGCAACATGAAGTACTTCACACCAAAAATTCATCGACCTTTCATTAATATTTCAATCTCATACATATACAATTTCAAGATGACTATTACAATGGAATTTCAATCAATTCATCTTCTCAAGATTGACAAATGCCAAGGCATCAGTTTGTCACATTTCAATAATTATAAAAGAAAACAAAAAAAAAGGTAGAATGTTAATCACTTTGACTTCTTCTCCTTTTCTACTTTTGCTCTATAGGCTTGGTGGAAACTATGATTGGGATAAGCTCTTCATGCCTAGCCACATTGATAATGGTATAGTTCTCAAGCTAAGTCCTTTACATCATTTAGTTGATTTGGTAGTTCCTTTATGGCCACGTGTATGCATCTGCTAAGTTCTTGGAGTTCAACAACCCTATTTTGACTACGAGAAGATATATCAGATAAACTATCTAGAAATTTGGAAAAGTTATCCTTCATGACATTGATCCTGATAAGTGTTTTTCCTTGGCCACTAGTTTAAGAATCTGTATGTAGACCCTTCATAAGCTCAAATCATTTGTCTTGTGTCTTCTTCACTTTATCCTCTGTTTCTTTTAGCTCTTTCTCTATGGACTGGATCATCTCAGTCTTAAACCACATGCTTTGAAGCCACTCAAATAGAGGTTTGTCTCCCTTTGGCAAAATTTTTTGCTTCAACTGCTTCCTTGGCCTTCATTTGGATGATCATCTTTGAGAGGGAGATGTAATCATCACACTTCACACTTTCTCTAGACAAAGTATTTTTGTTTGATATGATGTTATCTTTTTATGTTTCCAACCTTAGGATAACATTACCAATCTACTCCACTATAGCGGCTCCTTCTGATTTTAGCTTCTCAATCCATTCTTTACCAATCTGACCAAAATGCCTATCTTCTTGGAGTTGAGAGATGAGGGCTTGAACTTCAGAAATAGTAGGATTTTTGGTCACTGATACTCCAGAGATTGCTGCGAATGGAGTGACTATCTATCTGATGAACTTATTCAATTCTTCTTTCTTAGTCTTCATTTTGGTCTTAGACAACTTTAGACTTTCTAGCTACCCCTTGATCACCTCATTGATTGATTTCCATAAGCCAACTTTGGGGTCATGCCTAGCTTCTCCAAGATCCACAGACTGCAAGGTAAAATCATTAGCAGTCATGTCCTCAATCCTCCCTCATTTTTTAGGCTTGGAAATCTCCATTATTAGGTGTCCTATTTCTAGATCTTGTCCAAGTATGGAAAAGGTTTTATGCTTCTTTACTTTTGTCAATGCAAATCTAGAGTGGATTGAGAGAGACACAGTATCTTTAGTATAAGTGCTCTCATCTTTCCTTTTCCTTATTCTCTTAAAAGTATCCTTCAACTAGGAGTTAGTACCTATCACCTTGGAGGTTGTCCCAAGTGATTCTATACTAAATATCTTCCTCTTAGCTGGAGTGGTTGTTACAGAAGTCAAAGAAAAAGGATTCTTTGGATCTTAGGAGATAGGCTTAGAAGAACTCTGACCCTTATCTACTTTCAGAATCTTCTTTGTTGCTTCATCAGACTTAGTAGATTCACTACTACTATTCTTTCCATCCCCTAAGTCTACTATCTATATTAAAGAGCCACTTGGTTGCAGAAGTGTAGTGCTTGCTAGCGAAATGAGACTATGATGAGGAGAGGGAATTGGAGTAATATGGGGAGAAGGAATTGGAGAAACATGAGGTTAAGGAACTGGTGTGACATGGGGGGATGGAATTGAGGCACTTGTGCTATCCTTTGGTTCCTCCATCTTCTTTTCTTTAGTACTAGTCTAGTTTCCAATGATTGGGCAGGAACCATCATGATAGGTCTTGGCTATAGGGACATTCTTATCCAGAGGTTGATCACCTCCACCTAATGGTTGAGCTAGCCCTTGAGTGGAAGCTATTGTTATGCCTAGTGTAGCACTCTGAGATGAGGAAGGTGTTGCAATTGCTAGAGAACCTTTCATGGCTACACCTTTAATCTGGCTCCTCTTGACGATCCTAGCCATCATGATATCAAAATTCTCCTTAACATCTACATATGGCTCTGAACTGATAGGAATCCCCTTAACTTAGTTAAATATGCATTACTATACATATTTTGGCCATCATCTTCTAAGCCTTCTACGTCAAAGTTGATACCATATGTTTTGATTTGCTCCTCTTTGAGCCAAGTGAAAGCATGATCTCTACTTTCGAGCTCATTTCTATAGTTTTTCGAATAGTCTTTGATGGTGGTAACATGTATGATCACGCTCCCAATCTGCAACACATCTCTTGCATACTCATTTGGGTCAAACATAGGTCTCACAACCTCATATGCCTCCAATTGATATTTAGTTTCAAATGTTTTGAGCATATTTTTTGCATCAGAGCGAGACTCACAACTATAAGCTCCAACCTTCATAGGGAATTCACACCCTTTCTTCTTTAGGCTTGCACTCAATACATTCACCTAGATCTCCTACCTCACGATCTCTATCAGCTCAATCATATCGCTTGTATACCTAGGTAGCTTCAAAGGAAATCAATCAAAAGCTGTAAGATGCAAATATGAGAAGGAGGAGAACTAGATAAAATAGCTACCAAACTAACAAATAGCCACCATCACCTTTGGGCTGAACCTCCTTTCCAGGCATCCTTGGAGTTCCCTGCAAATTCTCATCATAAATGCATCATTAACCTTGACATATTCTGTATAACTATTTTGCAATTGTAAACATGGATAGAAATCATAGCTTTTCACATCATTAGGAAAGTTCTCTATTCTGGCAAGGCCTGGCCACAATTGTAGAGAAGCTAACATATAAATTAGGAAAGAAGACATGTAAAAGGTGTTGTAAAACTTCATAGTGTATATGAGCAATGTTAGTATGCTAATAGAAACCAAATTTAAATAAAGCTTCTACAAACTAATCAAAATTCATAAACTTCAAGATAGACTAAGATGAACTCTCAATTGAGAATATGAGCCATTAATGGACTCTCTCAATGAGAAGCTCTCTTGTTGAGTGGCTTTGTCTAAATAGATAGGATGTATGCTCAAGCTTATGCTTCAAAAAGGGCTTCAAATGGAGTTGGAATTTGGGTGTGAGTGTATGGTTTTGATGTAAAATGGCTTCTCAAAATGGCATTATGAATTTACTTCATGGATTGTGTTATTTTGCAAAGGGGAAGGATCCACTTTATAGGCAAGAGGCTTGAGGAATTGAGGGCTAAGATGCAAGGATGGGAAAAAGCTCATGGAGGGCTCAGATTGCATGAGAGGAGAGCACATGGATTGTGCTTCCTTACAACCAATCAAGGAGTGACACATGTCACATGGTGAGAGGATGGAGGAAAGGGGAAGGATGAGTCAACAAAGGAGGCTCAAGGGATAAAATCTTCATAAAGACCCTCATAATGAATTGTAAGAGCAATAAAAGGGCTTGGAAGAGTCATTTATGGCCTAGTGGGCTTCATAAAGTTTTATGGTTGAGATATTTTGAGGGTGATGAGAGCAATTTCGACTTGGACTTGATTAGGAGGGTTTTAAGCTTGCTTAGGCTTGTGCAAATGATTAGAGGATGGATTAGGATGGTTTAGGATTAGCTTAGGGATAGGCAAGTGGATGGCATTTAATGAGGGTGGGTGAAGAAGGAGATATTTGTTAACTTTGGCTTGGGTTAGTAATTCTTAACCCATGTTTAGGGAATGTGACAAGGTTAGGAGGAGATTAGGATTAGGTTTAAAGACATCTTCTAGAAGAGTCTAGAATTTCCTAGGATGAGGATGAAGACTTTCTAGAAGAGTCTAAAACTTCTTAGGATGAGGATAAATTAGATTTTTTAGGAAATAAATAAAGTTTTATTTATTTCAAGGGTTTGGGTTGAGGAGATATTTATTAAAACTTTTTTAATAAACATGAGGATTAATATTTAATCTTAATTAAATATTTTGAGTTGGGATTAGGGGTTGGAAATGATGGGATTAGCCTTTAATTAAAATTAAAGAAGGATTAGAAGATTTTGGAAGAGGTTAGTGGTCTTGAGGAAATTGGCCAAGTTTTGGGCAAAAAATAAATTTTTTATTTATTTTGGGTTTTTTGGTCAATTTATTAATTAAATAATTAATAAATAAGGAAATAATGTTTAAATAAGATTTACACATTTTTGGGAGGGATTCCTTAATTAAATATTTTTAATTAAGATAAAGGGATTTAATGACATAAAAATTAATTAATTAATTAATTAATTAATTAATTAATAAATGATGATGTCATCAGGACTTTTTCAGAAAATAAAAATACTTTATTTTCTAAAGGTTTTTAGGTGTCTACACATAGCACTAAGGGTCTAGACAAATGCTCACTTACCTCATAGGCCCAATAAACATACTATGTATTTGAATGGATAATTTGTACCAGAAAGAAATATTGCTCAACAAAATTAAGTGCTTCTACCTCACCTTTCAATCTGTGCAAGAGAACTAGAATGTCCACAATCTCAGGCTTGAGATTAGTGTCGAATAGAGTTTTAGGAACCTTACTCTTGGTGCCCCATGACATTTGGAACTAGGACCTCATAATTTCTTTTCCCCACAGCATTTTCTTCAACGAGAACTCAAACATTGATTCTCCTATTGTCAACTCAAAAAACCCCTTACATTTTGGAACTCATAGGCAATTTACAATAGTTTTCCTATCAATAGAGACTAGAATTGTATGATCAGGTAGTAGAATTTGTTTGGCATCTGGGTTGTAGTGATTTATACATTCAACAATTAATTTAGGAGCTTGAACTGCCATTGGAAACCCAACTGCTTCCACTAAACCACTTCCTCAGAGCTTCTCAGTTATAGGGTGAATTGGCTCTGACCTCAACCTCCTTTGAAAATTTTTCATGTCATAGAAATGGAGTGAGGTATTTGTGAAACTTTGCAATGTGGATTTGATCCCATTAAGTTTGTCAAACCTAGCAAATCTGGTTGCCATTTTATTTGAAGTAGAAGTGAATCAAAACTTTGAACTTGAAGGAAGTGCAGAGGATAGAATTTTCAAGTATAAGAGATTTATATTTGTTGTGCAATTAAACAACATAATAGTTCAAGAAAAAGAAGTAATTTGAAAAACTGTTATGTTTCTCTCTATATAGAAATCCTAATTCACCCATTAATCTTCAAGATCCACACCACATGAATGAATTAAAGGATAAATCTATTAGATTAGTAAATGTAGGAGTTTCTAATAGACATTTTCATGTATTTTCACTATTTTTGTTGACCTAATGGTAGCTTTCCTTTATTTCATACTTACCTTCCCATTTTTTACCTAGTTGCAAAGAATTAAGAACAGAGTACTCTGTAAGGAAATATCTGCCCAGCTAGATTTTGCTCATTACACATTTCCAACTGTGATTAGCTTGTTTCCATTATCATCTTAAGGTGTCTTTTGTGCAATTTGTGTGCCCAATTTTCTTTCAAAGTCGATTTCTTCATGAATGCAGAAAACCACATTCATGGGTTGAAAACCTACCAAAGAGAAGTCAATTTCCATTTTTCCATGTATGCTTTTAATTTCACTTTATCCTTCAAGTTAGTATGCCTTTTAGATTTGGAAAAGCCAAAAAGGACTAAAAAAGTTGAATGGGGGCCCACTTACTTGTTTTTCTCTTTTACAAATGCCTTTAGTGGAAAATTGACTTTATGGGTCGAAAGCCTGCTGTAGAGTTTTTCACTTAAGGTGATTTTGGGCACCATGATGAATCTTGGATGTTATCCAAGGCATAATACAGTGATGAAAATAAGGCTTGTACATGAAACAACTCATTCCCTTCTTGCTTTAGTCTACAAGCCACATTTGTTAACCTCTGTAGAAAATCACCTTTATGAGTTGAAAACTCACCGACAAGAAGGTGATTTTTAATTCTCTGCAAGCTTCATTTTTTTCATGTGTAAATCATGATAAGCCATTAATAGTTCCATCATTGAAAATAACTTTGTGAACTACAAGAATCTCCATCGAATTAGGTTCTAGACTACCCACAAACTCACGAGATTGAGGAAAACCCACCCAACCATGTGATGCAAGAGAAAGGAAAAATGGATAATTTGACGGAGAAACTTCATACCTAAGAAAGAAAGGATAGACCTAGACATACCTAGACCAAACTAAGACACAAAATTTTCCACTTTACAAAATGGGTTCAGGATGAAAAGTGGGGTAACAACTAGCTCTGACTGGGGACTTGGGTAGAGCATACCCAAGCAAGGAACTCAAAATCTCTGGTTTTGCAAAAATAAAAGACAGTGATCACAACAAAACAAAAATAAGGGAACAACAGGAAGAAAGGAAAGAGGAGAAACTAACTAGGAAACATGAAAGGAAACTAAACCTAAGTATAATACAATACAAGGGTTACTTGTTCTCAATTTGCAATTTGATAAAGCTTCAGATCTTGACCATTATAGGTCAGAGGTAGTACTTTTCCATCTTCATAAGCTAATTTTAAAGAATTATTCTCAAATGCCTGATGAATTCTGAACAGACCTTTCCACAAGGTGTCAAACTTTTTATGCATACCTTTTGGATCACTTTGCTTATCCTAGAACAACACACTATCTCCTACAATGAATTTCCGTGGTCAGGCCTTCTTATCAAATAGTTCCTTCACTCACATCTGGTGTTGTGTGATGTGATCCACCATTTATTTTCTTTCCTCTTTAAGCTTGCTCAGATACACAATTCTCTTCTCTAGGCCACCTTTATAGATATCATCTTTGATCACTATTCTATGTTTGTTTGTAGCTAATTCTAAAGGTAATGGTAGATTAGCTTCAATCCCATATACTAATTCAAAAGGAGATATACCAATTGCTCTTTTAGGTGTCACCTTGTCTGCTCACAGTGCCTCATGAATTTTCTTGTGCCAAGTCTTTTGATTGTCTAAGACCAGCTTCTTAACAATATTTATCAAATTCTTGTTACTGGACTCGGCTTGACCATTTCCTTGTGGGAAATAATTAGTTGAGTGACTAACACTAATTCCATACTCAAAGAAAAAATTAATAATCTCAACTGAAGAAAAGTAGGTTGCATTATCCATCACTAATTTGATAGGAACACCAAATCTGACCAATATGTTCTCCTTAATGAATTCACACACTACTTTAAAAGTAGTTTTCTTGGTCGCTTTGGCTTCCACCCACTTAGTAATGTAGTCAGTTACAATTATCACATACTAGTGGCCAACACTAGATGTCAGACTAATAGAACCAGTAAAATCAAGACCCCATTGTTGAAAGGGTCTGTCAATGATGATAGGCCTTAATGGTAGAGTAGCTAATTGAGGACGCTCAACAAACATCTTACATTTTTCACACTTTGCCACCCAAGAATAGGCATCTTTTAACATGCCAAGCCAATAATAGCAATGTCTCAATATTTTGAAAGTTGTAACTAAGGATGAAAAATACCCTCCACAAGCTTCATCGTGAAATGTTTTCAACAACTTTTCTTGTTGTTTTTTGTCTACACATCTGAGAAAAGTGTCATCAATAGCCTTTTTAAAGAATTTGCCATCCCAAATTACATACTTAGCTACTTTCAACTTAAGATCTCTTCTTTGTCTTGCGTTTAGGCCCTCCGAGCATTCTCCATATGTTAGCAAATAAGTAATATTTTCAAACCATGAATCATGAAAAGCTACTACCAACACTACTTTATTTTCTTCTAATTCTTCTGATTCTTCAACAATCTTTTTTTCTACAATTGCCTTACACAATATGTTACCCCTTACTAGCTTGGTAGGCTTAATTTCTATATCGTATTCTTGTGTCTTTGCTAGCCACACTCCTCTAGCATTACAACCTACATCCTATTGTGTCAATGCATTTTTCACAACTACATTTGGGACATAAATGACAAAATCTGAATGCAAGATATAGAACCAAAAAAATTTAAGTGCATTGACCACTGCAAAAGCATACTTCTTTTTTTATTGAGTATTTCAATTCATGATTTTTTAGGCGTATGCTCATGAAAGCTATTAGGGCTTGTACCCCTTCATCATTGTCTTGCATAAGTATTGCCAATAAAGTATGTTTAGAAGCATAATAGTAAATAAGGAAATCTCACTTATAATTTGAGTGGCTTAACATTGGGCATTAGCAATAGCAGTTTTTATATTTTGAAAGGCCTACTTTCCCACCTCATCTCATTTGAAATTTGAATTTCTCTTCATCATATCCATAATATGTTTAGTGGTTTCTGAGAAATCTAATAGAAACCTTCTGAGGAAATTCATTTGTCCAAAGAATGACTTAACCCCTATTTTGTTTGAGGGAAGGCTTAACCTTTGAATGGCCTTTACTCGTTCAAGATTAATTCTAATTCCCTCTTGAGACACTATATGATCAAGGAGCTTTCCATCTATCACACAAAAAATTGATTTCTTTGGATTGAGTGAGATTCCATGTTCTCAACATCTTTGTAAGACTTTCCTTAAATCTTCCACGTGATCTTTTCTCTTTTTTGAAAACACGGTGAGGTCATCCAAATATATAACTATAATCTGGTCCTTTAAATTAGCAAATGTTTTGCTCATACATCTCTGGAATGTGGCACCAACATTGATGAGTCCAAAGGGAATTCTATGATATGCAAATGTATCCCAAGGAGTGTTAAATGTCATCTTATGCTGGTTTTTCTCATCTACCTTTACTTTATTGTAACTTGAAAATCCATCAAGGATAGACATCATTTTAGATCCAGTCACTATTTGTAATGAGTAATCCCTATTAGGAAGAGTGAAATTATCCTTTAAAGACACCTTTCTCAAATTGCAAAAATCAATGTAAATCCTTATTTCTCCATTCGTCTTCCTAACTGGTACTATGTTAGCTATCTAGGTGGAGTGATGGATGGGATAGATGATTCTTGCTTTCAACATTGTATCTACCTCTTGAAAAATTGCATCTCTGACCTTAGGGTTATAATTCCTTTATTTTTGCTAAAAAAGAACCACATTATATTTGAATGGGATTTGATGTTTTACCTCCCCATCTCGATAGCTTTTTAGATTTTTGTAACTCCAAGCAAAAACTTCCCTATATTCCATGAAGAGTCATTTCACAACTTTCTTTTATTTAGATGAAATTTTTTTTCCAATGTTGATTATTTTAGGATCATGAGTGTCTCTAATATTTACCCCTTCATACTCTCCAATGGTAGGTCCCCTTTCTACCCTCTTCTACTTTATGTAGGCATCATGTCTATTAATCAATTTTTCCAAGGCTACAAAGTATGGGGGAATGATATTACCATGCAATTGAACTTTATCTTTTTGATTCTTCTCAACATTAGAGCTTTCTTGATTATCATTCTTGGATTTGTGTGTAGAACTAGAATTTTCATTTTCTAGGAACAGTTGTAAGCTTTTGTCTAGAACAGAAGCTCGATACATAATTTCAATCTGGTATTTCTTATCCTTGAATTATGGTTGAGGTAGTAGCAAAGAAGAAAAAAATGCTAGTGAACTAGCTTTGGTGTTCATCTCCCTTGGCACTGGTTCAATAGAAAAGGCATCTAGACCTTCTATTTCATCCCAAACTCTGTTTCTATAGTTCTTCAACTTGTGATTTTTCATAGAATATTGTCCTTTAATTTTCCTAACAATGAGTTCTATATCACCCTAAGCTCTCAGAATCTTTATTGCTCTTTCTTTTGCTGATATGATCCCCAATAAAAAAGCCTCATATTCTGTAGTGTTATTTGTATTCCTAAATTATAATTTGAAAGCCAAGGGCTCAGGTTCTCCTTTAGGGGGTATCAACACTATACCTACACTAGACCCTGAGGAGGCACAACTTCCATCAAATTCAAGTGTCCATATACCTATTACATCTTTGTCCCCATTTAGAATTCCTTTACTTTTATCTTCATCTCTTTGTTCATCTAGAGCCTTCTCAGTAAATAACATGTAGTTGCCAAATTCTAGCTCTTGATAGAGGATATGGGCTTTAGGATCATCCAATTTTAAAATTGTGAATTTTTCCTTTTCTTCGAGTTCTAACTTAACTTTCTTATTCTTGATAGGTATGACTGCTTGAGGCCAGTCCAACTTAATTTCTCCTCCTAAGTCTTGGTAGAAACTCTTTCTTAAAAGAAGTCCATAGCTTGTTGGAATATCTGCTACTAGGATAGTCAATAAGAGTTTCTTCTCTGGATGTGAGGCCAAGGCTACTTGAGCATCTTTGATTTTCCCAAGTAAAGGGACTTGTTTGGCATCCATAGAATAACACTTCCCATGCACTTTAGTAAGATTGAGACCCAGGGCTTTAGCTATGGAATATGGCATAACACTATTTGATGCACCCGAATCTATTATGCAATTGCTTAGTTTGTACCCATGAGATATAAAAAGGGTCAAGTTTTTGCCTAGGAGATGTTGCTAAAAAAATATAATCTTCTTGATTAAATAGTCCAGATGTCAAGATTTCATCTCCTTTTTTCAATAGTCACACTATGGTTCAAATCTGATGCATTCCCTTTACACCGCTCTACCAGTCTTTTTAACTCAGAAGGGTGAGATTTCAAATAACCTATAGGGGAAATCTGAATTTTTGATTCTTTACATAATTGAATGAAATCAAAAGGTATTTTGTCCTTACCTATTTGTGAAGTGTATATTCCTTGATCAGTATGCACATTACTCATCGAAAGACTAGAATCATTCTTGTGAGCATGACTGGAGGATTGATTCTTTAGCCTTTGGTCCTGAGTAAGAACTGTATATGAAGGTCCATCAATGGTTGCATAACATTTTTCTTTTGGTTCAAAATCTAATTCATATTCTAAAAAATAAAATTCCAGAGTCACTATTTGAATATGAATCAAACTCTGAACAAGGATTTGCAGTCTTCAATTCATTGATAGATAATAACTGCATCATACAAGCAGTCTCTAGAAAACTCTCACTATTGTGATCTGTGGTCAAGTGAAAGACACACATGTTTCCTTTCTTTAGTGCTGCTTCAATTTGCAACCTAGGTTGCGAGCCTATGAGCTGCGAATATTTTCCATCATTGTTCTTTCTTGGAAAATTTTGATAATTCCACTAACAAGAATTACTAAATCTAGGTAATTGTCTTTTTACTGCTATCAATTCATTCGATAATTTTTGAATCATCTCATCAGATGATGTAGTATTACTAGAAATTCCTTTAGTTTGAAGTTCTCACTTCCATTTTCCTATGGAACTCAAATCATCTCCAAATTCAATTGTCTTCATTTGTGCATCTGCTAAATCCATGGGATGTGCTATTCTCTAATCATAATTGACATTTAGAGGCATCACACTGGTAAAGAAGGTTTTCAAATTATCAGTTGTAGCTCTATCAATAGTTAGAATTTTGCTAATAATCTTATTGAACTTGGCAACAAAATCTCTCATACTCATGGTGGATTGCTTTTTAATTGAAGTCAATTGTGTTAACAAGGCATGTTCATCTTCTATAGTTTTGAACCTTGTCTTGAAGGTCATTCTCATTATATCCCAATCAGTTATTGAGCCATCATCTAGATGATAAAACTAGTCTTCTGCAACATCTACCAAGGTTTCCACAAATAATCTTATGGCAACATCCTCATGCCCAACACTTAAGATGTGAGTAGCTGCTAAGAAAGCTTTAATATGTTCATCTGTAGTAACCTTCCCATCTCCTGAAAATTTTAGGAAATTCTTCCTTGAACTAGCCAAGAGGGGATGGTAAGTTGTTAGTGCTAATGGTCATTTTGTTGTGGCCCATGGAGTAGCCATGATTTTTCTGGCAGTGTATGGCAAGAAATTAACAACTAGGGGAGCAGTAATTTCATTTAGGGCCAATACCTAATAGGTAAAATGTGAAGTGTGAGTGTCTTGATTTCTAACAGGGGAAGGTAGTCTACTCTAACTTTTCTTTTCACCTTTATGCTTTAGAATTTCTAACATGGGAAAACCAAGCTCTATAAGTTTATCAAAAATAGGGCCTTTCCCACCCTGTTCCTTGGTACTTCTGATGAACCTTGTTCTAGGGTGTGCTGAGTTAACTTTATTTCTAAGCTACTTGTCTCAATTTTAGTTATGCTCTTCAGATATCCCTCGTTTGAACAACTCTTTCTAAAGCTTTAGCTCTCCTTTCCTCTTCTTCCAATACTTGGCTAGTGTTCCTATAATGCTCAACATTCTTCCTATGTCTCCAAACAAATGTATTTAGGGATGAAGTTATGTCTTCTTGATCATCTTGAAAAACAAGATTAGGTTGGAGCACTAGAATAATGTTTTCATGAGGTAGTACCATTTTTCCTCATGATATAGAGTTTTTGGTCAAGTGACTATTCATATCCCCAATAGAGTCACCAAAAATTTGTCAGTAAATAGATTTATTCTTTCAAATTATAACTCTTAAGTGCCCAAACTTGGAATAATATCTAGTTACAAATAGTTGAAAAGCCACTTAAGGATGAATTGGCTTTTCTTTGAATTGGTAGGTGCAACTCCCTAGAATTGATTTGCAATGAATTATGTTTTTTTTTAAAATTAATTTGGGGTATATTCTTGACCTAAGAACAAAAAAGGTAGAACCAAGCTAGACCTAAATAGAATCTAACTCAGGCAAGTATAAATTCTTGAATATCTAAACAAGTTTATGAATCCACACATCTTATAAATTCACAAAGCTTAACTGAGTAATAACTAGCTTGAAGAGTGCTTAAGGGATCTCTCTTTGAATGAAAAATGACACTACTTATCACATTCATTCATTATTTTGAAACAGGGGAATGAAACTCTATTCTTTCCTTTCTTCAATTCAAAAAAAAGAGAAAACATACAACTAAATTTAATAGAACTGGAACAAAAAAAATTGATATAAAATACCATTCAATTGTCTCTGCAACATAAAGTACTTCACACTAAAAATTCATCGACCTTTCATTAATCTTTCAATCTCATATATATACAATTTCAAGATGATCATTACAATGGAATTTCAATCAATTCATCTTCTCAAGATTGACAAATGGCAAGGCACCAGTTTGTCACATTTCAATCATTACAAAAGACAATAAAAGAAAAGGTAGAATGTGAATCACTTTGACTTCTTCACCTTTTTTGCTTTTGCTCTGTAGGCCTTGGCGGCAACTATGATTGGGATGAGCTCTTCATGCCTAGGCATGTGGATATTGGTATACCTTAAGAGCTATTTGGAATATTCTCTGGTTAACTCCTTTACAACATTTAGTTTATTTGGTAGTTCCTCTGTGGCCACGTGTATGCATCTGCTAAGTTCTTGGAGTTCAGCAACCCTATTTTGACTATGGGAAGATATATCAGACAAACTATCTAGAAATTTGGAAAAGTTCTCCTTCATGACATTGATCCTAATAAGTTCTTTTCCTTGGCCACTAGTCTAAGAATCTATATGTAGACCCTTCATAAGTTCAAATCCTTTGTCTTGTGTCTTCTTCACTTTCTCCTTTGTTTCTTTAAGCCCTTTCTCTATAGATTGGATCATCTCATTATTAAACTGCATGCTTTAAAGCCACTCAAATATAGGTTCATTTACCTTTGGAAATTTTTTTTGCTTCAACCACTTCCTTGGCCTTCATTTGGATGATCATCTTCAAGAGGGAGATGCAATCATCACACTTCACCCTTTCTCTAGCTAGAGTATTACTATTTGATATGATGTTATCTTTTTCTATATCCAACCTTAGGATAACATTACCAATCTACTCTACTATTGCAGCTCCTTCTAATTTGAGCTTCTCAATCCATTCTTTACCAATCCAACCAAAATTCCTATCTTCTTGCAGCTGAGAGATGAGGGCTTGAACTTCAGCAGTAGTAGGATTTTTGGTCATTGATACTCCAAAGATGGTTTCCAATGGAGTCACTAGTTTTTTGATGAACTTATTCAATTCTTCTATCTCAGCCTTCATTTTGGTCTTAGATCACTTTAGACTTTCTAGCTACCCCTTGATCACCTTGTTGGTTGACTTCCATAAGACAACTTTGGTGTCATGGCTAGCTTCTCCAAGATCCACAGATTGCAAGGTAATATCATCGAAATTCATGTCCTCAATCCTCCCTCCTTTGTTGGGCTTGGTAATCTCCATTGTTAGGTGTCCTATTTTTGGATCTTGCCCAAGTATGGACAAGGTTTTCTACTTCTTTACTTTTTTCAATGCAGATCCAAAGTGCATTGCAAGAGACACAATATCTTTAGCAGAAGTTCTCTCATCTTTCCTTTTCCTTTTTCTCTCTAGAGTATCCTTCAACTAGGAGTTAGTACCTATCATCTTGGAGGCTATCTCAAGTGATTCTATACTAAACATCTTCCTCTTAGCTAGAGTGGCTGTGACAACAGTCAAAGAAAAAGGATTCTTTAGATCTCAAGAGATAAGCTTAGAAGAACTCTATCCTTTATCTAATTCTTGAGTCTTCTTTGTTGCTTCATCAAACTCAATAGATTCACTACTACTGCTCTTTCCATCCCCTAAATCTACTATCTATATTGAAGAGCCACTTGGTTGTAGAAGTGCAGTGCTTCCTGGCAAAATAGGACTATGATGAGGAGAGGGATTTGGAGTTGTATGGGTGGAAGGAATTGGAGAAACATGAAGTGATGGAAAAACTGTGACATGGGGGGGTGGAATTAAGGTGGTCATGCTATCCTATGGTTCCTCCATCTTCTTTTCTTCAGTACTAGTCTGGGTTCCAATGACTAGGAGGGAACCATCATGACTGGTCTTGGCAATAGAGAAATTCTTATTCAAAGGTTGATCACCTCCACCTAATGGTTGAGATGACCCTTGAGTGGCAGCTATTGTTATTTCTAGCATAGCATTCTAAGATGAGGAAGGTGTTGTAGTTGTTGGAGAAGCTTGCATGGCTCTAGCTTTACTTCAGCTCCTCTTGGTTGTCCTTTCAACCCATTTCCATGTTCTCTTGATAATCCTAGCCATCATGATATTGAAATTCTCCTCAACATCTACATATAGCTTTGAATTGATAGGAATCCCCCTTAACTTAGTTAAATATGTATTACTATACATATTTTGGCCATCATCTTCCAAGCCTTCTACATCAAAGTTGATACCATATGTTTTGATTTGCTCCACTGTGAGCCTAGCAAAAGCACGATCTCTGCTTTCGAGCTCATCTCTACAATCTACCCAATAGTATTCGAGAGTGGTAACATGTTTGATTACACTCCCAATCTGCAACACATCTCTTGCATACCCATTTGGGACAAACATAGGTCTTACAATCTCATATGCCTCCAATTGATATTTAGTCTTAAATGCTTTGAGGATATTTTTTGCATTAGAGTGAGACTCACAACTTTAAGCTCCAACCTTCATAAGGAATTCATACACTTTCTTCTTCGGTCTTGTGCTCAGCATGTTTACCTAGATCACCTACCTCATGATCTCTATCAGCATGATCATATCACTTGGATATCTGGGCAGATTCAAAGGAAATCCATCAAAAGCTATAAGACATAAATATGAGAAGGATGAGAACTATATAAGATAGCTATCAAACTAACCAATAGCTGCCATCACCTCCAAGTTGAACCTCCTCTTTAGGTATCCTTGGATTTCCTTGCAAATTCTCATTGTAAATATGCCATTAACCTGGACATATTCTAATTCTCATTGTAAATATGTCATTAACCTTGACATATTCTATATAACTATTCTACAATTGCAAACATGGATAGAACTCATAGCTTTTCACATCATCGGGAAAGTTTTCTATTCTGGGAAGGCCTGGCCACAATATTAGAGAAGATAATATATAAATCAAGAAAGAAAACATGTAAAAGGTGTTGTAAAACTTCGCAGTGCTAAGGGCTTTAGATGATGCTCACTTACCTCATAGGCCCAATCAACATACTGTGTATCTGAACAGATAATTTGTGCCAGAAAGAAATATTGTTCAACAAAATTAAGTGCTTCTACCTCACCTTTCAATCTGTGCAAGAGAACAAGAATGTCCACAATCTTGGGCTTGGGATCAGTGCTAAATAGAGTTTTAGGAACCTTACTCTTGGCACCCTATGGCTTTTGGAACTAGGACCTCATAATTTCTTTTCTCCACACCATTTTCTTCAAGGAGAACTCAGACATTGCTCCTCCTATTGTCAACTTAGAAAACTCCTTCGATTCTAGAACTTGGAGGCAATTTATTACATTTTTCCTATCAATAGAGATTAGAACTGTATGATCAGGTAGTAGAATTTGTCTGGTATCTAGGTTGTAGTGATTTATACATTCAAAAATTAATTTAGGAGCTTGAACTACCACCAGAAACCTATTTTCTTCCACTAACACACTTCCTTAGAGCTTCTTGGTTATAGGGTGAATTGGCTTTGACCTCAGTCTCCTTTGAAAATCTTCCATGTCATAGAAACGAAGTGAGGTATCTATGAAACTCTGCAATGTGGATTTGATCTCATTAAGTTCATCAAACCCAACAAATCTGGTTGCCATTTTATCTAAGGTAGAAGTGAATCAAAATTTGAACTTGAAGGAAGCATAGAGGATAGAATTTGCAAGTATAAGAGATTTGAAAATATTGTACAATTCAACAACATAATAGTTCAAGAAAAAGCAATAATTTGAAAAACTATTATGTTTCTGTCTATATAGAAATCCTAATTCACTTGTTAATCGTCAAGATCTATGCCACATGAATGAATTAAAGGATATTTCTATTAGATTAATACATGCAAGAGTTTCTAACAGACATTTCCATGTCTTTTCACTATTTTCATTGGCCTAATGGTAACTTTCCTTTATTTCATACTTACCTTCCCATTTTTCACCTAGTTCCAAAGAATTATGAATGGATTACTCTATAAGGAAATATCCACCTAGCCAGATTCTACTCACTACACTTTTCCAACTGTGATTAGCTTGTTTCCATTATCATCTTAACGTGTCTTTCATGCAATTTGTGTGCCCAATTTTCTTACAAAGTCAATTTCTTCATGAATGTGAAAAACCACCTTCATGGGTTGAAAACTCACCAAAGAGAAGGCGATTTCCATTTCTTTGCCTATTCTTTTAATTTCACTTTATCCTTCAATTAAGTACGCCTTTTAGTTTTGGAAAAGCTAAAAAGGATTGTGAAAGTTGAAGGGGACCTACTTACTTATTTTTCTCTTTTACAAATGCCTTTAGCGAAAATTTGACTTCATGGGTCGAAAGCTCGCTGTGGAGAAGTGATTTTAGAGTTTTGTGCTTAAGGTGATTCTGGGCACCATGATCAATCCCGAATGTTATCCAAGGTAGAATACTATGATGCAAATAAGGCTTATCCATAGAACAATGCATTCCCTTGTTGCTTTAGTCCACAAGCCACATTTGTATTACCTCTATGGAAAATCACCTTCATGAGTTGAAAACCTGCCAAGGAGAAGGCAATGTTCAATTCTCCTCAAGCTTCATTTTTTCACATGTAAATCATGATAAGCCATGAACAAGTGCATCACTGAAAATAACTTTTTGAACTGCAAGAATCTCCATCAAATTAGGTTAGAGACTACTCACAAACTCACAAAATCGAGGAAAACTCACCTGGCCATGTGATGCAAGAGAAGGGAAAAATGGATAATCCAATGGATAAACTTCGTACCTAAGAAAGAAATGCTAGACCTAAACATACCTAAACCAAACTAAGACACAAAATTTTCCACTTTGCAAAATGGGTACATGATGAAAAGTGGGGCAACAATTTGACAACAAACATTTACATTTCCTCTATCCTCAACTGATATTGTAAATGAACTTTTATAAATTTCTACTCTTTATATCAAATTAATTTACAAAATACATATGAATGCTCCATTTACAATGAAATATGTTGACATCCATATTAAAACATGTATAATTGTCCACATCACCAAATTGACAAGTCAAATAAGTAAAATAATGCATTTCATTAGTCAGTTGAAAAGTCAAAGTCTTACATGTTAGATGGGTCCCCTTTTTAAACATAAGATCATGCATGTTCCAAGCTATCAGATCTCGAAAGATTGATGCACCTAGCACTTTCCTACATTTTGGAAGTGCTCAAAAAATAAACAATGTGGGGAGTGACAATGAGACACGTGTCCAGTGGTCCATCACTTTTCACAAAGCACTATCATTATCTAGTCATGAGGTGCCATGGAGTAAAGAGGTTCAACATTAGAGTTTCTAAGCAATAAAGTAATGCCACATGTATGTCATGGTGTACCTAGCTAGAAAGAGGGACCCATACCACAAAAAGAGAGACTTAACAATGATTTATTACCACCGTTAGATCTTCGAAGATCTATTGCATGTGCTTTCCCACTTTTCAAAGTTTAGACAATGTGGTAAAGTAACTGTTTGACATGTGTACTCGATGGACCCATGAAAGGAAATACAATGGTGAAAATAAAGATCATTAGATTGAGAAGATCAATGGCTAGAATTTGAAAAGGTAATGACCATTGGAATTTGAAATATATGGGTTTGGCACAAAACAATGAAACATGAAGAAAATAATGATTTTTTTGTAGGATTTGTGGAATCATAGGAAGATGAAAGGTCACTAGGTGTTCTCAAAGGTGCCAAGGGAGCATGATCATGTTAAAGATTAGATATTTTTCATCTCTTATTCATATTAGTTTTGAATGACTATTGAGTTTCTGAGTAATTCAAATGCTCTGTCAATGTAACTAATGAATCTATAACTAGGCAAAACTCTAGGAGGGGGCCTATAAATGTAACTTAATTTGAAAATGAATAGGTCAAAAAACTTGATGGTGAATGAGTCTGTAATTCCATTTAATTTCTATTTACTGGTCATGTTTTGTTGCCCATTCTTAGATTAGTTTTGCATAAAGAGTTGAAAGACAATTGTATGTGAAACTATGATAATCAAGTAGATTCCATTTCATTTTGATGTTCACAATGAAAGTGATTCCATTTACTTTCCTCATATATGTTTCTGCTCCCTACCTTATTCATTTCATATTATGTTAGAATAGTTTCTATGGGATTGTAGGATAGATGTATTTGAAGTTGGTGATATCTTCCTAGATTCAATTTTAGTGGAGAGTTATTAGTCAAGGTGGATTCCATTTCATCTTTCATGTGCATCTCTGATCAATCTCTAGATTGCATTTCAATAAGACTAATATGCATTTAGAAGTAGGAGTAGATGTTAGAAGAACTTTAAGGTAGCTTATGATATCCATTCCATTGGCTAATATAAGTTTCCCAAATCATTTTTTGCTTAGGGGTTTTGTAGTTATGAACATCCTAGTTTATCCTATTCTACTCTTAGGTTAAGAGCATATCCCATATCCCGATTATCTATTAAAAACACAATTCATTGTATATATTGCATATAAGGGAGTTGTACCCTAAAATTTAGAGGGTAGTGATATAACACATACACTGACCCATTTGTTGGTAACATCCTTTTGTTTCCTCACATTTTGGATATCTAGAGTCAGGGTAAAGCGAAGTTAGCAAGAGGGACAAACTGTTAACCAATAATTTTTGGCAACTCTACTGGTGATTGGAATCTAAGCCAAGTGTTTAGTTTCTAATTCTTAGAAATGTAAACATGTCTTCCCTAGTATGAAGACTGGTGACTCTATATGAAGGACCTATTCTCTTTGGTCAAAGAAGGTCCGTGTAACTCAATGGCTTTGCCAAATTCAGAGATTGGGAGAAGGCCAAGGCCTAAACCCACTCTCCAAGAACTCAATGAGATTAATGACAAGTTGTTGCAAGATCTTGTACTTCTATATAAAGAAAGCATCTCTCATGTTGTCCAAAAGAATATTAGTATTGAAGATGATCATGTTTTTTCATCCCTTTGGAAATGTATGTCCTCCAGATTCTACAAGTTGAAAGACATGCAAGGAGAGGAGCTAAGGTTGAAGCAAGAAAAGCTAAGACCTAAACCTAATTTTAAAGAGCTCTATACAATTAAAAACAAGGTCTTGCACAAGATCTTGTTAAATCTTGTAGAGAACCTCAATAAAGGGGATGACCCCAAAGCAAAGAAGATATGGGACCACCTTTGTAACCTATTCCACTAGTTGAAGGATCAACAAAAGAATAAGAGAAAAGAGCTAAAGATAAAGATAACATCTTCATTTGATTATGAAGCTCCTATTGTAGTGTCACCTAATTCTAGTTCTCATATTATTGCAGTCTTTAGTAAGCAAGAGGTTTTTCCTAATGTTATAGATCAAGGTGACAATTCTCCATTAGAATTCTCTAAAGAAGAATCTTCTAATGATCATTTTCCTGCACTAGGACATTCCCCTTGTGATATGCCAATAGCTACAAGTCTGACTCTAGTTGAAGAAAGAAGCAATGAAGTTCATCTTGAAGAATGGTTGTATCAGCATAAGGAGAAACTTTATGGATCCGCTAGTAAGAATCTTATCCTTGATAAAAAGTTGATTAAAGAAATGAGTCTTGGGATCAACTGTCAATTCGTTGAAGAATTAGTTCCTTTGGTAGACACAACTTTCCCTTGTAGTGAGGAAGAGCCTTTTTATGAGACCACTTCCCTTGGAAATTTCATTTCTAATCACCATGACCTTACCTTTGATGATGAAGGACAAGTCCTAGATGACAAAAAGAAAGTAGAAGACATAGAAAGAGAAGTTTTTTCTTTTTGGTCTTCTCCTATTGAGAAATTCTCACCCAATGAAGAAGAACTTGTTGAAAAAGGATTAATGGTGGATGTACTATTTGAGAGCTTGTTGAATGTTCATAACTCCTCTGAAGAAGAAGTGTAGTGGAAAATGGAAAGCTCTCACAACAACTCAGGTATGATAGGGATAACTATTGAAGATGGGTTGTTTCTTACTTCCCTTTCTCATCTTTATGAACCAAATATTGTCAATATAAAGTATAAGGTTTTTATTGAAAGAATCATTGACACACTAGAGGATGTAAGAAAAGAAGAAGGCCCAAGTGCAAAACCAAATTAAATTGAAGAGGGGTCAATAATGGTTGAGTTTGTCCCTCCTTTTGTGTTTATTCCTGCTGATTTCATCCCTGAAGATAATGAAGATACAATAGAGAATAGAGATAATGCATATCACTACATAGGTGAGGGAGACTTGGATATTGAATGTAATAAAATAGGTACCCATCCAATAACAGAGCTTGTGCAAGAGAAGATTTTCTCTACCTTGGTTGATGAAGCATAGTTATCTGAGAAAGTAATTGAAGTCCCTAGTGCCAATCACTTTTCTCCTAATAAGGAGGTACATGATCATTTTCCTCTTCTAGAAGATTATCAAAAAAAGACTATCAAAGATCCTATGGAGGATGAGGTACTATATAATGAAGCATGGTTGTTTAGATCTGAGTGGGCATTCAGTCAAGTCTTGCATACTACTTGGAGAGTTGGAGTTACCATGCTTTTGTTGCTTCTACAAGTAGGGATCCTACTTAGAGACCAAAATCAATTCTGGAGAAAAGGATCCTACTTCAATCAATCACTAAGTGGATTCACTTGAATATATTTTTCTACTGGTTCCACAAGGTGAGATTCATCTCACCTCTATAAATATGTTAGGTTAAGTGTGTGTGTGTGTGTGTGTGTTTTTAGTGTAGTTATTTTTCCTTTCTTTCCTGCTTCCTATTTGTTTTCCTTTTCTTTGTGTTGGTTGTCCTATTTCCCCACCACCCAAATACATAGCATCTCCCTGTTGAGATAATGGGTGTTGCACACATTGCATAATATTGTTATTTTATTATTTTATTTTTATTATGTAATGTTGTACCTAGATGGACGTGCAACTTGTAAAGATTCCCATGGAATATTCTTGATGAGTTGTATTGTAACATTGTGATAATATTTCATGTAATTATTTAATATTGGGGAAAAGAATTAAATGCCCAATATTAAATGTGGGGTCAGTGGGTTAGGTAGCACATGGTTTTAGCACATGGTTTATGTAATACCACTTAGTGGTTTTGTGGGACTTGCTACTATATAAGTAGCCACAAGGGTAGTTTTTGTAGGAGAGAGAGTGACAAAGAGAAGACAAAAGGCAAGAGTCGAGCAGGACGAGGCTTGACAGGTTAGCCAAGGGAGCATTTGTGAAGGTTGAAAGCATGGCATGGGATGTGTGGATTCATGCTTGTTCACATAGTTTGCTCGGTTGTGGCTATGGCCATGAAGGCTTCCATGGTTGTATGGAAATGGTATTTTTTGCTAAATAATACATGATGATGGATGCTTTTGGAGGCTGGGTTTTTCCCTCAATGAGGGTTTCCCAGGGTATATCTTGTGTCACAGTTTATGGGTATGTTGTCTATTCTCTTGCATGTGGATTTTAATTCCGTGTTTATTTTAGATCTATTATGGGTTATGTGGAAATAGTTATATTCTTTGTTGCCAAGTTTCCTTACAAGTGGTATCAGAGCTATGGTTTTATTATTGTAACCCTAGATTGAATCCATGGGAATGCATGAGAGGATAAAAGAAAGGGCAAGATATATGAATGATTTATTATAGATCTAAGGGTTTTGGATTTGCTGTTATGATGGGATGTTAAAAGATTTGGGCATGTGAAATTGTTGGACAAAAGAGTTTTTCGGATGTTTCATTTAAATGAGGATTTTGGGGGGTAGCATGCAGAAATGACCTCCTGGGTAAAAACAAACCTCACCATTGGATCCGAGTTGACATTTCCATAAATTTTAATAGATAATATGCCCTAGTTTGGCCATGTTCAGAGGAAATGAAATTTTTTTTTGGTTTCAGCCTATGATGGCCATCAAATTTAATCCCGTCAAAATTTTCGTCACTGAAAAAATAAAAAAATGAAAAATCGTACTGAAAATGGTAAAAAGACTATCTTAGTAAAATGGCCATAACTTTCTCTCAGAATATCGGATTTCAGAGTTCTTACAGGCGTTGGAAAGCTAATTCAGAGCACTACAAGATGGTGTAGGTTTGGTTCTACGATTTTGAAATTTTGTCAAGTTTTAAGAGCCCTAAAGTTAGATGTTATTTATTTTGAGCACAGATTAGGGCATAACTTGGGCATACGGAGTCGGATTTTGGACTTCAAGTAGTCAACGGAAAGCTCTTGGAGAGCTCTACACATTGGTTCAAATTTGGTGCAGGTTTGGCATGATTTATTTTTTGATATATTGATCTAAACAGTTTATAGATATATTTTGACTATGGTAACATTGTGAGTTTATGGCATTGAAAATTTAAGATTTGATGTCATTATATACTCAGTTCATATTTCAGTTTAGTCTCATGATGATATGGTTATCAGTGTTTGGTTTGGATATGCATGATGACTTGTTGGGTCTACAAGTTGTGCAGTGTTGTAAGCGGTCTATACTTACAGGTTGCATTTATGGCTTGGTTATGGGTTGTCTTTGCCCATTGATCTTTCATTATCAATGGATATTCAGATTGGTGGCTTAGATTTGGGTTGTCTATGCCCTAAGTCACATGATTTTATCTTCATGTAGAAGGGATGAGATGTTGTTACCAGGTACAGTCATGGCAGAGGATTGTGGTTGACTATGCCGACAGGTTGGACACTTTGAGAGCCAGATGCTCGGTTCATGGATGTGATCATGGTGTCATGGATTTTGGCATGACATGATTGGTTATACAGGTACATACTTGATGTTCATTAGCTTGGATTTCTAATTCAGTTATGGTGGTATATCTTCTTGGTTGAGGATCATGGTTATTTGGTTTCTTTTGAGGAGCTCATGATGTGCACTTTGAGTTCTTTGATGGTTTGATGCTTTGGTTGATTCTCATGGTTAGAGGATGGTTATTTTTCATCATGATGTCATGGATAGCTTGGATATACAGTTTAGTGGGAGCTTGTGACAGTGATGGGGTGATAGTGCAGGATTAGTTCCTGGTTTCGTTTATATCTTTTTGGTTTGGAGAGGATGGATTTTATGATGCCATTGGTGACTTGGTACCATGGTTGAGTGGGAGTTTTGTTAGCATTGATATATTTATTGAGTTTTTGCAGATGTTGGAGGTTTGTCTTAGATCCTGTTGCTACAGAAGCGTCTTTGACATTTGCATGGTGCACTTGTTATCTTCATGGTGTTTGAAGATGTTAGATCTTGAGGACTCATGGAGTTCTTGGTTATCTTCATGGTATGTGGAGATGGTTCTTCCTGGTATGTGGAGATGGTTTTCTTCATGATGTGTGGAGATGGTTGCATCTTGAGGACTCACAGGGTTCTTGGCAAAGGTGTGGTTTATTCTTTTATTTGGCATGTTATCCTTTGTGTGAGGATGGTTTCATTATTATGTCATGGTATACTCTTGATATGCGTTTAGAGTTGTGACATGTTATGGTGTGTTCATATGGAGCATGTTATCTCTTTAACTGAGATGGTAAGATCATGTTGTCATGTTTATGTTCCTGAGGCCATGGTTGGAACTTTGACATTGATCTTGGTTTAGTTTTTTGGTCTTGAGTACACTGATCATAAGCTGGATACTTCATGATATTGCTATGTTGCATTTGGAGTTGGCATGGATTGATTGGTTACAGGTGCTCATGGATACTTAGAGACGGTGGTGATGCTGATTTCTCTGGGATTAGAGAAATATTTGTTGGGATGGTTGATGGTTTCAACAAGAAGTCCGAGGGGCAGTCACCTGATATGGACTTGAGAGGAGATTGTTCTTAGATGAGTCTTGGTTGGAGACTTGGGTATCTTGATGAGCATTCTCATTCCCCACTCTTGGTCTACTCAGCGATTTTCTACTTGAGAGGTATAGCCCATTATTTTCTCTCAGTTGCATTATATTTATGCTTGTCTTTCATGGATATGGATCTTGAGCTATGGTACATGAGTTAGTTCTGGAGGGTTCATTTGAGAGATGCTTAAGCATTGGTTATCTCCATGTGCATATGTTGTTATGCTGGTTGAGTTTGGGAGATGGTTTTATATTGGGCATTTTCCTTGGATTAGGAATGGTTATTCCTTGGTTTAGGAATGGTTTTATTGAGTTTGATCTTCTTGTGAGAGGCTTACATCCATGATTAGCTATATGGTATGGTTTGGGTGTTGTTGAGGCTTCTTGTTGGGGTTTTATGGAGGAGATCTAACTTGCACAGTTTACATCTAGAGGTGTGTGTAGAAGGACATGATACAGGTTATGATTTGCATGGTTTCTCTGGTCTTGATTATCTTCCTAGATGTTTAGTTTTTCTTACATTGGATTTGAGATTGGTTGGAGATTGTGATCACTGGTTTGTGCTCATGTATGTCATGTGAGAGATGACATGGTTATTACTTTATCTCTTTCTTCTATTTGTTGTGGAGAATTTGGGAGACCATTGGAGACTTGTTATGAGAGTTGTTCTTGCAGGTTATCAGTTGATGTATTGTGGATTTCCTTGATACTACATGGATTCACTTCTTTGAGATGTGTTTAGTGGATTGGTTATAGATTTGACGTTATCTTTTGCAGTGGGAGCTTCTTGGTATATGTGGCAGGTATTGCTCTTGAGGCTTGTGATTGTAGGTTATAGATTGGATGTGTCAGTGATATGAGATTCACTTGTTATACCTTTGAGGTATGGATAGTTGGATGGGTTTGGCACTTGCTGTGGGTGCTATTTCAGCTATGGATATTTTGACAACTACGGATACATGTGATTACCTTTGGATCAGGTTATTTGTGCTTGGAATTTTAGTTGGTACAGGATTTAAGGATCTTCTAATGCGACAGGTTGGGTGGCTTTCTCTTTGGATGGCTTCTATGTATGTCCAGTGGCAGTGGCATAATAGGAAGTGAGAACATTCATGTTTGAGATGCTGGATACTTTGATTTTGTTGCAGGTACCAGGATGGAGCACTTGGTGTATTTTGATCCATGATGGTGGATGTGCTGGGAGGGATTGTTCCCTTGTTCATTTATGTGGCTACGGATTGACCCTATGCAATGTATACAACAAGTGGGAGATTTTTGAGATAATGGGTGTTGCACACATTGCATAATATTGTTATTTTATTATTTTATTTTTTATTATGTAATGTTGTACCTAGATGGACGTGCAACATGTAAAGATTCCCATGGAATATTCTTGATAAGTTGTATTGTAACATTGTGATAATATTTCATGTAATTATTTAATATTGGGGAAAAGAATTAAATGCCCAATATTAAATGTGGGGTCAATGGGTTAGGTAGCACATGGTTTTAGCACATGGTTTATGTAATACCACTTAGTGGTTTTGTGGGACTTGCTACTATATAAGTAGCCACAAGGTTAGTTGTTGTAGGAGAGAGAGTGACAAGGAGAAGACAAAAGGCAAGAGTCGAGTGGGACAAGGCTTGACAGGTTAGCCAAGGGAGCATTTGTGAAGGTTGAAAGCATGGCATGGGATGTGTGGATTCATGCTTGTTCAAATAGTTTGCTCGGTTGTGGCTATGGCCATGAAGGCTTCCATGTTTGTATGGAAATGGTATTTTTTGCTGAATAATACATGATGATGGATGCTTTTGGAGGCTGGGTTTTTCCCTCAATGAGGGTTTCCCAGGGTATATCTTGTGTCACATTTTATGGGTATGTTGTCTATTCTCTTGCATGTGGATTTTAATTTCGTATTTATTTCAGATCTATTATGGGTTATGTGGAAACGGTTATATTCTTTGTTGCCAAGTTTCCTTACACTCCCTATGCTACTTAAGACTATGCAACCCAATGGACTAAGGAACTGATCTATTCTATTTGGTGTTTTCTATAGTAAAGGAATTAGGTAGCTTTTTGTTGTTTTTTTAATGAGCTTTTTTCAAAAGTAGAGATTGCTAGGTTCTTGCCTAGGCACTAACATGCCTAGCTCCCTAGTTAGAGACAATTGTTGCCATGATATTAGTCCCCTATATTTTTCAAGATTCTAGGGTTTGAGTCAAGTCACATGAGATATCATATCTATGTTTTGTCTAGGTTTCCATTACGGTTTCCCCTCTCATCTTTCCATCTGAGTTGCCTAAGTCGGAATAAAAGAACAATGTAATGGATTCAATAAAGTTAGGAATCTAGGATTTGGGAGGGTAAGTTTTTGCATATCCTAGATGAGAGAGAAACAATCATTTTCATAAAAAACTCTAACTCTATGATCTAGTGTTTCATTAAAGACATGATTCAAGTTGAATGGAGGAGATCATACTCATATTTAGAAAAAAATATGATAAAGAACATCAACAATGAGGCCAAAAGATGATATAAAAATCATATGAACATCATGGAAATAAGATCCGTTGACTTCACATGTAGGAGAACTGGATAAATCCATAAATGGCAAAGAAACACAATCAAAGGTGGCGAAGACCTGAGTGGAAATTGTATCAATGAATTAAAATGAATCTATTTATCCACATACTGAATTGATAAGTCAAACAAGAGAAATAATGTATTTCATTGGTTAGTTAAAAAGTCAAAGTCTTACATGTCAATTGGGTCCCCTTTTTTAAACATGAGATTGTGTATGTTTTAAGCTGTCAAATATTGAAAGATCAGCATACAACACTTTTCCACATTCTAGAAATGCTTGAGAATTAAATAATGTAGGGAAGCAATAATGAGACACATGTTTGATGGGCCATCACTTTTTATGAAGCACATTCAGAATCTAGTCATGAGGTGCCACGAAGTAAAGAGGTTCAACATTAGAGTTTCTAAGTAATAAAGTAATGCCACATGTATGTCATGGTGTACCTAGCTAGAAAGAGAGACTCGTGCCACAAAAATAGAGACTTAAAATTGATTCATTACTATTTTTACATCTTGGAAGATCTACGACATGTGCTTTCCCACTTTCTAAAGTTGCATGAAGTTTAGACAATGCGAAAAGTGACTATTTGATGCATGTACTCAGTCGACCCACAGAAGAAAATACAATGGAAACAATAAAGGTTTAAAATAATTTAATCATGATTTATAGATTGAGAAGATTGATGACCAAAATTTGAAAAGGTAATATGACATATATGGTTTTGGTGCAAAATGACAGAACATGAAGAAAACAATGATTTTGTGAAGGATTTGTGGAATCACAAGAAGATAAAAGGTCACTAGGTTTTCTCAGAGGCACCAAGGGAGCATGATCACGTTAAAGATTAGATATTTTTCATGTCTTATTCATATTAGTTTTGAATGACTATTGAGTTTCTAGGTGATTCAAATGCTCTGTCAATGTAATTGATGAATCTATAACTGGCCTAAACCCTAAGAGGGGCCTATGAATGTAACTTCATTTGAAAATGAACATGTCAGAAAACTTGATGGTGAATGAGTTTATAATTCCATTTACTTTCTATTTACTAGTCATGTTTTTTTGCCCATTCTTAGATTAGTTCTACATAAAGAGTTGAAGGAAAATTATATGTGAACCTGTGATAATGAAGTGGATTCCATTTCATTTTGATGTTTGTAGTGAAAGTGATTCCATTTACTTCCTGCATGTATGATTCTTCTTCCTCTCTTGTTCATTTCATATAATGTTAGAATAGTTTCTATGGGATTGCAGGACATATGTATTTTTAGCTGGTGATATCTTACTAGATTTCATTTTAGTGGAGAGCTATCGGTCAAGGTGGATTCCATTTCATCTTTCACGTGCATGTCTGCTCCATCTCTAGATTGCATTTTAGTAAGACCAATATGCATTTAGAAGTAGGAGTAGATGTTAGAAGAACTTTAAGGTAGCTTATGATATCCATTCCACTAGGTGATATAAGTTGCCCAAATATTTTTTTGCATGGGGTATTTGTAGTTATGAACATCCTGGTTTATCCTCTTCTACTCTTAGGTTAAGAGTATAAAAAAAAATTCATTACATATATTGCATATAAGGGATCCATACCGTACAATTCAAAGAGAAGTGATATAACACATACACTAACCCATTGTTGGTAACATCCTTTTGTTTCCTCACATTTTAGGTATCTAGAGTCAAGGTAAAGCTAAGTTAGCAAGAGGGACAAACTATTAACCAACACACTTTAATCACAAGTAGTGCATGTACAATAAGGTGCAAGATACAATGAGTCCCTAGAATACAATAATTTGCACAAGTGTCCACAGATGACACTGCCCTAATCAAAAGGAAAAACAAGGCAAAACAACTAAAACAAAAATATATATGCAATATGGAACTTTATCTTAGTGTGTTTGTAAGAATGCATACAAATGATGTCTAAATATACTAGAAGAGGCATAAGACTTATACAGTAGATAGTACAAGTCATGACGAATCATCTGAAGCATTGAAATTGATCCTCTTTTTCAATGAGACTCGCCCTTATGCATAGTCTACATGGTACCCCTAAATTTTGACATTCTTACCACCTTTGCACTCCTTCAAATTTCAACAAGTTGGGAACTCTGTCAACACCAGGTATTTTGGGCATGCATTTTCTAATGGAATTTGGGCATGCAAATTTTTTTTGTGGATCGCCTAGTCATCAACTTGTTCAGTGAGAGCTTTTTTTTTGGGCACCTTATTTGGTTTGGAGTTGGTGACAGGAGCCCAAGACAAGAGAAATTTATTGTCTACATTTGTGACCAGGTTTGATGTTGGAAATCACACCTTCCAAGGAGTTTCCTTGTATCCATATATTCTCATGCAATTTTTGTGTTGATAGCAACATATTCACCATGATTTGATGGAACAACCACATGTTTATTTTCTCTTACTAGAGGTTATCATGTGATTCTAAAAGATTGGTGTTGATTATTAGAGTTTTCTTTAAATTCTTGTGCTTTGTATTGAAGTGGTTATTTTGGATTGCCACCAATCATGCCCCCTATGATGTGTTTTAAAGGATCCCATGCTAGTCAGCGACTCTTTCCTGGAGCCAAATTTTTTTTAAAAACACTAGGCCACTTGGCCCATTTACAACTGCCACCTTGTTCTCTTCTTGGACAACACCTTGGGATGTGGAGAATGTGCTTGGAGATTGGCTTTGACATTTTTTAATTTATTGTTTGGAGTTTTCCATTTTTCATGGCCCTAACCTTGTCTTGCCTACTCACTTTTTCTTGATGTGGGCTCACATCTTTATTGGTATTTTTTGGGAAAACTTTTCTATAGTTTGTTGGAGACCATATTATTTTCCTTTTGGATAAATTTTTTTTAACACATGTCTTTTGGCCATTGGTTTTTTAATTTGACGTCAACTCTTTTACCAGGGATAGTTTTTTCACATTTCTAGAGAAATCTCCAATTGATGTTAGTAGGCTTGTCAATATACCTTGGATCTCAATCCTTCATAACTCAAATGACATGAAAGCTTTGTCAAGGATGCCTGATTTGTAATGTGACAAGATAACTCTTCAAAAAGCATGCAATGATGGATCTTCAATTACTCTACTCTTGTCATATTTTTTGGAATGTCTGGCTCTAATTTGAGGTTATCACTACCTAAGAAGATGTGTTGTGGAAGTATGTCTCTTAAAAGAGACAAACAACCTTCTTAATTTTAGACAATCATACAACTCAAGATGCCTTAGGTTTCTCAAATTCACAAAACCCTTGAGTGGTGATGATAGCTCTAGGCCATTTAACTACAAGTGCTCCAGCCATTGAAGAAGACAAAATTCTTTTGATAGATTTTTCATCTTGTTCTTACCTAGCACAACTATCTCTTTCAAATGCCTAAGACATCCTATTGATTTCCATTGGGGGTTTGTAAGTAGTACTACTAGAGATTAGTAGGCCTAATATGTAAGAAGGGTTGTTGATCTTATATTATGTTTTTCTCAATTATTAGCTCTAATACCATATAAAAGTTGATGAAAGATCAGCCCCATAACTCCCAAGAATCATTTGCATGCAAAACACCTTTCACAGAAAGAGATAAGCAAAAGATATAGAGGCTAAAATTACTAGATCCATAGATGAGACATGCTTGATGAGAAAAAAGGGAAATTGTTATTATGAAAAGTGAATTAATTAAATAATTACAAAGAGAGATTGGCCTTATAAAGAAGATGGAAACCCAAAAAAGGTCTTACCTAGGTTGCATCATAATAATTAATAAAAGAATTAATTATTAGATGCCTAAAGTTTAGCTTAAGCAAACTGGAGTCAATTAGGAAAAATTTAATTAGTCTAACATGTATATCTATCTATATAAGGGTGATATATTGTACTAAAATTAAGAATAGTACCCAAAGTTATCTAAAGCTCACTCCAAAATGATGATGTGAATAAGAAGTCTCTATTAGAAATGATCTTACAAGTAATGCTATGGAGTTTGAAAATATCCTGCAAGAAAACATGTGCAACTCTTGGTGTTGTGAAAGTTGTATGAACAGGTGAGAAGTGGGAAACTTTGGTCAACGTATATATTGTCACCAAGATAGCATTATGTTGATGAAAAGACATAGGAAGACCAATAATAAAGTTTGTAGAAATCACATCCCACTTCCACTCATACATCTCATGTGATTGCAAGATTTTACATGGATGACTATGCTCTACCTTCACTCTTTGGCATTCTAAGCATCTAGCTACTATCCTGGCAATCTGCAATCTCATGCCTGGCCAATGATACAACTACCTCAAATCTTGATGCAACTTCTTAACTCTAAGATGTGCTGCATATGGTGCCTGATGAGCCTCTAGTATCGTGAACTTAACACAAATCATTGGTAGAAGGTACATATATGCGTCCTCTAAGATGTAGAATTCATCAGACTCCAAAGAATAATATGAATACTTCCCTTCTAGGGATCTCTAAGAATGAACTATCTGACAAATCATTGCATATAACTTATCCTTAGGAAAATATCACAAGATACACTCTCTCAAATATATGCTAGTAGTCTTGGATTATATCTCATATCACCTCCTACCCAAAGTATCTACAACTACATTCTCATTCCCCTTGATGTAATGAACATCAAAATCATACTCGCATAAGAACTACATCTATCTTCTCTACCTATCATTAAGGTTTGGTTGAGAGAAGATATATTGCAAGCTCTAACAGTCTGGATGAAGCTCAAAATGGTGACCTAAGAGAAAGTGTCACCATCTCACTATAAAATCAATCAATATTGGGAGCTCTAGGTCATGAGTAGGATAATTAAGCTTGTGATTTATTATCTTCCTAGACTTGTATGCTATAACTCAGCCATTCTATATAAGGACTTCTCCTATGCCATCCAAAAAAGTATCTGTGCACACAAAAAAACCCTATGATGGATTATGCACTACAAGAACTGGTGCACTAGTGAGAGTTCTCTTGAGCTCCTAAAAATATCTCTCACACTTCTCTATTCACTCAAACTTCTTTCCCTTCCTTTGAAGAGATGTGATGGGATTGTCCAATCTAGAAAATCCTACAAAAAAGCATATGTAGTACCTACTAATCCCATAAAACTCATCACCTCGGTGACACAAGTAGCACAGGCCAATCCATAATGGCTCTAATATTTGAGGGGTCCACTAAGATCCCTTGACCTATGATAATGTGATCTAAATAATGAATCTTTGATATGTAGAAATCACACTTCTTCAAGCTTCCATATAACTAATTCTCCCTAAATAGCTACAATACCTACCTCAAGTTCTCATCATGCTCCTTCTCATCATGATAATAGACCAAAATATCATCAAGGAATACCACCATACACTTATCGATAAAAGCATGGAATACCCCATTCATAAGACTCGTGAATACAACTGGAGAATTTGTGAGACCAAAAGGTACTAGAGTGAACTTGTAGTGACCATACCTCATACAAAAAGCAATCTTGAGGATATCACTCTCCACAATCCTCAACTAATGATAACCCAACTTAAGATCTATCTTTGAGAAAACACAAGTACCCTTTAGCTAATCAAATAGATCATCAATCCTATGAATTGGGTATTGGTTCTTAATAGTTACTTTGTTAAGTTTTTGATAATAAATAGACAATCTAAGTGATCTATCCTTTTTCTTCACAAAAATGAATGGTGCACCCCAAGGTCACACACTAGGACAAATGTTCCCTTTCTCCAAGAGATCTTCCAACTGAATCTTGAGCTCATTAACCTCATGAGCGGTCATCATGTATGGTGCTCTATATATAGGCATTTATACAGTGATGGTGCTTTAGTTATTTACCATCACTATTAATTCCTTTGTGTATGTGTTTCCCTATATATAGGCATTTATATAGAGATGAGGATGTGCTCTATATATAGTGATGGTAAATAACTAGAGCACCATCCTCATCTCTGGCACATATACATAGTGATGGCATTTATAGTACAACACATCCTCATCTATGTCACTAATAGTCATGGTAAATAACTAACATCCCTTTCACATACACCACTTAAGCTACAAGTTGATATCATACAAAGAGATATATGTCTTTGTACTTCGTATATTACTATGGGAGTATTGTGACTATCTACACATTCTACCCTCTTCTACAATCCATCTTGGCCCTATGGACATATGGCCAATCCATGCCTAGAACTACATCATATGTACCTAAAGAGGTAATACAAAGATTAGCCATGGTAGTCATGTCTCCAATGTAAATCTCACAACCATAGACCAAGGAATTAATTAATACTCTAGTTTTTGGGGCTAACTCTACCTCCCAATTGGCATCATATCTAACTACCACTAGGCCACAACACTCCACCACAAATAGATATATAAATGAGTTAGTAGCTCCTGAATCAAATTAATAGAATAGAAACTTTACTACCTTGTATTTGTTAGCATGAATGTTGATGCTATGGGGGAGAACTGTAGAACATTGTTATGATGTATTTATAACTATGTTTTTCATTGCTGACAACATAGTAATAAGTCTGTAAAAGACTGATAGAGCAGCAGACTATGATTTTTGTATTAAGAATATTATATTACTTTTTTCATGATGCATAGTTACCAGCACATATGACATTGTTTATTTTTTACATGGGAAAGTGCATAGAACCTAAATCGATAGCATATAGAAGATATGATTGATTTATAGAAAATTGTATAGAAATAGAGTATCAAGAAAGCAATTTCCATTGGATGATTGCTACAATTCATTGAAATTATAGTGAAGGGTTGTGTAGTGAACTGGAGATAGTTTACTAACCGTTGATGATGTGAGAAAGTGCACATGTACGAAAGTCACATGTGTGAACTTTTGTGTATAACTATGAGCCAGCAAGATTGATTAAATGTGCATTTCATTTAATTAATGTATGATAATAAAGTGTGAAGTTGACTCAAGGATTTATTATTGAGCATGTTATAAAGGAAAGATTTTTCCATTTTTTACAAACATGGTGAACAAGTGAAGACTTGGGAATCACTAAGAAGCAAAGCAGAGTGATTTACTAATGTGTGTGACCTTAACGGTTACTATTATTGATCACAGAGTTCTAGATCTGATTGCATGATCTGAAGGTGAAGGAGTCCAACATACTAGATAAAGGAAGAAGTAAAAACCTATTACACATCTATTATTCTGAAAGGAATAGTATCGAGGTTAATTGGATAGTGGGTTCATTGATTTGATCCTAAAGCTATTTGAATAGTGGGTTCAACTGCCTTCCACAACTCCTAACAGGGTTGGAATCTCCTAACAGGTACTCTTGTACTAAATGTTGTAATAGACTCCTAATAGAGTCCATCCTCTAACAAGGAACATTCATATTAGTACATCATCTTGTGGGCATCATTCCATTGGGGTTTTCCCTTTGATCAAGGGTTTCCCTGGTCAACATATCTGGTGCAATTGTTTATGTGCATCTCTTTATTTTTGTTGCTTACTTTGAATGGTCTAGATTGTTTAAGAGGTCAAATGTTTAAATTGTCATATAATTGATTCACCCCACCCCCCCCCCTTCTCAGTTATATTGATGGACAATTATTTCTAACAATTGGTATCAAAGCCTCAAGTCCTTGAAGAAAAGGTTTAAGAACTTTGGGAGATCCATGAAAAAAAAATTTAGAAATGAAAGTCCAAGATTTGATGGGACAAATTACAACATCTGGAAGGATAAAATGAAGAATCATCTTTTGTACATCGGTCTAGGATATTGGCTTGTAACCAAGGCACCTAAAAACATTACAGAAAAAGACAATCTTGAAATTTATACTGAGGAACAAAGAGAAGTATTTTTGTGCAACATAAAGGCAAGAGAAGAAATACTGTTAGCTCTACATGAAAGTGAGTATAGCCAGGTAAAACAACTCAAAACATCTCATGAAATTCAAAAAACCTTAGAAGCTAATTATGAGGGTGATACACATGCAAAAAGAGTTGGATTACAAAATTTGTATTTCACATTTCAAGATGCTAAGATGATGGAAGATGAATATGTGAGAACCTATATTGGCAAAATATCTAAGATTGTTGCAGGAATCACATCTCTTGGTGGAAAGAAGTCTGGTGATGAAGTAATATGGAAGATCTTGAAAAGTTTGACACCACCATTCAAGACTATAACACAGATGATTCAGGTAATGTTACCTTGTACCACTAATTTCACCAAAGAAACATTGCTTGGTAGATTAAAAGCTGAAGAATTTGATCTGAAACAATCTGGAGAATTAGAAAAAGTTGAGACAACATTTAGTGCATGTAATATTAAACTAGGTCTAGCAAGGAACACATAAGTGCAAGGAGACATTGCTAGCAGTAGCAAGTCTATTGAGGAAAAGATCCAGGAAGGAGTGGCTCTTCTTGTGGAAAGAGAAAAATATGCTAAGAATATCTTTAAATGCTACACATGTAATGAATATGGTCATTATGCATCTAAGTGTCCTAAAAGACAAAGAAAGTATAAGGGAAGATTCAAATATAGAAGACCTAGAAATTTTTTATATGCTAATAAAGAAGAAGAGGAAGACAAATCTAAATAAAACAAAAGTGAGGATGAATTAGGATTCATATCTATAAAGGAGGAGGATCTTGATAGAGAAATCAGAGAAGAAAGTGTGTTGATCTCACAAGTTGAAAGGAAGCATTGGATCATTAATAGTGGTTGTTCACATCACATGACTGGTGATATGAGAAAATTTGTCAATTCAAAAGCCATGATGGAGGAATTGTCAGAGTAGAGAACAATGCAACCTACCACATTATAGGAATTGGATCTATCACACTAGATGGTAAAACAAATACTGATTATGTTTATTTTGTTGATTGATTGAAACATAACTTGTTAAGTGTTGGATAATTTATGGACAAAGGTTACCAATTGTAGTTTGGTAATGACACATGCATTATCAAGAACAAGGAAGGAAAACTACTTGGTACTGACATAAGAACCAGAGGTAATGTATTTCAGTTAAACTCCACTAAAACAACATATTTGGTAGCTAAAGTTTACAACCATTGGTTATGGCACAGAAGATTTTGTCACATTAACTTTGATAACATTGTGAAAGCCAGTAATACACAAATCACTAAGCCCACTAACATTATGTGTAAAGAATGTATCTTGGCTAAGTAGAAGAAAGTATCATTCCCTAGCAAGTTGTTTGGTACTACACAAAAGCTAGAATTGGTTCATACAAATATGAGTGGTCTTGCAAGAAAAAGAGGATTTTATGGAGAAAGGTATTTTATTATTTTTGTTGATGATTTTACCAAAATGATGTGGGTAGCTCTTCTTAAGGAAAAATCAAAAGCATTTGAGAAATTGAAGATATTCAAGAACAAAGTAGAGAATGAATCTAGAGTTAAAATCAAAAGCTTAAGATCTGATAGAGAAGGCGAATTCACTTCTAGAGAATTCAATAATCTACTATGTAGAGAATGGAATTAGGAGATAGCTATCTTCGACCCATACACCTGAGCAAAATGGGATTGCAAAAAGAAGAAACAAATGAGTTGTTGAAGCAACAAGAGCTATGTTATTTGAGAATGATGTACAACAAATTTTTTGGAGAGAGGTAGTCAACATAGTAGTATACACACTAAACAAAGTACAGATTAGAAAAAGTATGGAGAAAACACCTTATGAGTTATGGTTTGGTCACTCACCATTAGTCAAATATTTCAAGATATTTGGAAGAAAATGCTACATCAAAAGAGATGATGATATTGGTAAGTTTGATCCAAGGAGTGATGAAGGTATTTTTCTGGCTATTCATTAAAAAGTAAAGCTTACAGATGTTTCAACTATAGAACAAAAATTATAGTAGAGTGCACAAATGTGAGAATAGATGAAAAGTTTGGCACTAAAGAAAAGATAATGGATTATAACTTTGATGGAGATGATTATTCTGGGATGATTGATAGATGTAATGAATTATTTCTCAAAAATAATAATGAGTTGTAGAATAATGTGCAAACTGAAGAAGTAAGAGAAGAATAGAGTGCAATAACTAAAATAAGAGTTGAAGCAGCAACTTCTACCCCAAATAAAAATGTGATGAGAAATCATCTTGCTGATCAGATAATAGGAAGTAAAAAAAAAGGAGTAATGACAAGACGCATAATCAATGAAGAACTATGCCTAATATCTCAAGTAGAACCAAAAAGTGCAGATGAAGCAATCAAGGATGATCATTGGATAAAAGCAATGAAGGAAGAAATTCAACAAATAATAAAAAATGACACATGGGAATTGGTTCCTAGACCCAAGGACAAAAATGTGATCGGTACAAAATGGGTATTCAGAAATAAAATAAATGAACAAGGAAAACTGATAAGAAACAAAGCAAGACTAGTATGCAAAGGCTACTCTTAGCAAGAAGGAATTGACTATAAGGAAACATATGCACTTGTAGCAAGAATGGAAGCAATCAGAATGTTCTTGGTATATGCACCAAAATAAACTTCAAGGTATATCATATGGATGTTAAGTCAACATTCTTCGATGGAGAACTTGAAGAAGAAGTCTATATTGAGCAGCTAGAAGGATTTCCTTTGGCAAAAGAGAAGAATATGGTTTATAGATTAAAAAAAGCCTTGTATGGATTGAAGCAAGTACCTAGAACTTGGTATGCAAGGTTAGATAAATTGTTAGCAAAGCTTGGATTTTCTAAAGAAACAATAGATAGCAATTTGTACTTGAAAGAAATAAAAGATGGTTTGTTGATAATAATTTTATTCGTTGATGATATCATTTTTGGAGGAAATGATGAAGCTAGTAAGAAATTCTCAGAAGGTATGAAGAATGAGTTTAAGATGAGCATGATAAGGGAAATGAATTTTTTCTTAGGATTGCAAATTGTTCAAAAAAAAAGAGGGAATCTTTATTTCTTAGACAAAGTATTTAAAAGATTTGTTGAAATATTTGGTCTAGAAAACTATAAACTTGTTGAAACTCTTATGGTAATTGGTCACAAGTTATCAAGCAAGGATGAGACACCTACTATTGAACAAAAGAAGTATAGATCTATGATTTGAGGATTGCAGTATTTGACTCATAGTAGACCTGATATAGAAAATGTGGTTGGAATTATGGCAAGATTTCAGGCTAATCCTAAAGAATATCACTACAAAGTAGTAAAAAGGCTATCCAGATATCTGAAAGGGACATTTGATTATAGCATTTGGTATGACCAGAAGTAATGACTTTACTCTTTGCACTTATATTGATGTTGATTGGGCTGGACATATGGATGATAGAAAAAGCACCAGTGGATGAGCATTCTTTCTCGGTAGAAGATTGGTTTCTTGGCTCAACAAGAAGCAAGATTGTACCTCACAAAGCACTGCAAAGGCATAATATGTTGCATTAATGAACAACTATAATCAAGTCATATGGATGAAGAAAATGATGAAGGATATTGGAATTACATTCAAAGAACCTGTTATCATTTATTATGATAACACAAGTACAATTAACATGTCTAAGAATATTGTTTTGCATTTTAAGACTAAGCACATCTCTATAAAGTATCATGTGTTGAAAGAGAAAGTTGTAGAAAAAGAAATCAAACTAGAGTAGATTAACACTAAGGAACAGATTGCAAACATTTTCATGAAGGCCTTAGCAAACGATATGTTTGAGTACCTAAGAGGTATGCTTGGGGTTATGCCCCTACATATTTCAGAATAAAAGATGCAAAAGTACATCAGTCTAGGGAATAGAGCACTATTGATAGACTATACTGAATGTTGATGCTTCCTATATAGGGGAGTATTTGTGATGAACAAAGTCAAAAAAGGACTCTTGGTAATTGGTAATTGGTAATTGATATACAACAATGTCTTTAGAAGTTGTTTATGGACTTATATACAAAGTTATAAAGCAATGGACTGGCTTGTGGTCGTGCTGATAAATTATTAGATGTTCAAGAAAATTAAACCATTTGTGTACTATCTTTAACATTGATGTCAATGGGGGAGAAGTATGGCATGAAAAACATTGTACTATGGGGGAGAAGTATTGCAATAAAGGATTTGCATGAAGCAAGATTTGATTGATGAAAAGGATTTGAAGAGACTTGTTGGTATTCTTGGAACTAGATGTTTTTCATCTATTTTTCCATCAATGCCAAAGGGGGAGATTGTTAGCATAAATGCCAATGTTATGGGGGAGCATTGTAGAAAATTGTTATGATTTATTTATAATTGTGTTTGTCATTGATGAAAACATAGTAATAATTCTGTAAAAGACTGACAGAGCAGTAGACTATGATTTTTGTATTAAGAACATTATATTACTTATCTGATGATGCATAGTTACCAGCACATACTACATTGTGTATTTGTTACATGGGAAAGTGCACAGAACTTGAATTGATAGTGTATGGAAGATATGGTTGATTTACAGAAAACTATATAGAAATAGAATATCAGGAAAGTAGTTCCCATTGCATGATTGCTATAGTTTGTTACAATTGCAGTGAAGAGTTGCGCAGTGAACTAGAGATAGTTTATTGACCATTAATGATGTCAAAAAGTGTGCATGTACAAAAATCACACGTGTGAAAGTTTGTGTATAACTAGGAGCTGCCAACATTGATTAAATGTGTATTTCATTTAATTAATGTATGATAATAAAGTGTGAAGCTGACTCAAGGATTTATTATTGTGCATGCTATAAAGGAAAGATGTTTTCATGTTTTACAAACATAGTGAAGAAGTGAAGACTTGTGAATTACTAAGTAGTGGAGAAAAGTGAATTACGAATGCATGTAAGTGACCTTAAGGGTTACTATTACTAATCATAGAGTTCCAAATCTAATTGCATGATCTAAAGGTGAAGGAGTCCAATGCACTAGATAGAGGAAAAGTAAAAACCTATTACACATCAATTATTCTAAAGGGAATAGTATCAAGGTCAATTGGACAGTGGGTTCGTTGATTTAATCCTGAAGCTATTTGGACAATAGGTTCAACTACCTCCCACAAATCTTGATAGGGTTGGAATCTCCTAATAGGGATTCAAAGTCTCCTAATAGGGACTCTTGTACTAAATGTTGTAATAGACTCCTAACAAGATCCATCCTCTAACAAGGAACATTCATACTAGTACATTATCTTGTGGGCATCATTCCCACAGGGGTTTTCCCTCTAATAAAGAGTTTCCCTAGTGAACATATCTGGTGTAATTGTTTATGTGCATCTCTTTATGTTTGTTGCTTACTTTGAATGGTCTAGATTGTTTAAGAGGTTAAATGTTTAAATTTCCATATGACTAATTCAGCTGCCCCCCCCCCCCTCTCCTCTCAGTTATATTGGTGGAATATTATTTCTAGCAGTATCATACATTTAGCCTCAATCATCATGGCCTGGTGCTATGCCTAATGGTTATCAACTACTACAAATACTTTGTGAGATTTTTTAATATCACCTACTATGGGCTCAAAAATAGCCCCTCTTTGATAATTTGGTGTTGGACCCTATGGGGAATCTCTAGCAATGTAGCCCATAGCACCACAAGTGTGGAATGGTCCTCTAGCCTGAATCTAAACACCCTATGACCTAGTTTGTTGAGTACCTCAAGTCTTGATGGATCTATTGAAACCACCCCTATTGGACTACTCAATCCTACTTGGTTGTGCATAAGGGGATTGTGTCTTTTGATCTCATTTAGGACCCTAAGACTACCACTGATTGGGCTTAGAGCCCCTATATCCCTATGATGATCTTTTTTTATTATCTTATTATGGTTGTGGAACCTTAAAGGAATCTCTTGACTAATTCCTATTTCCTTTCCAAGGGGGCCTCTATTTTCTTGAAGATTGACCTAAGGTGTTTCAATTCTGAAACTGATTTTATCCTCCCTTATGGATATCCTCTACAACTATGGTTTTCTTGATTACCTCTCTAGGAGTAGTAGGGAAATCTAATTAGATTGAATCCTAAAGAGGTCATGCATTAAAACCCTTATAAAAATGATGAATACTCAGTTTCTTGTCCCTCATGTACTCAAAATAGGGAAAGAGCTTAAGAAACCTATGCTCATACTATGCTACTATTAGGCCTCTCTACTGAAGATCATGGAAAGCCTCCAACTGTCTCTTCATGAAATGTTGTAAGGGGTACATGTCTCTAAATATTGTTAGAAATGATTTACACATGAGTGTGTCAACATTCACCTCACCTAAAGCCTCCTCATGTTGCCACCATATAGAGTTTGAGTCCTAGAGAAGATGGACTATAAGTTGCACTTTCAAATTACTCCCATAAGGACGCAACCCAAAGCATTGCTATAAAATTTGTAACCATGCCTCTACTCCTACACCATCTGTATCTCCCTTAAATATGGGAGGATAGAGTCAAATCAATTCCCTAATCTCATCTCTTGTGTATCTAGGAGCTCTCTCCACTATATGTACCCCTTGTTCAAGATGTGGCAATATTTTCTACACTAACTCAACCTCATGATCATCCTAGCCCTCGACATGACTAGGTGGAGGACTCCTAGTCCTCTCCCTGATAACTGTCCTATGGCTGCCTGTGATCTTCTTCTTTGACTGTGGAGATATAGGTGGTAATCATTGTTGAACAATCTCAATTAGATTATGAAGGGCATCCAAAATCTCCTAGTTGGGATTTAGAGGTGATTCAAGTGGGGGTACATGATCCCCTCCAAAAACCTCAACCTCCTTCTCTACCTCAACATTGGTTGCACAAGGAGCCCTAGGAGCCCTACCTTGTTGATCGACTCAACCAGTTCGACCAGCTCATGTAAAAACTAGCATCCTATACAAAGGTTTAAGGTTTTACATAAGTTGAAATGCATTAGGTTTTAGTTCCCTAGTTTTGTAAACCACACTCTGATACCAAAATGTCATGCCCAAATCTAGTGGACAAAACACACCATTTTTTTAAAAGTGTCTTGTCTAGGTTAACTTAACACCCACTATGTTGAAGAGTAATTACTTGATTTGATTAAATGTACTATGTTATTATTCAAGTTGTATATCAAATTTGATTAAACAATCATTCCATGTAGCGTGTTAAAGTGAACCTTGTTTCATCTCCAGTTTTCTATTATAGGAGTTATATTAATTGAATGTTCTATATTTTCTAAATGATTCTCTAAAACCAAATAACTTGTTTAAGCTTAATTCTTCAAAAGTACTATTGAAGCTCCACAGCTACAAGTGTTTGTTCATCAATCAAAGTTTCCAATTTTGTTATCAATTCATAGCAAGCTTCAATTTAGTACATGTATTAATGTTCTTATGAAAGCTCAACCTATTAGTTCAAATACATTTTATGGATGTTAAATAAAACTTTCTATGCCAAAATAATCGTAGGGTAAATATTTCATCATATTACTCCTATATCAAATCAATATTGTTTGATACCCAATTGTACCAATCCTTTAATAATATCCTTATTAGAATAATAAACTTCTTTTTATCATTTACTAATTATATATATTGTAATGAAAACAATTATGAACAATCATAAATTAAATAATTATTAAATTATTTTAAATTAATTCATTTGTTGTATTACATATATATGAAATAATATACTTTAATAAATAAAACCAAATTACTAAATATTATATACCTACTAAATTATAAATCTATTAAATATCATTAAAAAAATTAATATACTTATAAAATAATATTTATTAATAAATAAAATATATTTACTTAAATTATTTATATATATACTAAATTATAAATAAATTAAATATCATCAAGAATAATATTTAATATACTTATAAAAGAATTTATAATAATAAATACAATGTAACTTAAATATAATTTAATAAAAAGTCAAATTAAGATAAATAATGAGAAAACTTACCTCGTGTTGTACCACACATGCGCTTCTATTAAGGAGGCTTTGGTGGTACTTCTTAAAGAGTGTGGTGGTACTCTCACCATAGGAACTTTGTCCCCCCAAAAAAATGAATGCTCACATGCATTGAGGGTGGTCGGTTGGGGGTGGAGCCCACTAGGCCCCACCTATGTGTGTGTGTGTGTGTGTGTGTGTGTGTGCACGCACGTGCGTGCACACCTGTACATATATATACATATACATAGACACATTCACACACACACACACACACACACACACACAAAGATATATAAAATAATTTATTAAGTTTCAAATCTAAGATTTGACTGCAACAAGGCATGATATAAGAGGTTTATAATAAATTTCTTTAACAAGAGTTATATATGGAAATGGGTTATGTTTTAATATTTAAATTTATTTACCATTTATATTTTCCCTATAATGTAAGACAAGGAAATTTGTTTCTAAAAGTCTACTTATTATTTACTAAAATGATATTTCTTTATGAACAGGAATTTAAAACTTGAGTTTACTAACTGAATATTAACTCTCACATTTATCCATTACTATTTGATGACTCAAAAACTTATCCTTTCCTATACAACAAATTTAGGAATTGAATTAGGTATTATTTTAATTATCTCTATAATTTACAGAGTTGATTAATTTTACCAAGCCCATACAAAAGACAAAATCATGTAGGTGGCTATTGGAGGTTTTCACATGTATAAATATTTTGTCTTTTTCTCTTGTGATTTATAAGCATTTTACTAACCAGTTTTAATTTTTGGCTTGTGGGTTTTTAAGCTAGCATGAGAAATTATCCAATACACCATTTAATTAAGCTCCAATATTACTATTCGATTAAATAATTCAATTTGAAAGAGGAGTATAATCAGTTTTTGTTTCAACATGGGATGAAAAGTACTGAAATAAGAATATTAACAATATTTTATTAAACTTCTACTATTTCATTTTGAACTATAAATTTGACAACAAACATTTACATTCCCTGAATCTTTGAAATGATATTGTAAATGAACTTTTATAAATTTCTACTCTTTATATCAAATCAATTTACAAAATACATATGAATGCTCATGGAATTACATAACTATTAACAAGATACAATTCCACTATACTCTCTACATTACAATACTACAATGGAGAATAACATATGATCTTTTACAATACAACAACTTTACAAAACTTCATGATATTTCATCTTCAATCACTAACATAGTATGCAATCTTCCATGATTTTTATTCAACATAAATCCACATTGAATGCTATAGAAATAATAATGAAACCATGGAGAGGTCACCTCCCAACTTAAGTCTCCATGAGACCACCCACCAAGCTTGGAGAACCAAGACCAACTGGATAACATTCAAGCACAAACTCACATCCAATATTTATAGAATACAACATTGAACTCCCATTTTGAGCTTATACAATATGTTACCAAAGCAACCTGATTAGATGGGTGATGGTCTACCTATACCATGAGGAGAAGCCAAATACAAAAAATAAAAAGCCTTCACAAGACTTCAAATGCATATACCATTACTTACATAAATTCTCCCCTTATTATCCCCAAAGTACAAAACATTTTATTGGCACATGAAGCCCATACTTCATGATTACCTATCTTCCTTCTAGGAAAGAGACTCTACACTCGGGGAAAGACCCAACTAGCCCCTTCACTTGAAGGCCACTACTACCCTCCCAAGGGTGAGTAATGTCCCTCCTCAAAAATTAAAATGGAAAAGAATGAAAATAAATCAAGCATGCCTAATACCACAAAACATGAACAAATTCACAATACACATTTGCATTCACATCAATTTCTTGCTACATTCAAAAAATGAAAACAACCATAAACATGAGATTTCTTCCATGAAAAAGATCACCAACCTTGTTCCAAAGCTATGGAAAATGAATAACTTGAGAAGATCCCTCTATTTCTTTCTTGACAATCCCCAAACCAATAGGTCTCTAAAATTAGAGAGTGGATGAACAAACTCTCTATTTTTAAATTCCACTCTAATAGGCCTCTAAACTCCTACTTTTCCTCTCATCATGAATGAGAGAAACCACTTCTACTCCGCCTTAGTTTCCCTAGTTGATTGAAACTCCAACTAAGTGAAGATAAGGGAGGAACTTGGTTAAGACTTCTTTAATTTCCAAAACCCTTGGTAAATGAGATAAAATGGTTATAAAATTTATATAAACATAACTAAAGTCAAAATTAAATCCCTAACATATAGTACTAACATATAGGTAAGTAAATTTCACTACGAGAACACTCTAGGTTTCTTATAAACCCATCTAGAGTTACCCTAAACTTAGAATTATAATTTCATCTAATTAAAACCTAAACATGACAACATTATGCATCATGATTAAACTTAGGCATTTCTAATTGGTTTATACTGAGGCTAAGTGTCTTTTGTCAATGTCTCAATTTGACTTGCCACTTATACACATAACATTATGAGTGTCAACTGACACTATATAATATAATTTATAGTGCAAATGGAAAATCAATTTTCACAAAATGAATCTAATCTAGAACACTTATTCACATTAAATTCACAAAGTAAAATACTAAACAATGAGGTTAAGATCTCTTCATTAGATCTAACCTTGGCATTCCCAGTTGACACAAAGAAAAGTCTTAGTTCTCTAATTTTACCATGGTTATTTCATGCACACTTGAAATGCATATCAGTAGTCCAAGATAAATAAATCACATACATATATGTATTCTAAAATAATTGTACATTCATAACTAAATCACCACATAACCTTTTCTCAATCAATTTTTAGATAGCATTTACAATTTCTAAACCAATATGCATCATCAAACTAAACATGATATAATTCATCTAACATTTATAGTAAAATATGATTCCATATCCTTCAATAGAACAAGAAAATAAGTGCATGAATATAATTAATCATCAATCATCATAATAAGTCATAATCATCATAAATGAGAATCATATACTAATCATCACATGGTATCCAATAGTCTAAAAAAATTGTTCCAATAAGTCTAAAGTAAGACAAGGCCTCAAAATATAAACTATGGAAAACACAATTAAAAAAATTTCTATGATGGATCGAGGTGAGGTATCATAGGCGCCATGGCTTGAATACCCAAGGGAACCAAAATGTAACTAGTATGATGAATTTGTATAAAGGCCTGTAAACCAATTTGACAAAAAAACACCTTAAAAGATTTTTTAAAGAACTATGAGATTTTTTTTTTTAAAGGATACATAGAAGTCCATGTAACTAAATTTAAAAATATTTTCCATTGTACTTAATAATATAGAGAAAAGGTTATTGGGCCTATGTACTGAACGAATATTGAAGTCAATTTTCAATTTAGTAAGTGTTTTTGACCCCACATCTCTTTGAGATGCAATTCAATCGATTCTAAGATTAAAGTTGCATCAACAAAGAAAAATAACTAACCCAAGAACATATCTCCAAGATCTCAAAACTAAACTCCCTATAAAATTAATTGGGAACAAAACACATTAGATTCTCACCCAAACAAAATATAGGGAGAAAGGAGAAAAAAAACTCCAAAGAAAATGATTACATTTTAAATACAAGGAAGGTGAGGCATAGACCTATGCACAAAGAGAGGAAAGGAACATGACATAGAAGAACTAACAAATGAAGAAGAATTTGAACCTCAAAGAAAAATAAGAAGAAAAGACATTGAAGAAGAGGGTTCTTTGGCAACATTCTCCAAGTCTTCCAAACACTAGTCGTTTGAAATCTGTAGTGCTCTACAAGTATGAAAAGTGGCCATCTCAATAGATAGTGATGTAATACATAACAAGTCATCAATGAAAGAATTAGTGATAAGGATGAAATTAGAGACTAAATACTTATAAGGATTTAATGTGTTCACAAAAATGGGATCACTACCTTGTGCACACAAAGGATCCAACAATTGATTATTTCCTTAGCAAGATATCAAATTAAGACTTTATGTGCTAAACATAGGTGATAATGGAGTGTTATTGTGCATTCAATAATTATACTCTTTGGGAAGTTACTACCAGGCTTCCAAGAGATAGAACTTTTCTTCCAACATAAAGATCAAGAAGTAATCTTATAAAGCTAATCCAATGAAGTCCATAGGGTACAAATGCCTAAATAATAGTTTCATTTTTATACATGGACAAGTAGAATGGATTACACAATCCATGATGCATGGTAACTATTTAATGGTTTGACATTTTATTAAGGCTTCCCAAAAGAGGGGCATTTGACACACTTAATGCAAGGGAAAAAATCTATTGAATCCTTATATTTGTGACAAGATTATCAATGATCAAGAATTCATAATTCCTTCTAAGATCTTTTTGTGTTTCTACAAGGTGACAATATTAATACCTAGTATGATAAATTGGATGAGTTATAGCAACTTAAGTTAGACATTTATCAAGCCTCATGGTTACAAATACAAGTTGATAAAATACATTAATATCAATCATATTGTATTAGTTATTTATAACCTCAACCACTTGTTACATCATTGTTCTATCTTTGAGAACTTGCCTATAGTTTCTCCATCTTCCATATTCTTTACATTAAAGTAAATAAGAATCTAAGGGTTCTAATAGTGTTTTTTTGCATGTAGCTAGATTGGATTCTATGCTCACCTTAATTTTAAAATGAATTAATTTAATTTAATTGTTTTGGGTTAGGCCCAAAATTAACAAATTTCAAATATAACATGCAACTCCATCTCCAATGTAATTGGCGGTAATTTCAAATGTAACGTGGAATTGGTAGAAAGTGTTAAGTGCCGACTTAGGCATTTAAATATGCCTTGCAAAGGCATACATATTAAAGTTTTCTCTCAACCAATCATGATCACCATGATAATTGATTATGTATGACTGTGGCCTATGATTGAAAGTGAACAATGTTCATGTGTCTTTACTACTGGTAGGGATATATTACAGCAAACTTGAGGCCCACAATTATAAATCTAATCTAGAATTTTTCCATCATCTCAAACAAAGATCTATATTGGATTAACAATGATCCATTTTGGAGTAAAACAAACACCATCACATACATTCATTATTTGACAACATTTTGAGGCAACCATCTACTATTGGTAATTTCATTCATATGTCTAACAACAATCCATATTATGATAGCAGTGAACATCATCCTTGTCAAGAGTCTAGACTAGCAATCCACATTATATACATATAAGTGTTACAATCCATGATCCATACACCTATAGCGATCTATCAATGTTGGATTTTCTTCATTGATTAATGATCTTCAAAAATCCTACTAAGGTTATTTTTTATTAATGGTAAAAACATGTTTTGAAGGGGTCCCAAAATCCTTTACAAACTCTTCAATGATCTAGATATTAAATATTTTCATCTGATACAATAGTTATCCAAAGAGAAGGTAACATAGACTATGAAAACCAAAACACTAAACAATAGACACGCTAAGAACAACAAACACACAAAGAAAAAACAAAAACAAAAACAAAAAACTAAGAAAGACCAACAAAACATGACCAAGAATAACCAAATAGATCAATTTCATGAGGAGTGTCTCATTCTCCTCCAAATTATCAAGCCTCTGTAGCAAATAAAAGATTTTAGATTGCTCCTTAGGTTTTTTATTTCTTTCAGCATTAGTCTTGTTCCTCATGTTTGCATGGGTTTTGTTAGTAGAGCCATTGTTAACACCTATAGAAGTACCCTCTTCCTTGTCAACATTCACTATTTCTTTCTCCTTCTAGCTCTCAAGAAAATCATGAAAATGGAGTGAAATTTTCCTCTATAGAACTTCATTCTTTTCTATTCTTCCATTCATTTGATGCATGCAAACCTCTATAATATCAGTGAAATCATGTTTCAACCATGTTGTCAAAAGTTTTACTGTTATAACCCTTCTAAATGTCTTTGACCTTCTTGCAAAGATCTTGTAGGTTTTCATTGAGCTTCTTGATCTCCTCAACCATCCACTTGTCAAACTTAAAAGAGTAGACCTATACCTTTCTTTGACAACTTGTAGGATATTCATGGGGCTTTCTCAATTGATATTCAATTCTTCACAATCCCTGTCGAAAGTAGTATCATTATTCCCTTTTTATCCATGACATCATTTTGAACAAAATTAGGCTCCTCCTTCCCAAAATTTAAGTGGGTCAAGGGATTCTTCTTAGTTAAAGGGATAAGCCTTCGCCCCCTCTATATTAAGTCAAATTCTAGTTATCATTCTTGATAATATACATGCCACCAATTTCCTCAATTTCCCTATTTTCATCAATTTTGTGAAGAATGGTCACTATCATTTCATCCTAATTAGTATCTATGTAGGTGTTATACCCTTGATTTATGGCTTCATCATCATCTTTTATAGCTTCCCCTTCTTCCATTGCCTCAATTTCCTCCTTATCTTCCTCTTCTTCATTGACTTCCTCCTCTTCCTCATTTTTCTCTTCTTCGTTGTTCTCCCTTTCATCAAATTCCCCCTCTTATTGAAGGAATGGCTTAAACATCACGCACTAAGCTTAATTCCTAGACCAAAGGTGTTAAATAATCAAAGTTGACTTTTTTTCCCAAGCTTAATTCTTCCCTTAGTGTGTGATGTTTAAGGGTGGCTCAATCTTGGAGATGCTCAGTTGTCGAAGGCACTCTACATACACTAGGATCTCGGTGATGCTTGGTTGCAGTATTGATTGAGTAGCTCAGTCAATGAAGGGGCTTGGTTGCTAGTGGACTCGACACATATTGGTGCTTGACTATGCTTGTGTGAGCTCGGTTATGTTTGGTGGATCTGTTGATACTCAAAAGTGATTCTTTTGATGCTCGTTCATGTCTTGGTCCTATTTTAACCAAGTTGTTTATGTTTGTATTCTACTATGAGCTGACCTTGGCATTTAATTTGGTTGTATGTATTTAATTTTTGTTGTAAGTTGACTTGTGGCTTAAATTTTCATTTAATGCAAGGGTTTATTTAATTTGTGACATGCTAGGTCACCCTGTGACTTAGTTGGGTTTATCACAAAATCTCTCAATGTGATGGCATCATGGATTCTCTCAACATGATGTTTACTATTGTATAGTGACAGAGTTGTCATAATTGATCTTAAAATCTCATTTATTCACACAAGAGTAGAAATAGACCTAAAAATAAAAAGACTTAGTTCCATGTAAGTGTCAAATTTTACAAGTACCAGAAGCATCATAAGCATATATGAGAATGAAGGGGATTCCATAATCACTCCCTCTTAATTAAAGAAACCCATTGCTTTTCTTGTTGCATCCTACAATGATGAGATGAAAAAGATCAATTTATTGATAATGAAATTCATATCTAAATAGAAATATGTATCATGTACTAAACAACATCCTCACATAGTCTATATCATTTGGCCACCCTTAAACATCACACACTAATCAAACAATTAAGCTTGGGAAAAAAAGTCAACTTTGAACATTTAACACTTTTGGTCTAATAATTAAGCAAAGTGTGTGATGTTTAAGTCATTCATAGGATCGTCAAGCACCTCTTCTTTGACTGAGTAGCAATCCAAGCACTCTCCAAAGCAACTACTAAGCATACCTCCAAAAACTCCAAAGTAGTCACCGAGTAAACCCATGATACTCCTACATCATATTAGATCTAAATTAGTTAAATAATTTGATTTAATTGATGAATTTAATTTGATTAGTGAAAGTTAATAGAGCTAGTTTGTACTAAAAAGTGATCAGATCTAATCATATACAAAGTGGTGGTAGGTTTTAAGGTAAAAGAAAAGTTGGATGGAGCTTTGACCTTAACCTCTTGGAAGATGTGAGTTCTTATTACACTTTGGGAACATTCAATCTACTTATGTTTGCTCAAGGGGAAAAGACAACTAAGTGTGAAGGTCCAAAAGAACTTCATCAATTCAAGAAGGATGCTCTTAAGGCTAAGAAGATCATAATTGATTATGTGAAAGACCACCTTATTCCTATCATCGCTAAGGTGATCTCAACTAGGGAAATGATCAAATAGTTAGAAGGAACATATGAGATCAGCAACATGGGAAGGTCACATGCATTAAGAAGACAAATACTTCAAGTTAAGATGAAAGGAGAGTCTATAATGGCATTCTTAATGAAGAATTCTGAATTGAAAACCATATCAATGCTATTGATGGTGAAGTAGTTGATAAGCATCATTTTATGATTTCCCTAAATGGTCTTCCACATTCTTGGGAGCTATTTATTCAAGGTATAAGCAGGAGAGGTAAATCACCCACGTTTGGTCTTCTTCATGTTGATTTCATTCAAGAGAAATCAAGACTTGCAACAAGGGGAATCAAGACTTCTCATAGTGAAGAAAATCAAATTCTTGCTGCCCAATTAGTCAACAAGAAAGGTGGTTACTAGAAGAATAAGAACTTTAAGAGGAATTAATTATGAAATTTTTTTAACACAACTACTAAGGCTATCTATCTTAATGGCATTCATCTATTATGACAAGTAGAGCACTATCTAGGTATGTGTGAGTCGAGTCCAACACTAGCAAACAAAATACATAGATATTCACTTCTATTCCAATTAAGAGCTTAGTCATTGATCAAGTCAATGCTTTAATATTTTTTAGTCTTAAGATTAAGGTAATGATTTCACAAAAAATTTCTCTAAGACTAATTTAATTCATCTACAAGCTTTGTTTGAGATGTTGTCTACCCCAAAATTAACATCATCCTTGAGGCTTCAAATTCTCTTAGTTATATTTTCTCTCTATTTAGAGGAATATTTGTACTGATTGAGTTTTCTCCCTTTTTCCACTTTACAAGAGATTGCATTATACTTGGGTACCTCATCAAAACTAATTACCGAAAATAATTACTTTATTTCTACCTAAACTATGCTTAAGGGAGATTGTTATTGTATGTATAATTTCATGCCATGTGACATTAAACCTACTTATATATCCCAATTAGAGAGAAGTATCTTTTAACCTCTTGTGAGCATTGATTAAATTAACTTTTCATCAATTCTTGTTAGAGGGAGGTGACCATCTAGTCTTCTCCACTATTCAAAGTAGAATCCCCTTCATCTCTTCTACATGTACACTTATTTTTTGGGTTAATGATATGGCTAATATATCCATGTTCATCTGTATTCATTCTTGTCCTTTATTTTGTGTGCTAATGTCACATCAAGGAGAGTGAATTTTATTTATCTCAAGTAGCTTGACCTAGCACAAACATTTAATCCAAAAACTCTTACTATTCTCACATTCCAATCCTTCTATATTTGAAAGATTTGACTTGGATTTTATGAATCATCTAAGGAGAAATAACATCAATAGTAGTTTTAAAAGTCTCTAAGTCTTGATTAGACAACTTAAATTTCCTTTTAATTAATTGGAAAGAAAGAAAATTATTAACAACTTTGTTAATGAGAACCATGATATTGGTAAAATGGCAATCTTGACAAGATAGAACATAATACTACTAAATAGAGTATTGATTAATTAAAAAGCTATTGTGGAAATTATTTCTTACCTAGACAAACAATGGATTAATAACCTCTCAAGCTTTTAAAATGCTTTTAATAAAAAAAATGTCTTGAACCTTAATTGGATTCTACACTTGATGAAGAAAGTGTCATGGTCCAACACTTCTGAAGTTAATCATCTTAGGGACACACCTAAATTGAAACAATATCTTATAAGAATTTATAAACTTTGTTAAATAATTAGAGAAATATTTGAAATAATTACTTAAAATATATAATTTCTAGATCTAGACTAAGGGAATATTTTTAAAACAATAAATTAAATTTTATTTGATTATTTAAAACATATATACTAAACTAGGGTATTAAAAATCAAAGATAAAATGCCACATCAACTTATATTTAATTTATTAAATTGAGGAATAAAATGAAAGAGAATATAGTATATTTTATAATTATTTTTAAATAGTTTTGATTAGATAAATTAGGAGGGATCCAAACTCATTATTGAAGAAGTCGCCAAGGCAAGAAGGATGATTATAGTGAGTTTGAGAATATAAACTAGATAAACATTTTAGATTTTTCATTAAAGCTCATAATCGGCGAGAAACAAGGATCTTGGCCCTAGATTGAAAATGTTTCCTTCTCAACAAGAGAACAAATGGGAGAAGAGGTAACATGATTTTTCCTTGACCTAGAATCTATAATCCAAGCAATATTATCATCTAAGATCCCACAAGGAGGGGGAAGAAACCCTCTCAAGAGGACAAAAATTAGATAAAGGGGTTGTTGAATTTATGGTAGTGCTTGTTAACCACAAGAAAACCATGAGATATGTTGCCTTCCCAACCATAAATGATAAACTTTTATCGTCATCCATGAGGACAATATTTTCTCATTAAAGAAGATTGTATATATTTTTTTATGAATCCAAGAGAGGAAGATAAATCTTCCTTTATACCAAACAAATGGAATTCACAAAGGGATGTGACCCTTCCAATGTTTGGGCCCTCATTAATGAAATCTTAATATAATAATGTTCGACCCCTCAACATATTATAATTATTATAATAATTATAATATAATTTGATAAGATAATTATACTATAATGATATAATTATATAATCACATAATATAATTGCATCTCACAATAATTGTATCTACTCACAATAATATCAAAATTATATCATCAATATAATTATTATATTATTAATAATAAATAAGCTTTTAGGCTAAGGCCAAAGGACAATTAGCATATCATACTTATAGGTCGAATGAAGAAGGGATTTGACCTAGCTACAAATAAATAATACTTCCTCTTAGCTAGGTTGGATTCCTTCTAAATAACTACGACACGTGGTGACAACCACCATGGAAGCTCTTACAAGATGTGTACATCATGGCTACCACCATTGATGGAAATCAAATAGAAATACAAGTTGTTATTGTCACCTTAATATACACTCACCATAGCTACTACCAGAGACTGGAGTTAGGGATAATACCTCAAATTTCTCTCATAGAGAATAATGCTACAAGGGTTGATACATCAAGCTTCTCTCACAAAGAAGAAAGCTACAAGAGTTGAAACCTCAAACTTCTCTAATAGGGAATTATGTTACAAGGGATGAAACCTCAGACTTCTCTCACAGAGAAGAATGCTAGAAGGGATGAAACCTCAAACATTTTCTAAAGAAGAATGAATTTCCAAGTTGATGTTGCTCCCTCTTAACATGGTACCACCATTTGGAAATATTTGACTCCCTCTAGAGAAAAATGACAAAGATCCTTGGATGTCATATCCTCTACTTGCTCCCTTCAAAGCTCAAGTTTTGACCTCTTCTCTCTTCATCCAAGGATGTCTCAGAATGGATTGTCTAACTTCCTCTAAATGTTAATTCTTCCTCTTCAAAGAAAGTGATCTAGATATGTGCCACTAACTCAACCTCATGATAAGAAGTTGTGTCTTCAGTCTTCAACTTGCATGATTTTCACACAGGAAGCATTTGTGAGCTTAAAATAGTGAAATCATTGTGCATACATGCAACTAGCCAAAACCAAGTTTTCATTAGAAGGATGGAATTTAAGCTTCCAAACTCCTCCACCTAAACCAATTGATTCCTTCAGTACAAGTCTTTCCACCAATCTAAGATCCCATAACCTCAAATATTCATTCTAGCTCCTAGTGATAATAGAATTTTCCCACTACTAACTCTTTTGAATGGTATGGACTCCTATCTAGCGGCTCTTTGTATTTCTAAATGTTGGATGATAAGTAGTTTCTTACAAGTCCCAACCAAAAAATTTACAATCATCACTACCACTATATAGTACATCTGAGAACAATTTCAAATCATAAATATTTGAGTAATCAATCATGATCTCCATAATGGTGCTTCTAAATTATTCTAATTTTGTTTAGAAAAATTATGGTAGATGTGTTATTTATTTCTCATTCATGCACTTCTCCAATGTTCACCAATATTTTTGTATTTATAAATTATTGTTAGATCCTAGTTGGGAAGAACCACTTAATGTGCATGTACCATAAATATTACCTAACCATGACACATACAATACAACACAAAAAATTAGAGCTCCAAGTATCACTATTGGTAAAGGACCCTAATAAATATGAGGATGCTTGAGTTATAAATATTTGTGTCAAAATAGTTCAATGCTTACAAATATTTTCCTATCATGAATTTGGTATTCCCAAGTGCTATTCAACATAAAAGGACCATTATATGAAACTCTCCATAGCATATTTTCACATAATCTTTAATCACCCAATCAAGTAATTGATCTTCTTGTTCCTACAACCTCGTTCCAAACAACATTGAACCAACCTATCATTTCATACTTGTAGAATAATTTTTTTAAACCATGGGACCCAAAAATTTCTAATGGCTTATATGGTAATGTGTTCATTCACCCACTAATAAACTTTGGGAAATGAATAAGACCGCTAACCATCCAAAAGCAGTCAATTCAATTCCTCTACTCAATAGTTTTTTTGTCATGAATTTGGCATTCCCAAGTATTATTCAACATAAAAGGACCATTATATGAAACTCTCCATAGCATATTTTTGTATAACCTTTAATCGCCCAATCAAATGAATGATCATCTTCCTAAACCTTCATTCCAAACAATATCGAACCAACCTATCATTTCATACTTTTAGAAAAAATTCTTTAAAAACCATGGGACCCACAATTTTTTTATGGTCTAAATGATAATATATTTTTTTTTATGAATAGTCCTTTTCTATTAATAAATAATATATTACAATTTATAAAAAAGGGCTAGGGGATATAAGATCACCCCATGAGAGTTCACATGGCCAAAGCTGAAATCAACAACTATTCATTAAAAAAACATATAAGAAGCAACCCTTAGGCAGCTAAAGCAGTGTGAGGTGAGGGGGGTGGTTCATCCTAATCATGAAATCCCCAGTCATCCCTAGGATTGGCAGGTGGGTTGGGAACAATCTAGCCATTAGCAGCATCATCAGGAGCCTGCTCAGCATCCTTAGTATTAGGCCACAAAGGTGAGATGGCTAATTTCAGGCGAAAGGGCCACTTTCTAAAAACCACACACTAAGAACTAGGAGGAGGATCTGGGGACCAGCATATGCCACCACAAGGAGGAGAAACCAAACGGTGCTGCCAACCACCATCACCACCACTAGGAGAGCGGTGTCAAGAGGCCTGTGAATGCGACATGTGCGAGCAACGGCCCGAAGAACTATGCCCCTCGTAGCAGTCACTGGGCAGTGTGGTATCAATTGAGGCATTTGGAGGTACTCTAGCAATAGTACAAAGGGCATTTCCCCAGTGATTGAGAAGCTCTTGAAGGTGGGCCACCTCCAGAGCAACCTTGTCTGCTTGCACTTGGATTTGCATCATTACATTATTACAAATGCATGCTTTAGTGTACATAGCAATATTTATATCAAGAAAACTATGAGTGAAAAGAACAACATTTCTATCTTTCCATAGAGTGAACAAAATCTCCATCCTAAAAGTATGCCAAATCTGGGTAAATTTTCTAGGGATCTTGGGGGAATAACCCAAAATAACCATATGACAAGAATATGGTTCAGGCCGAAATAGCTTAATAAAATCATGAATCTAGTGCCAATAATTTTGATCATGTCTACAAAATTGAAAAATATCTAGGAAAGACTTTGGTTAGCCACAAAATGGACACTGAGGATCTAGAACCCCAATATGCTTAAGCCGAGGCATAAGGGGAAGACCTGGAAAATCTAGGCACCAAGAAAAATGAGCAACCTTGGGTTTTGTAATGGCACTCCAAATAGTGTCAAACTGCTTTCTCCACTGAGAAAGGAAAGATTGGAAATGCCATCTCTAATTGAGTGTATCCACTATCGGCAAATGGGGAGAAAGCCATCTATATCCAAAACTTGGCTTGTAGCTGGTGAAAGGAGTAGCAGGATACCACTTCCAATCAATCCACCAAGGTCAAACAGATTGGATACCCACTTTATGAAGTAAGTGACCTGGAATTGCAAAAAGAAACAAGTCAAAAGTTCGTCGATCTGAACGAGAAAGACAATACTGGACTTGCATATCTTCACAAGATCTTAGACTCATGGAGATTGTAGAGAAAAGATCTTTAGTAGTCTTGATGCCTTGTTTCAAAAAATGCAGAGCATTAGCACCTTGAGTCTTGGTTAGGGGAATACCCTAGATGGAAAACAGAGGAGATCACCAAATGTTCTACCAGTTCAAATAAAGCCCATCATGGAACTCATCACCATACCAGTGAAGCCAAGGCTTAATAGCTTCCCAAGCTTTTTTAATGCCCTACCATGTAACCCAAAATAATTTAACCTAAAATTTTACTAAATTTGTCAACCATTTTTTTTAAGTTAAAGCTAATAACTTAATAGCAACAATTATAACATAGCAAAAGTAATTAACATACACTCATACATCAACAACACATAAATAGGTTACAACTCTTAAGGGTCTCATGATGTTGAATCACATTTAAGTTTAATTAATAATAAATATAATATATAATAAATCCACATCAAATAATAATATACCAGTATGAATCCATTTAAATAATATACAATTATATATGATGCCACTTGGAAATAAATAGAATGCACAATCATCCACTATACATGTCACAGGGTATGAAAGGCTGAAATAATATACATCATGAAATAAATTGCATCATCTCTTAAGATCTATGAAATAAAATACAATACAATAGTACAACCATCCATCATAGAAATATAGGAATAGACAGAAAGGAACATCTACACAAACACATCTAGCAGTGGCATCTAATAGTCAGATCTCAATGGTATAAGAAAAAAGCACTACCACCCAACCTCATGGTAACCCAAAAAGGTTCACTCCCACTGTGCTAAGGAGATAGTCTCAAGTCCCAAACAAGATATCAATCCCAAAATCAAAAGTAATATCTAAGTCAAGGAAACCCTAAAATTAATCTAACTCAAAGGTTCCAAGATAAATCGACATCTAGACCCAGAGGCAAACATAGACACATAGGGAATCTACTATGCAAGTGGGCAAGTGTCATCGCACGAATCAATGTTAGAGTTACCATGGTAGTATAACTTGACCCTAGCCCCCTAGTGACTCTATGCGGCACTATTATCATTTTGTATTGACAAGGCATACTAACGATGCATGGTCACAACCAAGCGTTCTCTCTAATCCCATCCTAGTTTGTACTAGCACTCAAGGTATGGGCGAGAACATACAAAGACTCTTATTAGGTTCATTTTATTCCCATTTAGTGCAGTTTTTTCACTTATTAAACAACTTACAATGGGTTACCCTGGTAGCCACTTTGGGCCCCGGCCTCCATTGCAAGCCACTTCTTAGCATTACATATAGATAACATACCCTAAGCTCAATCAAATCAAAAGATCACAAAAGACCACATACCATACATCAATTCTTAAACAAGAAACTAACAAGTACTGAAAATCAATGATCATAATCACAAATTCCACCAAAATGATCATCCTAATAGGACTAATCCCAAAATCAAGTATACATAAACTAATCCACATTATAACATGACATCACCAAGAACAAATCATACAAACATTGCAATCTTGTACAAGTGACTAGAAAGCAATCCAAAAATTGTAAGGAAACTCAAGTGTAAAAATAGCTTCCCACACTAATCTCTTAAGACAAGTATGGTGCAAATCTATTAAAATATTTTACACTTACAAATTCAATATCATGTAAACAACAATATTGCAACCAACCAAGCATAAAGAAAATAGATAGAGAAAGAAACACATAACACAAAGATTTTTTGGTGGGGAAAAACCTTTCGATAAAACAACCCCACCCCTCCAAAACCTACACAATGTATTATCTTCAACACAAGGTTACAATACACTTGCAATGCAAGCTCAACAGCAACAACAAAAGACCCCAGTAGCAAGTCATAGTACCAATAATACACTTTCTCGCATCGCATCTCTTCGCAACCCTAAAAACACTTAAAACATGCGCTTCACTTTAGAGCTACTCCCAAAGGTAACTGTATTAGGGTTTTTACCATTCTTCAAGAAAATAAGAACGCCAAAAAAGTAGTAGAGTACTCAAATTTATTAGTTGCCACATGTCTTCACCTATCATTGAATCTTCTTGACATAGCTCTTACATGTCATAGGAATCTATCATAGCTATTTTAGCCATGATCTCTTTATACACAATTCAAGATGTCGACACATCAACATTATTTGCAACAAATACATTTTACAAAACAAATAATAAGAATAGGAATTATCCAACGTTGAGACACCTTATTCCTAACATTCTCCCACTTGTTGAACACATTGTAAGAGCAATAGGAACATAATAGGAACTAACCGCTATAGGCCAAAAGGCCCATAGACTCTAAACACCTTCTAAAATTCTTAGTGCCCACTAGTTTCGTTAATGCATCTCCAACATTCTTCATAGTATCTACCTTCTCCGAATTTACCTTTCCATCTTCCACCATATCTCTCACAAAGTGAAACTGCACATCAATGTGCTTTGTTCTGGCATGAAAAGTTGGATTCTTCGCAAGGAAAATAACACTCTGACTATCACACCAAATAGTAATCTATTCTGCATCAACACCAATATTAGAACACAATCTCCTAAGCCAAATGGCTTCCTTACAAGCATGAGTAACAGCCATGTACTCAGCTTTTGTAGTGGACAAAGCAACCATAGGTTGTCGCTTGCTCATCCAACTGATGGCACCACCAAACATAGTGAACACATAAGCACTGGTGGATCTCCTACTGTCAATATCACCTACCCAATCTAAATCCACAAACCCACGAATACAAACTAAATGCGGAGATCTAGAAGAGTTACCATGTTAACATATGGAGTAATCTGATGTACCCCTCAAATATTTGAATACTCGCTTAACTACATCCCAATTTACCCGTCCAAGATTAGCCATAAATCGACTTAGGACTCCCACTACTTGGGCAATGTCTGGTCTAGTACAGACCATAGCATACATAAGAATGCCAATTGCACTAGCATAAGGTACTCTACTCATGTCCTCCACCTCACTAGGAAATTTTGGACAATCATCTGTAGATAACTTTGTTCCCATAGAAATAGGAACACATAGTGGTCTACAATCTGCCATGTTGAACTTGTCCAACACAAACTTCACATACTTACTCTGACTCAACCAAATTTTTCTGTTAGACATGTCTCTACTGATTTCCATACCCAAGATGTACCTAGCTGCCCCAAGATCTTTCATCTCAAACTGTGCTAACAACTGAGATTTAAAATCAGAAATCATACCCTTACCCTTCCCAAATAGCAACATATCATCAACATATAATACAACAATAAGAAGGCAAGATGTACCCAAGATCTTCCATACCCAAGATGTACCTAGCTGCCCCAAGATCTTTCATCTCAAACTGTGCTAACAACTGAGATTTAAAATCAGAAATCATACCCTTACCCTTCCCAAATAGCAACATATCATCAACATATAATGCAACAATAAGAAGGCAATCAGTTTCAACTCTGAAATAAACACAATGATCTAATTTTGATCTTACACATCCAATTGAGAACACAAAGGCATCAAAATTAACATACCACATCCTAGGAGATTGCTTCAAACCATATAGAGATTTCTTTAATCTACAAACTAAAGATTTTTTACCTTTAACAATGTAGTGCTCAGGCTGTGACATATAAATCTCTTCCTCCAAATCACCATGAAGGAAAGTTGTCTTCACATCCATCTGTTCTATCTCTAAATCATATGATGCAGCAAGAGATAACATAAATCTAATGGATGTCAACTTTGCAATAGGAGAGAATATTTCACCATAATCTATTCCCTCTACCTCTAAATAGCCCTTTGCAACCAATCTAGCTTTGTACATTTCAACATTGCCATCTACACAGAATTTCTTCTTGAACACCCATTTACAGCCAACATATTTTCTCCCTTTAGGAAAAGGAACAAGGTCCCAAGTTTTTTTTTTCTCTAATGAAGCCATCTCATCATCCATAGCCTCAATCCAGGAACCTGAATCTTCCATGCTCAAAGCCTCTTTCACAGATCTAGGCTCATCAGTGTTAGTAATCAAAGAAAAAGAACAACTGGAATCTAATATAGAATAACCAAACCTTTCTAGTTGCTTTCTTTCTCTTGTGGATCTCCTCAAGGTATACGGTTGAGGTTGTTCTTCCTCTTCTTCTGAACTATCAGAGTTGCTAGAGCTCTCCTTGTCATTAGACCCAACATGATCTCACTGTTCAGTCTTCTCAGGGGTAGGAGGCAACTGAACAACATCTTTTTCCTTTTCTTTTTCATCTAGTTGTAGCACAATAGGAGAAGATGTTAGCTCTCTAAAAATAAAATTTCTACTATATAACATATTACTAGTCACAGGATTGTATCCTTTCACACAAGCACTGTATCCAATGAAAATACATTTAACAGCTTTGTTTTCCAACTTAGATCTTTTCTCCTTTGGAACATGTACATAAGCTTCACAACCAAACACACAAATATTTCTAATTGAATGCTTCTTACCAGACGACACCTCCATGGGTGTCTTACCAACAAGGGCTGATGTAGGAGATCTGTTAACTAGATAGCAAGCAGTGGCCACAGCTTCGACCCAAAACCTTTGTTCTAAACCAACTCCACTAAGCATACTCCTAGCCTTCTCCATCAGTGTCTTGTTTATTCTCTCTGCAACTCCATTTTGTTGTGGGGTATAAGGAGTTGTCTTATGCCTCTTGATACCTTGTTCTTTAAAGAATTGTTCAAACTCTGTTGAGCAAAACTCACCACCATTGTCAGTTCTCACACACAATCTTCTTACTAGTCTGATTCTCTACAAGGGCTTTAAATTCCTTGAATCAACTAAAGACTTGTGTCTTACTTTTAAGGAAATAAATCCATGTCCTTCTACTATAATCATCTATGAAAGATACAAAAAATATAGACTTGGAGATTGAAGGAACTTTTACAGGACCAAATAGATCAGAATGACTAAGATCCAAAACATCAGAAGATTTGTGAGAACTAGAGTAAAACTGAACATGATTTTGTTTACCATAGACACAGTGTTCACAGAAGTCAAACTTGAGATTGCAATCATTTAACTCCTCAATGAGATTTTTATTTTTTAGGGTTCTAAGACCCTTTTCACCAATGTGACCAAATCTCATATGCCACAACATTGTCTTTTCTGCAAGAAGCTTACCTTCCAAAGTGTTTGAATTGCCATCCAAACCAATAACCATAGAATTCTTCACTACTCATTTAGATGGTGAGGATTAAGAACTATTACATAGAGGAATACATGCATCTAGCTGAAATAAGGTACCTCTCCTAGTACCCCTTGCAAGCACTATCGATCCTCTCATCATCTGGCATCCTTCTTTCAAAAAAATAACTTGCACACCTACATCATTCAGCATACTTATAGATAATAGATTTCATGCCAAACTTGGAATATGCATAACTCTTTTGATTCCCTTTACTCATCCATCAGGAAATTTGATAGTGACGCTTCTGCATCCAACTATCTTTAGGTGAGAATCATCACCCAAATACACCTTTCCACCATTGAACTCTTCATATTTTGAGAACCAATTTCAATGAGAGGTCATGTGAAAAGATGCACCCGATTCAACCAACCACACATCATCAGATGCATTGGCTGCCAAAGTTGCAATGAATGCATTGTCATCTTCTTGAGATCTTTCTAAAGTTGAATCTGAACCTTTCTTCTTCTTCTTCGGCTCTTTGCAGTCTTTACGGATGTGCCCAAATTTATCACAGTTCTAACATTTTACCTTGGACTTATTGGAAGTCTTTGACTTCCACAAGATTTAGATCTACCCTTATTTTTAGACTTATTATCATTTTTCTTCCCTCTTTCAGTGGATCTCCCACAAATAGCAAGGGCTTCTTTTTTCAAAACAGAAGCCTTTCTCTGCATCTCCTCTGATAGTAACGAAGACACCACATCATCCATTTTTAAGGTGACTAACGTGCTTTCGAGAGCCATCACAAGATGGTACCATGAACCTGGTAAAGAACACAAAAGTGTGTAGCAACGATCCTCCTCCTCTAACTTGACACCAGCTGATGTCAACTATGCAGCCAGCAGATTAAATGCATTTAAATGATCCATTAAGGATCCACTGTTAGAGTAATTATTTGTTTGCACTTATTAATTAAATCACTTTGATTTAATTAATTAAGTTGCCTATTACTCTATTTTTCTTAAGCTATCTTGTAGGTGCATTATTAATTAATTATTAATTAATAATGTGCAACCTAGCTTTTTAGTTTAGGGTTTCTATCTCACCTTTATAAGGTTGAGACTTGTACTTATTTCATTGTCTCTTATGCATTTTTCATTTGAGAGCAACTTTTCTTCTATCTCCATTTTTTAGCAAACCCTTGCCTCTTCTCATCTTTTTCTTCTGTGACAGGTTTTTGCATGCAGGGATTCGAAGGCTTTGTGGATTTGATTGGCTTATTTTCTCAAATCCTACATCCACCTTCCTCCATTCGCAGAGAGTACAACTTCTTCCTCAAGAACAACTTGTTCACTAGAGATTTGGCTTGATACATGGCCCCAAGTCTTTCCCACTAACTATATGCAGTTTTCTCATCTAGAACATTTAGAAGAATTGCATCGGTTAAACAAAGTCTCATGAGACCCTTAGCTTTACGGTCTTTGATATCCCAATCGACTTGAGCTATAGTTGTTGGTTTTGTAGTGCTTGAAGTTGCTTCCCATAGGTCACGATCTTCCAACATGTCTTCCATCTTGAGTTTCCACAACTCAAAATTAGTGCCATTAAATTTTTCCACCTCCATTCTTCCATATGATGAACTCGCCATCTTAATCTGCAAATAAGATTTAGGATACTCTGTACAAGATTCCCACTCAACTTGAGATTAGCTCAAAAAACCCTACCCAACAACTAGGATCAAAAGTTGATCAAGCTCTAATACCACTTGTAAAGAAACTCAAGTACGAAAAAAACTTCCTACACTAATCTCTTAAGAGAAGTATTGTGCAAATCCTATTAAAATCTTTTACACTTACAGATTCAATATCATGTAAACAACAATATTGTAGCCAACCAAGCATAAAGAAAATAGATAGAGAAAGAAACACATAACACAAAGATTTTTCGGTGGGGAAAAATCTTTTAGTAAAACAACCCCACCCCTCCAGAACCTGCACAATGTATTATCTTCAACACAAGGTTACAATACACTTGCAATGCAAGTTCAACAGTGACAACAGAAGACTCTAGTAGCAACTCACGGTACCAACAGTACACTTTCTCACATCACATCTCTTCGCAACCCTAAAAATGCTTATAACATGCACTTCACTTTAGGGCTACTCCCAAAGGTAACCGTATTAGGGTTTTTACCATTCTTCGAGAAATTAGGAACCCCAAAAAATTAGTAGAGTACTCAAATTTATCAGTTGCCACATGTCTTCACCTGTCATTGAATCTTCCTGACATAGCTATTACATGTCATAGGAATCTGTTATAGTAGTTTTAGCCATGATCTCCTTATACACAATTCAAGACGCTAACACATCAACATTATTTGCAAGAAATACATTTTACAAAACAAATAATAAGAATAGGAATTATCGAAGGTTGAGACACCTTATTCCTAACAAAAATAATTGATCGAAGACTCAAAGGTTATATTCGATGGGTCATATCATTCACCTCAGTTTCATAGAAGAACACTAGAAAGCAATAACAATCAATAAATCAAAACACCTCATAGAGCATACAAGACACATTACCATGGCTGAGTATAAAAGATCATATACAAACATCATTATGACATCACAGAACAAACCCCCAAGCCTCTAGTAAACATCCTAACTGGCCAAAGTTAAGACAAACTCCAAAACCCCAACACCAATAAATCACACGTCACATAAAGCACATACAAAAGTGAATTTCATAATTCATTAGGTTTTGAAAACCTTAAAGTTCAATATTTACTAAAGGTTTTCAAATTAAATCATACATAATTCTATAATGGAAATCAATTTTCTCAAACACTGATTTCAACCCTGAGAAATTTTGAAAATAGAAACATAATAGACACAAAGAAGACAGGAATTTGAAGAATGAGCAATTACTGCACAAAACCAAAAGATCCTACCTAGATCTGATGCTAAAACAATGAATGCACAAACATGCAAGAATCTTCCTTTTCCTTTGAAACCCTCTTTTCAAAAATTGGCTCCTCCAAACCTATGTATCTAGAAATGAGCACTAATTTCCTTGATAAAGAATTTTTCCCCCAAATCAAGGCTTTGATCATGCAATCTTGCGAAAACCCTTTATCTTTAACTACTATATTTCAATTTTCATGCACACTCTTTATGTAATTTAATTAAAATAAACTTTATTAAATTAAAGCTTTCTCTCCCTTATTAAATCATGCTACATTTTGAATATAATATTTATTGATTTAACTAATAATATTATTTAGAGTTTATTAAAAATAAAACTCCTAAAAAAATTATTATTAAATTAAATAAATATAAATACACCTAAATTAGAACTTTAATCAAATCTATTAAATTTAATTCTCATGCACATTTAAAGAACTTTTTAATTAAAATATTCTTTTATATTTTCTTTTCCTTCACTTATTGATTCTGGTAAGCACAAATAAATATTTTAAACTAAAGTACATATTTAATTAATTTCTAATTAATTAAATAACATCATATTCTAATCTTTCTTTAACCAATTTTCTAAATTTACACCTCTAAATTTAGACCTCTTTTTATTCAAAGCATAAATTTAATTAGTTTTTAATCAATCAAATATTCACATATTTAATATTTTATTTTCAATCAAATAATATTTATTACTCAACTAATAATATTATTTATAGTTTATTATTAAAATAAAACTCTTAAATAATAATTATTAAATTAAATAAATATAAATATGCTAAAATTGGAACTTTAATTTAATCTTTTACATTTAATTCTTTTATTTAATTAATTTTTTCAAAAAATTAAATATAATTAAATATTAAATTTTCAATATAAAATTTTCATGCAACAACTTTAAGTAATTTAAATTAAAATATCTTCACTAAATTAATTTTCTTTCTCACTTTAATTAATCATGAGACGTTTTTTAGATCCTATTTATTAATTTAACTAATAATATTATTTAGAGTTTAATAAATAAAATAAAGCTCCTAGATAAATTATTATTAAATTAAATAATTATAAATATGTCAAAATCAAAACTATAACTTTATCTTTAAATTTTATTCATTTATTTAATTAATTCACAAGAAGTTTTTAATAATATATTTATTGACTTAATTTTATTTATTTTTTAAATAAAGGGGTAAAAACTTTATTAAGGATCTGAAAACATCATTACAAAGAGATCAAGGACCCAAGGTCCCAAGGAGAAAAAAAAGCACAGCCCCAAACAAAAATAAAATAGCCAACACCATCATCTGTCACCATTCTCTGCCCTGCCCTCATCCAGACTATTCCTTAAGTCCAGACAAAGCTCCTGAGGAACCAACTCCCATTCCTCAATTCTCCATCCCTCAGCATGCTTAGAAGCCCATCCTGCCAAACAATCAGCTGCCCTATTCCACTCCCTTGGAATATGGACAAAAGTCACCATTTCCATCAAAGAACTAATCTGTAAAATTTGTTGCACAATCCTAGCCAACTGCCAATTAACATCAGCCACTTTCTGTTCAATAAGTATGTTAATCAAAACCTAGGAATTAGATTCACAAACTATTCTTCTCCACCCTAAAGTGTGTGCTTTCTCAAGAGCAGGAAGAATAACCAAACCTTCCATCAGGTTAATGGTTTGAATCCCATCATAGATCAAAAATATAAAGATCACTGAACCCAGAAAATCTCTACCAATCTTACTGATACCAGCCGGACCTAGATTGCCCCTTGAAGATCCATCAGTATTGATCTTCAAGACACCATAAGGAGGAAACTGCCATTTTCCAACCTTGTCAATTTTTTGCTTCTCACGATGCCATCTCTTAGCCCTGGTTAAGGCCAAAGAGGACCCCAGAGTTCCCAGTCTCTCCACCAACTCTATATCTCATTTCTCCAAAGGTAATTCCACTTCACACTTAGCCTCCTCTGTCTCTTGGACCATGGCCAATAACCTCTGCCAAATTTGTTGCACTAGTCTCTATTCTCCACGAAAAATCCTTCAATTGCGTTCTAACCAAATCTACCACAACACAAAGATAGGCCCCACAAACCACACCTATTGCAAAAAGGGAGCCATAGAAGGGGGCCAACCCATCCCCTGCCAAAACTTAATCAAGAAAGAAGCATGGACACAAGGAGTTGTCCAAACTTCCCACCAAAAATGCCAAAGTTGTAGGGTGAAGGAGCAATGAAAAAGCAAAAGGGTAGAGTCCTCCTCATTAGCCCCACACATAACACAAATAGAAGGGTCATGGAATCCTCTCTTCCTAATATTATCCCAAGACAAACACTTATTCTAGGCCAGCATCCAAATAAAATAGTTACACTCTAGCCAAGAAAGTTTGTTCCATACCCTCTTCGACCACTACATTTCAGGAAAAACCATCTTATAAGACATCAACCTTCTATACCCAGAGGCTACTATATAGGTTCCCTTAGGATTGGGAGACCAAGCAAGCACATCATCCTCCCTAAGAGAGCAACATCTTCTACTGGAGAGGATATTTTGTAGCACAACACATTCCTCTTTTAAACCAGCAACTTGTCATTCATCTGGGGACTTCCATTTAGCCATTTCCATCTGACCACAAGGGAAAAAGGACTTAAAGTCACTCACCCTTGAACAAATAGCCTCTAGAAACTGCTGACAAAGAATCACTAAGTTAGGAAATTGAGAGATGATTGGGGGATATCCATCCTAAGAATCTGACCAGAATTGGGCCTCAGCCCCTCTCTTGCAAATCTAAAATAACCCATCCTTAATAAGCTTAGCCCCTTTCTTGAGAGTATCCCAAATCATAAATCCCTTCCCCCCAAGTGGATACTTGGAAATATCAAGATGAGGGGTCCTCAGGAAATACTTCTAAGAAAGAACCTTCGCCCAGCACTTATCCTGCTCATTACACCACCACCAATAAAGTTTGGCAGCCAACGCCTCCCCAATCAAAGTTGACAACCTCAAGACTAGTCCACCATATTGTTTCAGGCTACACACCACTTCCCATCTAATCAAACTCCATTTGGAGGTCTCCAAGCAGCCAGTCCATAAAAATTGGCCCACCATAGAATCTAGATACTTAAGAAAGCCCATAGGAGCAACTTGAAGCATGCACCACTGACTTAATCAACTGGACATGCCCAGCGAAGGATAGCCAATGATGAGTCTAGCGATTAACTTTCAATCAAAATTTGTCCAAAATAATCTTCCCAAACTCCCTGGGAAGCCTACCTACCATGATGGGAATGCCAAGATACGTTAATGGAAGATTCTCGATCTAAAATCTCAAAGTGTGAGCAATTCTTTGCTGAATAGGTCCCAGAGTATTGAAGAAGTAAATGGAAGATTTTCCTTCAATAATCTACTGACCTAAAGTAACTAGGTACACATCCAAGACCCTTCAAAGATTAGAAGCCTCCCTCATTGTAGCCATACCCATCAAAGCCATATCATCTACAAATTGCAAGTGAGATTGTGGGGGTACAGCTCCACCCCACCTCCAACCTTGAATCAAACCAAACTCCACATTCCATTTAATCCATCTCCCCAAACCTTCAACCAAAAGAATAAACAAATAAAGGGAGAGAGGGTCTCCTTGAATAAGCCCCCTTGAAGCCCCAAAAAGCTTAAAGTGACTCCCATTAGTAAGCACCGAGAAAGAAACTAAAGTAACACAACTCCAAACCCATTGAATCCATTATTTTGCAAAGCCAAAGGCACTAAGAATTCACCAAAGGAAGGACCACCTAACTCTGTCATAAGCCTTGGCCATGTCCAGCTTGATAAACATCACTTTTTCTTTTGATCTAGCCATAGAATGGATGACCTTCGTTGCGATGACAATCCCATCCAAAATTTGTCTACCAGCTGCAAAACCACTTTGCTCCTCACAGATCAAATCAACAAGCCCCTTATTCAACCTATCTACAATAATTTTAGAAATAATTTTGTAGATAACATTGCATAAAGAGATGGGCCGAAATTGGCTCAACCTATCAACCCCCTCATTCTTGGGGATAAGAGCAAGAAAAGTAGCATTTAGAGCTCTTAACATCTGCTTATTGTGTTGAGACTCATGGACCACAGCCAGGAGATCAAATTCGATGATATCCCAGAACTCTTGAAAGAACTCGATTGGGAAGCCATCAGAACTTGGTGCCTTCTCCTTCTTCATATTAAACACAATCTCTTCAAGCTCTTCAAGCGAAATATCTCTCATGAGTTGCTGATTCATATCTCCAGAAACAAGAGTAGGGATACAAGAAATAATTTGTGCTTCCTCAGGAGGCCCCCCTTTCTAGTCCTCTCAAAAGAGAGAATCAAAGTACTGCACTACCTCACTAGAAATCTCCTAGAAGGAAGAAAGAAGGTCTCCCCTATCATTCACTAGTCTAGTGATAGAATTACCATGGCACCTAGCTTTCACAGAATTGAAGAAAAAAGCAGTGTTTTTGTCCCCTTGCTAGAGCCACTCAATCTAAGCCTTTTGTTTCCAATACACTTCCTCTCATAGTTCCCATTCTTCCAGCATTTTCATAGCCCAAGCCTCTTCCTGAAGCAAATTAGTTGTGAGCCCTTCCTCCCTTATCCTCCTAGTAATATCATCCAGATCTTCCTAAGCCAATGCCTTCATCTGGGAGACATTCCCAAAGTACATACCATTCCACTATTTGAGCTCAAATTTAACATATTGAAGAATCTTAGCAAAAACATACATTGAAGTACCGTAGGCAGGTCTCCCCTTCCTCCACCAATTAGAAACCAAATCATTCAAAGATGGGTCCCATAACCACATGAATTGGAACCTAAAAGGAGTTTTACAAAGCACCCTATTTGACTCTAAAGTCAACTTGATAGGCCAATGGTCCAATCCTTTCCAATCCAAAATCATAGAGCAAGATGACCACATCCCTCCAACCCAGTAACAAGAAACCAAAAATTGATCTAATCTTTTCACAATACAAAACTCACCAACTCGACGATTGTTCCAAGTGAGTTGGCCATTGTTAGGCTTGATATCAACCAGATTCAAAGTATTGATATTGTCTTGAAGCAACATTGCAGAGGGATCCAACCTTCCAATACCACCATGCTTCTCAACCAGCTCACAAATGGCATTGAAATCCCCAACCAAAATCCAAGTATGGAAAGGCATCAGGCAACAAACCAATCTAATGTGAGACCACAAACCTTGCTTACCCTAGATGTCAGTAGGAGCATAAATATTGGAAAATAATATGACTTCTCCTATCTCAAGGCTAGTAGCAATCATAGACATGGAGGATTTAGAGGAAATCCACCAAAGAGGCTGAATTCTTCAAGGATTCCATAAGCACGCTAGACCTCCCAAAGCTCCATGAGCTCCAATGCACTGACACTCCCCACTTCTCCACAACTTAGGCATCAAACCTTGCATACTCTCAATAGATAACTTAGTTTCCTGCAAAAAGATGACATCAAGACCTTGTCTTCTAACTAACTCATGAACCACTTTTTGTCTAGGGATGATGTTCAAGCCCCTTACATTCTATGACAAAACAATCATCTCAAGGGCTAAAAAAATAGAATTTAAAGGCTTAACTGCCATTGACTCTACCAAATTCTCTCCCGCAAGTTTAATCTTTTCCATATCCTTTTTTCTACCTACTTCAACAATTTTCTCTGCCCCACCTTTTCTAATATCTTTCTACAAAATGACCAATTTAGGAGGAGGCTTAGTCTTCACTGTTGAGTCTGAACCAATGTTTCACCCAATAGATGAAGAATTTGCCCCTACTATAGAAACAATGGCCAAGGGTTCCTGCATCTCAGAGATTCCCTTTTGCTGATCCACTTCCAATTGCTGACAATCATCCCCTTGTGGGTCCACCAAAGCATCAAAAGTAGGATCCTTATAAGCTGATCCCACAAGCCCTTGATCCAAGTTGATCAATCCTGGGTTCACCTCCTATTGGCTAAGCTCATCCAAAACCTCAAATCTGTTGAAGGTACCCTCATCATGCCTTTCTTTAAAAGGCCTCTTTTGACCCTTATTCTGATTTCAAGCCTTGACTTGGGAAAATCCATCAGAAGCCCCAACCACATCCAGAGAAATATTCTTCCCCTTATCTATATCAGGAAGTTTACTCATAGATTGTGAAGGTTGGGTCTCCTTAAACTTGTATCTTGGGCATCTCCACTGCAAAAGGCCATATTCTCAACGCAGCTGACATCGAAAAGGAAAAGTTTCATAATCCAACTACTGTATCCAAGAATAAGAACCCGCACACATCTCTATTGCATCGGATAAAGGCCTACTAAGATCAATTTCAACACAAATATGTGCAAAAGTCATTTACCTTTTTACCCAAAGTTGTGACAAAATCCCTGTCAGGCTACCAAGCATAGAATCCAAAAGGTGCAGCACATCCTCTCGATAGCATTCCACTAGGAATCATGGTAAGCGAACCCATACCGGGACATGATTAGCAAGCTCCTCTACAGGGTTAAATCCAGCATGCCATGGCTTGATGAACAACTCTACTTATTACAAAAATAAGGCTCCCCTTCAAATACCTGGTTGTGATCAGCAGTGCAGTTGAAAGTCACCATGAAATAATTGTTTGCCAACAACATAATCTCCATTTCCCCCTCCGGCTCCCAAGTTCTTCGGGCCCAATCCTCCAAAAATTGCAAGGAAACCCTCATCCCCAAAAACTTATAATATACTTAATGATGTGAATAATACTCAACATCTTTAGCAATCATCTCAATCGGAATAACCAAATTTGGCCTCTCCTTGCATCTCTTCAAATAGCCTTTTGTCTTCGTAATCCTTGAGCCATTAGATAGCCCCAAATCAGCAATCCCAAAACTCAGTGCAAACAAATTATTTTTAAAGGTCTTTATCCCTTGATTAGAAGGTTTTGAGCCTATTGCTGCCCGAAAGTCCAAATGAGGGCTCCTCACTGATGTCTCACCTCTAGAGTTTGCCATTAAGCCCAAAAAGTAAACTCCAAAGGGGTGGAGAGGGATTCCTCCCCTTACCCTTACTTTGGAACCTGCCCAAACTCACACCTATGGTATCTCCTCCCTACGTAGCAAAGAAGACACCAAGGGCACGGTAACACAAACTGCTAGCAACAGACAAAAACAACACCTACAGCTTCGCATGAAGACTGGAAAAAATGCATGTCTGACCTTGCGTGTAACAAAGAACCCCACCCTCCAACATTCTTTGCAAGCTCCTGCCCAATAAAAACCAGTCACCACCAATGTAGCATAGAGAGAGCAAAGTCCAGATGGCTAGCGCACGAATGCCCTAGCATGCACTACAGAGGCTTCACCCGACCATCCTCTAGAACTCGTCGATTTTAGTTGGAAACTTTAAAAACTCATATTTATTAACTTAATTAATAACATTATTTAGAGTTTATTATTAAAATAAAACTCCTAAATAATTATCATTAAAATAAATAAATATAAATACGTCAAAAATAGAACTTTAATAAAATCTTTAAATTTAATTCTTTTATTTAATTAATATCTCAATTAATTAAATATCAAATTTCTTTAGAAAATTTCCATTAAATTATCTTTTAATTTGTTTTAATTGTAATGGAATGTAAGAAATGATAATATTGAGCAAGGAACGAGAAACAATCCAAGTAAGTTAAGTGTGAAACAATGTTACCATAAGATAAGCAAAATCCAAGAGCATACACCAAGATGGTTCAACAATGGAGACAAGGATTTATAAGGGGAAAGCAAAAAAAACCCCTTGTGAGTATTATGAATGAAGGCAAATGCCTAGAGAAGAGAGAGAGAGTGTGTTGGAGCAAAAGTAGCTCAATACAATAACATCAAGTGCTAAGAGTGAAGAAGAAAGAAGGAGGAGCATCTCTTATATAGAGATGAGAAAGGAGTTGCATTTGTAACTCCCATTTCTATGAATGCCACATTCACAATAGGTGTGTGCAAAGTGTCACAATCCTCTTAAGGAGGATAAACTAAATAAAGAAATAAACAAGAGTTGTCCTTACATGTGGAATAAATGACAAACAATGACATGTCCTCCACATGTGTACAAAAGGACAAACTACATTTAGGGGCCCTTGGAATATCCCAATTAATATATCCAAGGAAAGATTAACCTTTCTAACACCCCCCCTTAATCTTTACTTGGGGAGTTTGCATCAATGGATTGTAAGCCCAAATTTTTACAATGGAACTGAAATCTCTCTTTAGAAAGTGGTTTGGTTAAAATATCAGCCACTTGATCTTCTCCTTTACAATAAAGAAGAATAATTTGCTTTTCTTCAACTTGTTCTCGAATGAAGTGATGTTGAAGTGAAATATGTTTGGTTCATGCATGATAAACTGGATTCTTTACCAAGGCAATAGCACTTTGATTGTCACAATGTATAGGTGTAGGTGATTGTTGAGGTAGACCCAAATCATCAAGAAGTCTTCTAATCCATAAAGCTTCCTTAGCTGCATTGGTATAACCTTTGTATTCAGCTTCAGTTGAGCAAAGGGAAATAGAGTGTTCTTTTTTGCTTTTCCAAGAAATTGCACCTAAACCAACAAAGAAACAATAACCACAAGTGGACTTCCCATCATTGGGATCTCCACCTAGATCGGAGTCAGTATAGCTATGTAAAATAAATTCAGAATTTGCATCATAAAATAATCTCACATTAATAGTTCCTTTAATGTACCTTAAGATGCGTTTAGCAACTTTAAAATGATTTTGTTGAGGTTTAGACATAAATCGAGAAACTAAACCAACACTATAAGCAATATTAGATCTAGTAAGAGTTAAATAATTTAAACTTCCTACCAACTGTCTGTACAAAGTTTCATCAACAAAAGGAGTATTCATATCATTCATTAATTTAGTTCCTAATTCACATGGAATTGAAACATGGTTAGAGTCATTCATCTTAAATTTTTCTAAAAGATCATAAGCATACTTGCTTTGAGAAAGAAAGATACCTTTAGGAGTTTGGAAAATTTGCATACCTAAGAAGTAATGTAAGATACCTAAATCAGTCATCTGAAATTTCTGTTTAAGTTGAAACTTGATATCAGAAATCAAAGTGTCTGAACTAGAAGTGAGTATTAGATCATCTACATAAACAATAACAATAATAATGTCATCGTTAGTATGTTTAATATACAAATTAGGATCATTCTGACTTTTAGCAAAACCTTGAGAAATAAAGAAAGAATTAATTTTAGAATACCATTCTCTAGGTGATTGTTTAAGACCATAAATAGATTTCTTCAATTTGCAAACCAGATTTTCACTACCTTTCTTAACAAATCCAGGAGGTTGAGCCATATAGATTTCTTCATGTAAATCACCATTTAAGAAGGAACTTTTAACATCCATTTGATGAATGGGCCAATTCATTTTAGATGCTAAAGCAAGAACTAATTTGATAGTAGGCATTTTAGCAACAGGAGCAAAAGTTTCATTATAGTCTAATCCTTCAATTTGTGAAAAACCTCTAGCAACTAGTCTAGCCTTAAATTTACTAATTTCATTATTAGTATTCAATTTTGTTTTGTATAACCATTTACATGAAACTATATTCTTGCCATGAGGTAATTTGACTAAGTCCCAAGTTTGATTAGCAATTAAAGAATCATATTCCTCTTGCATGGCTTTCTGCCAATGAGGTTGAGAGTTAGCTTGATCAAAAGACTTAGGATCATTAGAATTCATAATAGTAGTCATCAAAGCATAATTACAATAATTAATCCTTCTATGTTTAATTCCACCAAATTTAGAAATGTAATCATCACCTTCATTGATTAAGTTTTGAGCCCATTTAGGTTTATGTTTAGTTGTAATGGAATTATCACTAGAGGAAGAATCATTAGCAATAAAAGCATCATTAGTAGTTGCTTGACTATCATTACTTGTAGGAGCAGAAATAATAGGTGGTACTTGATTTCAAGGGTTAAGAGGAGGAGTAGGGTTAAGAGAAGGAGGTTGGTCCTCCACCAGCACAATTTTAGTGCCACTGAATTCTGCATCATGTGTAGTAGAGCAATCATGGACTCCATTTTCTGCAATACAAACATCTCTAGCAACTTGAACTTTGTTAGTAGTGGAATCATAAACACGATAACCTTTAGTGTTTTCATCATAACCAACAAACATATAAGGAGATGACTTAGCATCTAATTTATGCCTTTTCTTTTTAGGAGTATGAACATAAGTAATAGAACCAAAAATCTATAAATGATGTAAATTAGGTTTCCTACCAGACCAAGCCTCTTTTGGAGTGATAACCTTGAGAGCTTTGGTAGGAGTCCGATTAAGAATATAAGTTGCACAAAACATGGCTTCAGCCCAAAATTTATAATGCAAATTTTTAGCATGCAACATGCTTCTAGCCATTTCAACAATGGGCCGATGCTTTCTTTTCGCCACACCATTTTGTTGTGGTGTATAAGGAATAGTAAGCTCGTGTTTAATTCCACATGATTTCAAATAAGAATGAAAAGCATTATTCACATATTCCTTTCCATTATCAGTTCTAAGAATTTTAAGTTTAAAACCAGATTGTCGTTCAACATATAACTGAAATTCAATAAATATATCAAGAACTTGATCCTTGCTATGCAAAAAATAGATCCAAGTTCGTCTAGAAAAATCATCAACAAAGGTAAGTGCATACCGAGAACCTTGGATGGAGTTATTCTCCATGGGGCCCAAAAGGTCACTATGGACAAGATGCAATTTATGAGTTGCCCGCCATGATTTTCCACTTGGAAAGGGCTCCCTATGCATCTTACCACTCATGCAACCTGTATAGGCAATCTTGGAAGGAATAATGTGAGGCAAGCCATCAACCATATTATGCTTTTGCATGAAAGTAATATAATCGGAATTTAAATGGCCAAGTCTTTCATGCCATATATTGAAATCAATAGAAGTATGTAATGAATATCGTGAAGTAGCAAATTCATGGAATTTAAACAAATTGTCATTATCCATTTTAGCATGAGCAATCACTTTTAGAGTTTGAGGATCTATGATATAACATGTATCTTTGTAGAATTCAACTTTATAGTCCTGACATAGCTGTGAAACAGAAAGCAGATTAGTTTTCAAGTCAGGTACATATAATACATCATGCAATTTACCATTAGGAATAGTAACATCACCTAATCCTTCAACTTTACAAGTCTGATTGTTAGCTAACTGAATGGGAATGTTAGCAATATCAAGTTGTAAAGAATCAAAAATTTCTTTATGAGAAGTTACATGTTGTGATGCACCACTGTCAACAATCCATTCTAAAGGTCTACAAAGATTAAAGCTACAAGTAAAAGCATGACGAGAATTAAAACCAGTAGAGCTACCTTTTTTATGATTTGAGTTTTGATTATTGTTACTATTATTCATAGGTTTTTTATCATTTTGCTTTTTAAAATAGTTATTGACAATATGACCATCTTTGCCACAATAAGAACAATGAGGTTTGGAATTGGAATGATTCCTTTGATTATTAATATTATGAGTGTTATTATGATGATTGTTATTATTGTTATATTTCGCATGAAATTTATTGTTGGAATTATTTGAATTAGTATTATATTGTTTGTTGTTGTTATTATTATTATTAGAACGAAAATTATTATTTGAATTTCTAGACACAAATACATGTTCAGTTGATTTAAGGGTACCAAACTGAATTAGCTTAGCTTCTTCCTGTCTTAATAAAGTTTGAAAAATAACATAAGTTAACTGAGAAGTTAAAGTAGGAATAGCAAGCTGTGCATGAATATTAGTTATAAACTGTTGAAACTGTCTAGGAAGACACTTTTTAAGAATAAGATGAATTAAACGAATTTCTTCTAATTGAACACCTAAGGCAATAATTTGACTTTTAAGAGAGTCAAATTTTAACAAAAATTCATCCATACTTTTAAAATCTGCATACCTGAGATCTTCAAGTTGATCCTGCAATTGTATTTTGCGGTATTCATCTCCACTGTCATACTTGGTTTGCAAGATGGACCATGCATCATGAGCTTTAGAACAATGAGCAATTAACACATATAAATCTGGAATAATGGAAATACCAATTAACCCTAAAGCTTCTTCATTTTTAGATTTCCAAGTATCATTCTCGTCTTGGGTAGCCGCTGAACCAGGTTCAAGAGAAGGATCAGTGGCTATTTCGAAGAGGTGTTTAAAACGAAAAATAAATGAGATATGAGTTTTCCAAGAATGATAATTAGAATAATTAAGTTTTATTTCTAGAATTAAGGTTGACATGATTACAAAAAAAAACCTTTTTAAAAAAAATTTCCTTAATTTGAAAATCAAATTAATTTAAAAAATGATGTCTTCTATATATAAAATTAATAATATATATATATATATATATTTTAAAATTAGAGTAAAAAAAATTATAAAATGAAAAAGTTTGTTTTTGTTTTTAAAAAAATGAATGAACAATTCTTTTTTTTTTTAAATAAACTTTTTTTTAAAATAAATCTTTTTTAAGGTTCCTTGTAAAAAATTAAACAAGATTTTAAAGGAAATGTCGGTGAAAGACCGAAGTTTTTAAAAAAAGCGCGGTTCAAATGAAGATAAGGATAAGGATAAGGATAAGGGGGGAGCGAAGTGGATTGCGTGGCTGCGCACGCGGCGGGTGACGTGTGGCCTGAACGCAGGCCGCGCCGAAGGGTTTAGGTCGGGTCGTGCAGACTGCTAACGGCCCGTGGTCAGAAGTGACAGGTGGTAGGGGGCGGCGAGAGCGATGGGTCTGCGCGGTGGAATAGCTCGAAATCAGTTGCAAAAAATAACGGACTTGAGTTTCCCGTGCGCGGCAGTGGGCGCAGGTGGCGCGCGGCGGTGCTGATGGCGCGCGGGTCTGAGAAGGCGCGGGTGGCGCGTTCGCCCACAAAAATTTGAAATAAAAAGACTCGCGCTACGCGTGATTAAGATATTTAAATGATCTTAAGTTTTTGTGTTTGCATATGGATAAAAATATTTCAAAAAAAATTTAAACACACCAATATAGATTATAGTATGAAAAAAAAACAATATAGTAAAAAAAACAAAAATTTTAAAGAGTAAGAAAATTATATACTTATTGAAAACTTAATCCATGTAATACTTCTTGTTTTGGCGGCAAGCCTTCCAAAGAGGGTTAGTAAAAATAATAATATGAAACCTGCATACACAAGATATGTTAAAATGAGCTAAAACCACAACACAAACTTCTTCTCTCAATAACGTCTCCAAATAAGGTGTGCTCCAATGAATGGCAACCTTCAACACAAAACTTAAAACAAGGATTAGATAGCCAAGCTCTGATACCATGTAAGAAATGATAATATTGAGCAAGGAATGAGAAACAATCCAAGTAAGTTAAGTGTGAAACAATGTTACCATAAGATAAGCAAAATCCAAGAGCATACACCAAGATGGTTCAACAATGGAGACAAGGATTTATAAGGGGAAAGCAAAGAAAACCCCTTGTGAGTATTATGAATGAAGGCAAATGCCTAGAGAAGAGAGAGAGAGTGTGTGTTGGAGAAAAAGTAGCTCAATACAATAACATCAAGTGCTAAGAGTGAAGAAGAAAGAAGGAGGAGCATCTCTTATATAGAGATGAGAAAGGAGTTGCATTTGTAACTCTCATTTCTATGAATGCCACATTCATAATAGGTGTGTGCAAAGTGTCACAATCCTCTTAAGGAGGATAAACTAAATAAAGAAATAAACAAGAGTTTTCCTTACATGTGGAATAAAGGACAAACAATGACATATCCTCCGCATGTGTACAAAAGGACAAACTACATTTAGGGACCCTTGGAATATCCCAATTAATATATCCAAGGAAATATTAACCTTTCTAACATGGAAAATCACAACAAAACCACAAAACCAAATAAAAAAACTCAACTGAAGACACAGGACAAAAATTAAATTTCAGAGTTAAAATCATGAATTCACGTCACTTGACGAATTCAGACAAGTAAACTAACTTAGATATTTGTCCTATATTCTAGGACAATTGGCCTAGGGTTTAGGATTTTGACTCAAGAGTTATCTCCCCACTTATACCATTGAAATACTGTGATAGGGTATGCTCATCCTAGAAATTCAAGGAAGTCAGTACCCGATACTTGCAATCTACATAAAATTCATGCATGTACAAACACAATATTCTAAACTAAATAGGCAATGGTAGGAAGTGATACATCATGTAGATCCCCACTAGTAGGTGACTATGACTTCCTTCCCCAACCACATTAGAAACATCACACATAACGAAAACATATGTGCACACCATACGCATGCAAGTATGGGGTAAGTATCTATAGAAATTGCATAAAAATCATTCATCTAACTAACATCATTTAATAACTGAAAGTCACTAAATGAACATATATATCATCATTGAAACAATAATTAAATAACTGAAATAACTTGTACTAAAGTAACTCAACACATATATTAACTGAATATGAAATACAATTAATCAAGTTCGGTAACCCAACACTGCTAAACATAAAACAAAATCAAAAAATTGACTTAAAAGAATTTATCAATACAATTCACTTTCCATATGCTCTTGATAATAAAAGAGCCCTATATGTGCATGGGTTCTCGCATGATGAGAAGGGTTTGAAATCCAATACCCTTCCATGTAGGTCTATTAATAGGAAACCCAAAGGAAATGCAATGCCAAACCAAAATCTTCCAAGCTCCATCTCTAGTCATGGCATGAATAATCCATTTTGCATAGAGAGCATAGCCTTGCTTTTGTGTGAAGACAAGGCCAAGGCCTCTAGACTCTTTAAGGAGACAACAAAAATCCCAAGCAACTATGTGAAAGCCATGATGGTCAAAACTAGAAGCCCAAAGAAAATCATAGAACAATCGCTCTAATTTCTAATAGGAGGCTTTTGAAGGAGCCCAACAAGAAGAAGAATAGACATGCGTAACTAAAAGAACTTTAGAGAAAATCTAAAATTTGCCAATAATCCAGCTTCTTAGTAATCTTGGTGAGCACAAAATTCCACAAACCCACTGGCGATGCTTGAAAGCCAAAAGGAATACCTAAAAAGCAAAAAATCTCCCATGTGTGACCCATTTCCATTCAAACTGGTTAAGCCAAGGTGGAGCTAGCAAAAAAGACTAGTGATAGCGCAGTGTTTTATGCCATTGAATAGAAAAGCCAGAGGCTTAACAAAAAGTGTCAAGATAATTCAAGGCATTATTGATGTTTTCTTCATCCTCCAAAAGCATGAGAAAAGAATCATCAGCAAAGTGACCATTGACCAACTGGGAAGAGGACTCTAGTAAAGAAATTCCATGAACCAAACCTGAAGATATGGAGTGGACTAGAAAATAACCAAACCCTTCAGCAACAAGAACATATAATGCTGGAGCAACATGGAAACCCTGCCCGATGTAACAAAAAAGCCCAAAGGTGTTAGATTGGGAGTTACTGATAGTAATGCAAGCATTAGCATCTCCATAGACTACAAAAAAATGGGACCAAACCCAAGAGCCTGGAGCATAGCCAAAATAAAAGGCCATTCAATCCAGTCATAGGCTTTAGCAAAATCTATTTTGAAAAAAATAGACAGCTGATTGGACTTTTGAGCCCACTCCATACCTTCCCAAACAACAATGATATTGTCAAGAACATACCTAGATTTGATACAGCTAGTTTACTTGACCTGCACAATTAAAAGAAGGAGATGGAAAATTTTAAGAGAATTTGCCTTAGCAATAATCTTATAGGACACATTAAGAAGGATAATGAGCCACCAATTACAAATATTCTTAGGATCACTAGCTTTAGGTATGAATTTGATGTTTCCTTTGTTGATAATAGCTCCTAGGCTTTTAGAATGATAGGATTCAAGATAAACTATTTGCAGATCAAGACCAATGTACTCCCATTGGTGTTTATAAAATTCACAAGGAAACCCGTCACACCTAGGGGACTTGTCATCAGCCATGGAGAAAACTACCTCTTTAAAGTCTCACAAGGTAAGAAGTTGCTCACAGAAAGCATGTTTCTCAACTGCTAGGCAATTTGGAGTAACAGAAATACCCTTTCTAAGTGCTTCCTCCTGAGCAACCAAATTTCCCTATGAAGCAAACACATTTTCATAGTGATGAACACAAGCTTGTAGGATGTTAGGAAGACTAGAGAGAACAGAAGTGCCTTGTTTGATTTTTTTAATCTCAAAATTGGTATGACAGGCTTGAAGAACTCAAAAGAACTCCTTCAAAGCTTTATCACCAACCTCCAAACAATGGAGGTGAGCTTTAATTTGGGCCCCTCAAGTAGCATAATTATCTGCAACCTATTTGTCATGGCGCAATTTGGCTAGTTGAATTCACAAATCAACATCAAAAGGGTTCAGGGTGATAGCCTTAGAAGCTTCCTTGAGAGCAATGGTAGTGGATTCATAAGCCTGCCTTTTGAAAACTGCCAACTATCACCCATAGATGTGCAAAAAGCGAGTGGTTCTGGTAATGGCATCATTCCACCACTAAATCCACCCTATCTGGGAATGCAAACATGGCTCCAAATTCCAAACACGTAGGATATGAGCAATTTTGGAAGCATGCATCAACACTGACATATTGAGGAATAATTGAGTCCTAACAACTCATTGGATAGTTGTGTACCATGAAATAGTAAAATAAATGGGATAGTGGTATGATAATGTCACATCTGGAAAGGGTATGACAGGTAAATGTTAATCCTCACAAAAGGAGAAAAAAGATTTTGCATTAATCATGGCACGATCGAGATGTTTTAAAATACGGTCAGAGCCAGCTCAAAAGTTGGACCAAGTGTACCAAACTCCACTATGTTGGCGACAGTTAGTATTGGGATCAAAAAGGCCCAATTTATTAGACATGTAGTACCAGGCTTCCCTTTCCCCAACTATCCAGCAAAAAGGAAAAATGCCATCTTTGTCAGAGGCTAGCTCAACCATATTGAAATCACCACACATAACCCAAGCAACTGGAGACAAGTTGTTAGCCAACCAACCCCACAATTGAGATCTTTCCATAGCATCATCGAGAGCATAAACATTAATGACTCCAAAGGAATGATTGTTAATAGAAAACAAAAGTCAAATGATTATGTGCATAAGGTCAGAACCATGCGAAATAATAGCAGAATAAAGATGAGGTGATAGAAGAGTATCTACGCCACCTCTGCCAAAATCATGCTGAGAGGAAAACATAATGTCATCTAGCTAAATGAAAGGACACGTAGAGGAAAGCATGAAACTAGATATCTTAATTTCTTGCATACAGAGAAAATCTAAATTACCAAGTCTATGAAGGGTATCCCTGACATAGTACTTTCTGGAGAGGTCTATAAGACCTCGCATATTCCATGATAAAAAAATTCATGAAAATTCTTCCATATCTTCCTCGTCCTCAAGAGAGGAGTAGCTATTCTACAATAAATTTAAAACTTGGTTAAAACCAAAAGGGAAATCCTTTGGACTGATGGCCCGACGTTTCTCCTCTGGTTTCTCATCATGTTTAGGAGCACTATGAGAATGTTTTACATTTTGAGTCGTTATGGAGGAAGCAACAAGAGGGGTGCAAATCACAACCAAGATGTTAGCCCTAGCGGTTTCCTTAATCCCCTATGAACCAGGGTTTGAAACCTGTGAAATACCAGGGTTTGGTTTCAAAAAAATTGCTTGTGTCCCTACAATAGTTGGGGTTTGTACTCCTATTGAGATAGGGGGAACTAAAATGATAGTCACATATGACTATTTAGGAGCCAAGGAAGCCTTGCCCTCACACCCAATAGTGGTCCATTCTTCTTTTTTCTTCCCTTCTGCTAATTTGACAGGGGCCTCTTTAGGCGGGGCTTTAACTCTAGACACAGCCAAAGGGCAATCCCTAATCTTGTGTTCCATTGACTAACACCTATAACAGGTGTTAGGTAGGTTCAAATAAAGCACCTTCTAAGAGAAGGTTTGTGAACCAATCTATATCTCCACAGAATCCTTAAGATCCTTGGAGAGATCAACCTTAATGCAAACTTGTTTCTAAGGAGGAGCATTGAAAACAATTCATGTTCCTTTGTAATAACTTTGCCAAGAGTATTGGCAATGGACTCAATAAAAGGTCAACATGGCAAGGGTAAACCCAGGAACTCTACCCACACGGGAACCCTAAGCTTTTTTTCGTTAGAGAGAATGAAATCTCTCTATCATCTTTGAAAAACAAGCAATGAAGAACTTACAGACCAAGGATCATTGCTAAAAATTGTGTTTGCCTACAACAGGTTGGCAAAATGAAATTAAAAAAACCTTTGGTAAGGTTTTGCACAACGTCAAGGTGGTCTCCATAAGGAGTCCAACTCTTGTTAACCCATTCTTGGAGCATAGCTTTAGGAGGAGTCCTACCCACAAAATACCATATTAAGATATGTTGTTCTAACCAATCACAAGTAGCATCAAATTCTTGCAATGGAAGGATAATATTAGGATTACCTCATGAAAAACCTTCAAGACGAACTTGCAAGGATATTTGTTTAATGGAGGTATCGTGGCTTTCTGAAGCAGCAATGTGAACACCAATATCAACAACTAAGTCACCACTAACTAAGGCCATTATAAGCTAGCCTAAAAATCCTGCAATAAATGTGGTTTGACAGGTGGAATATATAGAAGGAAGGCTCAGACAAAGAGTTGTACGCAAGGAAACTCAAAGATCGCAATGTATTCATTCACCCACTAATAAATTTTAGGAAATGAATAAGATCGATGGCCATCCAGAAGTAGGCAATTCAATTCCTCCACTCAATAGTTTTTATGTCATGACTTTGGTATTTCCAAGTGTTATTAAACATAACAACCATTATATGAAACTCTTTGTAACATATTTTGAATAACCTTTAAACACCCAATCAAATAAATGATCACCATCTTCCTAAAACCTTGTTCCAAACAATATCCAACCAACCTATTGTTTCATACTTTTAGAATAATTTCTTTAGAAACCATGGGAGCCACAAATTTCTTATGGTCTATATGGCAATGTATTAATTCACCCACTAATAAAATTTGGGAATTGCATAAGACCAATGACTGTCCATAAGTAGTCAATTCAATTCCTCCACTCAATATTTTTTACAACAAAATAATTGTTAGTTACCTCAACATGTTATATATGACCACCCTTAAACATCACACACTGGGGGGGAAAAAAGTTTCAAAAAAGTAAACCAACTTTGATTATCTAACACTTTTAGCCTAGGAATCAAGCCTTATTATGTTATGTTTAAGTTGTCCCATATTCAACACCAAAGTATTTTGAAAGAGTCAAGCTACTCAATATTTCAAGATTTTGAGTTAGGAATAATGCCCAAACACTTAAAATATCTTCTTATAAATTGATAGCTTCTAATGGCACCACACCAAATATTAATAAATTAATATATGTTAAATATTTTCATTACTTCTAATGTCATAGCATTCTTAAATATCACTTTCTCTAGGAAATATAACCACACAACATGTATTGAAATTTATAGAATAACACTAAAAACTCCAATGTTTTTTTGGAAATATATGTGCATTTGTATATATTAAGACTCTACTAGCATTGCAATGATTAAACAACATGAATAGTATTCAGAATGGCGATAAAAATCCAAACTATGGTGTCCTCATTGAACAGGTTGCAAATAAGACATTTAATGTAGTTGCAACTAATATTCAAATCACATGTAAACCATTTGATATGTTTCCTTCCCAACCATGATAAACACTCACCATCACTCCTAAGAACATCATATGCTCAATAAAACAAATTATGTATACTTTTCTATGAATCTAAGAAAAGAAGACAAATCTTCCTTTATACCAAACAAATGGGATTCTTGAAGGGGCACCACCTTTCCAAAGTTTAGATCCTCAATAATTAATTAATATTAATATAATAATGCTGAGTTCATCAACATAATATAATTATTTTATCATATAACTATATTATTAATGATATAATTATATTTTTCACATGCTATAATTACATCTCACAATAATATAATAAATATTATCATACATTTTTTTTTTATTGGTTGTAATGTATTTGATTTATAAAAAAAAAGTTACATAAATATGGGGGAGTCACATTGTGACAAAAATGGACTCACGTGAAGCTACTAAAACAACTACACATCACCCAACAAAAATATCAATAATATTGAAATGATCAACAACAATATGGCACTTGGACTAAACAAAAACTAGGCCCATGGACACAAACAAAGGCAACCCCAGCTCATTAACAGAACCATCCAGAAGCCTATTCCTTAGTGAAGTTGGGTATCTATGCCTCATGGATTGGCCTTGACTCCTCCACCCCATGCCTTACACTAGACCCACAACCTTTGCCAACTCCACTTGCACTACCCTCTCCAATAGAACTGTTTCCTTCTATCAAGGATGCATTGATCCTTGCAACCACCCCACCACTACTACCAGTTGGCTGCCCCGATCCACTCTACTCCCTACCCCTCTTTTGAGGTAGTTGTTGATGCACCATCGAATGACTCTCTGCATTGAGTGCAGCCTAAAATGGATGGGTGTGTTCCTCATATGTTGTTTACCCACCACTCAACCCTTTCGTTTTCCTTGCATTGCCACAGATATTACTATAACAGAAAGCAACCCCTCTCTACCATGGGGAGGTGCACCTTTGTTAAGGGAGATGATGACAAAACTAGTAGTAGTTGGAGTTCACTAACACTACCACTAATTAGGTGCCATAGCCCTTGACCTTGTACAGGTTGATGTCAACCTTCACTCTGTACAATACATCTTCCAAACCCATGACTTATTTGGTCTCAAGACACACACTTACAATAAAAACCTCCTCTTCTATCCCACTACCAATCATCAATGATAAGGCAAGGAAGAGGGAAGAATTCTCCAGATTGGACCTAGGGCAACAATTATGTACCAAGTATTCCTCCCTAAAAATTAGAAAAATAGCCTCCCAAAACTCGTCATGATTAAGGTTGAAGACGTTACCTAGTCATTTCACTTTGATATCCCCTATGAATTCCAAAATTTGGCCAATTATGCTCAAAGAAAAGTTGGCTCCCATCGTAAGCTCAGTTGCACACCAATTTTGCAAGGGTCAATTTTATTAGCAATCTCACAAGCTTCTCCCCTAATAAAAACTTGCAACCAACGTCTACAAAAAAAATGCTTAAATAGATGAACCATCATTACTGTTACTTCCTTAAATCCATCAACTTGTCGTCCTCTACACAAACATGCAAATGCTCATTACACCTACCAAAATATGAGTGAGACTACCACCTTTCTTAGTGCAAGTAGAACATGATCATTTTGAATCATTTGATCTACTATAAATCTAAATCTTCTGGGAAAAGTGTATTGAAGTCCTCAAAAAAGTTCCAATTTGTCTTGTGATACTCTCATCACACCAACCTTGGAAAGCTTATCAGCCAATGAGTTAGTATCTCTTAAAACATGGGAAACTCCAAATTCATCCACTTTCCCCAATAGTGTATGAATTTGTTTAATATATTTGTTTAGGTACCACATATCCATTTCCCCTTTAAGGATCTTATTGAATACAATATGTGAATTCCCTTCAAGATGAAGGTTGCAAACCCTAAGTTTGATACCCTTTAGGACCACTTTGACTTCCATCAAACATTCTGTCTGATTGTTAGTTTCATCTATCATCTATTTTTCCTCAGTTGCAATAATACTTCCTTATGTATTCCTTGCTACAATCATGATTCCTGATAGGCATGGGTTCCCTTTAGATGCACCATCAAAATCTATCGTGATCCACCCAGGAACTAAGGGACCCAACTAAATTAAATCACAATCTCATTTGAAGACCAAAGAGGATAATCCCTCTCGGGCCATTAACAAGCCTGAATTTTACCATTGGCCAACTTTTTTGAGTCATAACATCCATCTGAGACATTTCTTGGGTTTATTCTAAAGGTTGCATCAAATACCAGTTGAGAGATCGTATGTTTCAAATGGGCTAAAGAAATTGAGCTTTCATGTGTGTTGTTTTGGAAAACTCTCATGTTTTTCTCCTTCCATACTTCCCACAATGTTGTCGATGGAACAATGTTCCAAATCGCTGCAAAGGTGGATGATTGTTTTGGATATGGCCAAGCTTCTAGCTAGTTTTTTAAATTTATGGGCATGGGACCCTATTAATTAAGCTTTTGGAAGATGGAATGCCAAACCTTATGCATGAAATCGCAATTGAGAAAAAGGTGATATGGTGATTCTTCCATCTACTAACATAGAAAATACCTAAATGGGCCTACAAATCCCAACTACTTCATTCTATCTTTAATGAGAATTTGCCCATTCCACGCTAGCTAGGTAAAGGTTGCTACCTTGGGAAGACAAGAGTTGTGCCAACATAGTCTACTTTCCCATTCCACTTTCCTACAGGAGTTCTCCAGCAAAGTATATCCTACCTTCACAAAGTAATTTCCACTCTTTAACCCACACCAAAAAAGGAAGTTTGGCTCTCTAGAAAAATCATTGAGTGTTTTCTCAAGAGATTTTAAGTACAATTTGATTTGTAATAAGTATATCCAACAATGCAAGGTCTTTCAATTTGAGGACTCGACCTATTGCATGAGATAGAGGGTCCACAAAATCTACCATCTTCTTACCCCAATTGTTCTATTTCATATCAATGATTGTCTGCGAGATCCTTCCATCTAGAAAAATCCATGTCCATCCCATGAATCATGCCATAAATCATCTTTCTAGCCATTACCAATTTGCCAGCATACATTGTATGTTATCAGGCTTCTGCAACTAATTAAATATTTCCATAAGGTCAATCCCTTGGGCAGATTTGTCAATGTCAAGATTCATTCATTCTCCATATTGTCTAAATATTTAGCTCTTAGTATTTTCACCCATCTTTGTTCAGGCATCACATATATCTACCAAATAAACTTTGCACTCGTGGTTGTGTTGAGAAGTTTCTAGTCTAAACCTTGGGCCACCCCCTCCTTTTGGGCAGCATATTTTTTCCCAGGCTATTAGAGGCACTTTATCTTGCTCGTGTGATTTTTTGCATAGAAACTTGTGCATCTTCTATTGAATCAACCCAATCACCTTTTGGAAAATCTTAAAACATGACATAAAGAATATTATCATTGTTGATATTATTGTCCTCAACATGAGAAACCTTCCTAGTATAGTTAGCCACTTTCTTTTCTAGCCTACCAAGTGTGAGAAACATCCTTCAATCAAATCCTTATAATAATCAACTTTCCCCCTACCTTCAAATAGGGGCATTCCCAAGAATCTCCCTAACAATATGCTTATTCAAACTTCGAAGAAGCTCACTATTACACACTATGAGCCAATTTCAGTGTTGAAGAAGAAAGCTTCCGACTTATTCTTGTTTACTAACTGCTTCGATGCTAGACTATATGAGTCAGGGATAGACTTTATTATTCTTGCTTCCTCCATTGATGCAACCCCAAAGAAATATGTGTCATCTATGGAACATGATTTGGACTTAAGTCCCCTTGCAATACATATACCTTTCCATTGACCATTTCCCCTCTTATTTTCTATAGATCTGCCTAAAACTTTTACTAGGAGAATGAATAGAAATTGTGAAATCGGGTCCCCTTGAAGGATCCCACGTGAGGTTTCAAAGTAACCTTAGGGGTTGTCATTGACTAGGACTGAAGCTTTGAATCCCAAAAACATCTCACCTATCTATTTGATCCATCTACCATAGGCGTGTTCCAGTACCTTCAACTACCCTATCATAAGCTTTTTGGACATCTAATTTGAGCATCATATACCTCTTATTTTTGGCCCTTGTCAAATGGATTACTTCATGTGCAACTATGATTCCATCCATAATGTTCTTGTCGAGAATAAATCCAATTTGCTCTAGTAATATTAGTTTATTGAGAATCATCTTCAACATATTTGCTACTACCTTATAAATGATTTATAGATCATGTTACATGGTGAGATAGGTCAAAATTCATCAAAAACTTTGGGATCAAGGCCACTAGGGTGTTGTTGAAATCTTTGAATATGAAACCATTTTCCCTTGACTCCTCAACCACCCAAAGTAATTCAAATTTCAACAAATGCCACAATATCAAATAGAAAATTGTCTAAAATCTAGCAAGCCTCAAGGACTTATCTATGATCATGTTAAAGATGATTGTTCTTAGTTCCTCCATACATATCGAGGTTTTCAACATCTGATTATCATTTTTTGAAGCCAAAGTTGGAATAACCTCAAGTATCTCCCTTTGAGCATTGTTCCTATCAACGACATCTCCACTCCAAAGCCTTGAAAAATAATTGATTGCTTCCTTATTAATGGTATCAACATCCTCTAAAACTAAACCATTACTTAGGGAGATTGAAAGGATTCTATTGAAACATCTTCTAGCTTTAACCAGGCTATGGAAAAACTTGGTGTTGTGGGCTCCTTCCTTCAAATAGGTCTCATGAGACTTCTGTTTCCAATAGACTTCCTCCCTCTGTAAGATTTCTGTATAGAGAGAAAGTAGATCCTTCGCAATTTCATAATCCATGGGGTTCATGCCTTCAACTAGCACCTTATCATTTAGAGCGTACAAATCATTTTTCAATGTTTCCTTTTCAGCAAAGATATTTCCAATGTGGACCATATTCCATTATTTTAGTTTCAATTTTAAAAAATTTAGTTTCATGAAAAAATGAAATGTTGAATTGCCCTTCTCCTTGGGAGAAAATTGCCACCATCCTGAAACCAGCTCGATAAATATTTCACTCTAAACCACATTAATTCAAATTTGAAATTACATCTTGTAGGAACACTGTACCTATGAACTATAAGGGTCACTGGGAAGTGGTCCAACCCTGAAATTCCTACGGCATTTTCTTTGAATATAAAAGGCCATTCCGACTTTGAGCTAGATCTAATTTTTCTACAATATATAAAAAAACTAGCTCTTTTGTTTGTCCAAGTGAAAGAGGCCCCTTTTGCAACAACTTCCCACAATTCATTTGAAGTTACAAATTCCTAAAATTTGATTGCACCCTATTAGGAATACCAACTCCTCACCTCTTGTCTATCAGGGAAAAAGTAGCATTAAAATCTCTTACCACTACAATTTTTTTTTGAAGAATCCTGCTCACAACACAAGATATTTCCTCCCATACTTGCTTCATCTAATCATATTTGGTAGGCCTATGAACATTGATCAAATGCCCAACAAAGTTGATAGTTAAAGAATTGAATTTTGCCAATTGAAATTCCTTGACTGCAACACCAGTTCAAGGTTTACCATCCTTGGGTTCCAAAGGGTACCCAAGCCACCAATTGCACTAGTTGCCTCCATAAAAGAACAAGACCACTTTTTCCTCACACTGAATACTCGATATGCATGCTCTGCATCCATTTTAGTTTCTTGGACACAAACTACCTCTAGTTTTTCTTGATCAAATCCTCTTTTGATCAAATGCCTCTTGTCAAGGGCTTTACATCCCTTGAGTATACCAAAAAATCCACATAAAAAAGGTTCCAATCATTACATGTCTTACATTTTACCATTATCTCTTCTAATTGCAACTTCTACCACCATATACCTTCCAAAGATTGGATTCTAATAACTTTATGGAGTAGTGGATGCAGACCACATGATACAGATTTGAGCGTAGATATCAAAATCCTCCTTTGCAATCACCCCATCAACCTTAATAAATTTCCCCGATGTATTGTTGATTGCTTGGAAAGCTTCATTCCAATATTTGTGTGGTAGGTTGTACAGTTGAATCCAAATGGCCACTTCTTGAATAGAATCATGTTTCAGGTCAAAGTTCAACGTCCAATCCTTAATATAAAATCCAATCACATTCATACTGAAGGGACCATTGTACATGACTCAATCTATTTTCCTTAGGGGACCCCATAGTGATCAGAAAAAAATCCATTTGTTAGGGTTTTAATGGATGCATGTGTGTCCCATCCTTCATTTACTGAATTCCTAATTTTTTGAAATGCAGGCGAACTACTAGCCCATTTCATAAAGAAATCCTTCTCCTTTAGAGTTTGGACTGAGGCTCACCATGCATCTAAATTAACACAGACAGATATCAACTACCCAGTTTTTGTTGCTTAACAAAGTCTTCTTTGTGAGAGGTTGCAGTTGCTTTTCACTTTTTTCTTTCCAAATCTTTTCTACCAAAGGTTTGAAGTGAATGAAATATTTTTTAATGACGTCCATGAGGCCATAAGCCTAAGGGACCCACATAAAACTCCTAGGTTTAAAAATGCCTTTAGACCCTGTCAACTTGTGAATAACCACAACGATTTTGGATAGGGTTTTAATTGGCTCTAGACAACATCTTTCTTGGATTTGTCATCACATGTTGGTTTTTGGCATGCAAAGAATACCATGGTAGTCCTCTTTTGTGACCCGATCTTCCATTGGAATAGGGATCAAAGTTTCATTTGTAGCCTAGTTTCCCAGGTTCACGTTCTTGCCATTTGTGGGCACGCAGTAACATATTTTCACTTTGGTAAAAAACATATTGCAAACAAACCATTGTATGTTAGCAATTATGTTATCTAATTGTAAGTGTTTGCAAATTACTAACCCATATTAATACAATTAGCTAACATAATTGTTAACATACTTTTGTTTGTTAGCAATTTTTTTTTTACTAAGGTGTAAATATGTTGTTGCATGGGCAGTGCCCCATAGGCATTGCTCACCTTGTGCTTACATCTTTGCTCCCCCCTTTTTTGGAAAAATTTTAATTGCTATATATATATATATATATATATATATATATATATATATATATATATATATATATATATATATATATATATATATATATATATATATATATATATATATATATATATATATATATATATATATATATATATATATATATAGAGAGAGAGAGAGAGAGAGAGAGAGAGAGGCCACCTCATAAGTTAAGCACTCATTAGAGCAATAATCGAATCATACTCTGAAGATATAAGATGCTCAACAATCAAGTGGTCACAGTAGCATTATATTACATGATCCTTCTAGTGTCCTCCTAGAGCTAAGTAGTTAGTAGTGAAGTAGTGACAGCACATAAAAAGATATGGCCTCATAATCTAGAAGTCAAGTTCAAGGATGATCCTCACCCATCAAAACCATTTCTCTATGAAGAGGCATCAAGATGTCAAAATTCACTAATAAGTAAAGGTAGAATGCAACACATTAGGAAGTGGATTCATCAACCTATAAGAACTAACCAATAGAATTTCCAATGAAATCATAAAAGAGGTCCTCAAATTGGAGAGAAATATTAGAAAGTCACACCCACATTAGATGCACATTTAGTGGTTCAAAAATAGAGTTGAATTGAAAATCATGTATATTAAAAGTCCATAATGTTTTATAATTGCAATTTGAACTCGTGTAAAACCCATTTTGATAGATGTATCTTGATCATATTTTCTAATTTGACTTTTATGTTATATTTCACTTTCTTGTTGTAACCAAAATTAGGTGCACATTGTATTTAACTATATCTTTTAAGTATTGATATTTCTTTTTTGACAAGACAAGTCTTTTAATTATTTATGAAACTTTCCTTTAACACTTTAGCCACAAATTTTTGACACATTTGTCCCATGACCTTTGATATGTGATTGATATTGAACATGTTTTTTATGCCTTGTTCGAATGAATATGCATTTAATAACTTATTGTTGAAAAAGCTATGCATGTTGACTTATTATTGGAATGAAATATTCTATCTTATTGCTAAAATTGATATATTTATGACTTATTGTTCAAATGGATATATTTTATGTCCAAAGGGTTAAGCTTAGTTGGTTGAAGCAAATAGTTCTCATTGTGGAGACCTTGGTTCATATCCCAAGAGGGTCGGTCATCTTTGTGGAATTCTATGTTGTGACTCTTGGTCTTCCATTGGTTATATTTGTCTCATTGTAAAAAGGTGGATTCTAAGTTGTGACTTTTGGTCTTCCAATTGTTGTTTCCAGTGTGGTTTCTTGTGTGAAGATAGGATTGATTTGTATCTCTTGTAACATGGAATAGTTGTGACTTTTGGTCTTCCTATTGTTGTTTCTAGTGTGGTTTCTTGCGTCAAGATAGGATTGATTTGTATCTCTTGTAACATGGAATAGCACCTATGATTTTTTGTGTATTTCAAGTTACCTTCTCAATGCATATGTCTATGATATTAAGAGGCATGTCTCTTTAAATCTCATTAATTATCAAGAACAATTGTTTATTGATAATAACCTAGACACACACACACACACACATATCTTCGGTATAGGCTGATGAAAAAAGGGGAAAAAGATTGTCTGTGTAACTTATTTCTACTTTACATACATACATTGATAGGTCATTCAAACATTTGATTTCATCGATTGGAATTATCTGATCAACACTACAATCATTAACAACTCATAAGGAGCTAGTGTGGTTGCTTGTAAGGAGCTTGAATAAGCTTGCAAGTCTCATGTTGTCGATCAAATGAGCATAACATTTTTAAATGATCTTCAATATAAAAATGGATAAATTTTATGACTTATTTTTAGAATAGAATGAATATGTTTATTATTTTAATGATTTTTTTTTGAACTTTTTGTTGGAATAAGATACCTTTCAACCTTGTTAACAAAATGGACACAATTTAGGCTTTATGGTTAGACTTAATATTCATTGTACTTGGTTTTTTTTTTATGGTTATGTTGAAATGCTTCAGTGTACATGATTTATCTTTGGTCATGAACAACTTTGGTAAAAAGTTTGTACAAGATTCTCAATATCGACCTAGAGAATGAGATTGAGAATATATGACTTTAGTGGGTTAAATTTTGATGGATGACTACATTTTTTTGTTCAAGTTCTATTTTTGAAACTATATATGTATTGAGAAAATACATTATAAAAAGGATCTCATTTAACTCTTTCCTTTAAAATATATGAGAAAATCTCTAAAATTGAGTTTAAGAAAGGAATGTAATAAATATTTATTAAAGACACTTCCTAGAACTAATCTAAGGTAGAAGAAATTAATAAATAGATTAAATCAATAAATTTGATTATTCAAAATATGTATAGTGGATTAAGGTAGTAAAAAGTAAATAATCTAATAGAAATCAATTTATAGTGAAGATATTAAATTTAGCAATTAAATTTTTAGAATCAAAAGATATTTTTCGATAGGGTAAAATGTTTTATGACAAAAGGTGAAATGTTACATAGGTATATTCTATCATATATATAGTGACATTCTTAACATATTTTATAACATCTTTTATGACTAAGAATAAGGAAATTTAAAAATAAAGTTAATTTAAACTTATTTTGTGACAATATGCTTTATATATGACATGTTCTATTGCAACACTTAATTGGAAGTTATTGGAGGATCTTGTAAATGAGAGCTATTGCCAATAATTTAAATATTTTTACAATATAAAAACTTAAAATTAGGAAGATGAAAATGTATTTTATATGTTTTTCCTTTTTCTTTTGTTACAATTTTGCAACAAATCATTCAAAAAGAAAAGTGAGATAAATCAAAATTTTGCAAAAAAAGATAAGAAAATGAACACTTAATAACTTAAAAGAAAATAATAATAGTAATACAAAAACATTAACAAGAACAATATACCAAAAAAACAAAAATGGCTGAACATGGAGAGTAGGGTTTGCGAGCAGGAATGAGGGCGGTTACAATAAGCAAGGTAGAAATCTTTGGCATCTGGGAAGGTTTGAACTATTTAGTTTGCATGAAGTTTGAACTACTGGGGTAATAAAAGTGGGAGATGGCAAGGGGAAGGTAGAAATTTTCAAAATAGGGCTAAATGGAAAAAAATGGAACAACAAAAGGAGGGAAGTTGGCAAAATGAAGGAGAAAGGAATCATTTCTATGGACACAGAAGCCATCCAATGCAAAGATTCACATCCTTTAATCTAGGGGGAAAGTGGATTTTGGAGAGATTGCAAAATGAACGAGAAAATCACAAGTAGTGGAAAACCAGGAGAAACAAATGGTTGAGGACCAAAAAATGGTAAAGATGCACGGTGGAAAGGGTAGTGTTAGAACAAGGCCCTATGAAGGAGAAGAGTTTATTGGAAAGTAATGATTTCTTTATAAAATGGGGAGGACCGTGGCCTACAGTAGGGAAGATAAAGAACTGGTGTGATGAAAAGTGGGGAAGGGTGAAAGACTTCAAAACTTTGGAGAATGGGTTTTGTACGGCAACTGTGGAACTGGCACAAGATAGCGAGTGGATTTTGAATGGGGGACCATATTTCCTAGAAGGGTTTGGCTTTTATATGTAAGCATGGGTACAAAACTTTTATCCCACAAAGGAAATAATCAAGAAATTCCCTATATGGGAGCACTTCAGGAACCTTCCTCAGGAATATTAGAATGAACGCTATTATAGGAAGATAGGTAATAAGTTGGGGACATTTGTGAAGGTTGTGGAAATGGTTGAAAAGCAAACTTTACAAATGTTCCCAAGAATATGTATAATGTGGAACGATTGTCATCCTATACTAGAAATGATTGAGGTTTTTTTTGAAGGGGAAGTCTGGAGACAACCTCTGTCATTAGAAGAAGGTTTGATGGTGTGTGAGCATTGCTTATGTGTGCTGCAGTGGCAGAGAAGAGAAACGCTATAGGAGGCAACATTGTTGAAAATGTAATAGGAAATTTAATGTTATGTTTTAAATGCTTTTAGTTTTTGAAGTTTGTAATAACGTCCTACATGTGGTGGCATACCTAGAGTAGTAGTTCGATAAGCTCTCCAGATATAGCCACCTAGGACCAGGTGTGTGGATCTTAAATTAGAATAGTTTTTTTTAGTTCGTAGGTGGAGTGTTTAATGATTTTTAGAATCCAATAATAGGTAGTAGGCAGTTTTTGGAATATTCCTGATTTAGACTATCTAATATTGGTAGGAAAAGAACGTTTCAAATTCTTATCCTTTTTTTGGATAGAAGATGTTTTTCTTTTCTAGATAGAAAGAAAACGTTTCACATCCTTTAATAAGGAAAATAAAGTCAGTTTTAAAAGGAGAGCCAGTCGGCTATGTAGCGGAGGAATCGAATTTCGAGAGATATGGAATGTTTTTTTATTTTGTCTTTGTGCAAGTTTTTGATAGTCTGAGTTTTGAACGGATTTTTCTTACCTTCTCACTGGAAACAAGTTGATAGTTTGCAGAAGATTAAAAAGTTTTAGTTTTGGGTCAAATTCGGTATGTTTGCAGAAAATTAGTCTCAGTGCGTGGGTAATATCTCCCAAAGGCACCGTTGGATTTTCATGAGCTTTGGATATGTTATTATAGGCCTAATTACGCCCATCTTCACCAGAGCGATTGAAGATTTTTGATCTGGTTCAAAAGTTATACATGTCTATTCACAGGTCTATCTAGAGACAGCAAGAAGCAATGTTTTGCAGAAAAATGTACTCTGATGCGTGGTCAATATCTCAGGTTTGAACCGTTGGATTTCTCTCAAATTTATATATGTTGTTTGAAACCTAGTTACGCCAAATCTCAACAGTTGGATTGAGTAAATCTTTTTTCGTTCGAAAGTTATTCATGTCTGAGTGTAGGTCTATCCGAAGGCAGCAAGAAGATATTTTGGAGGATTTTATTTTCAAAGTTTTGTTTTGAATCTGATTTTAGTGTGTGATCCTGAAGGTTGTAGATGCCCCTTGAAGCAACTCAATTGAGTGACTGATTCCTCCTAAGTTTTCCAAGGTGTGCCTCTGCATCATTTTTGGTATCAGAGCTTGAGAGTTGCAGGTTGTGAAGTTATATGTTGAACGCCCCTGATCAAGATTCCTCAATAGGGTCAAGCAAGATGGTGACCAATGCAGAGTTAGTAAAGAAAGTCGAGGAGCAAGAAGAACTTATCCAGAAAGAGAATAGAGAGTTGAAGGGGATAGTGGTAGAACTAGCCAGTAAGTTGGAATATATGCAGAATGTAGTTGAGAAGAAAGGAATGAAAGAAGAAATGGAAGAAGAGGAAAACGTACCCGACAGTGAAGAAGATAGAATATCTGAGAACAAGAAGCCATTTTTTAAAGCTTTAAAGGCTTTGGAAGGAAAAACCCATGGAGTTACTTATGTTTATAGGAAAGATGGACGCTGAATTAGTGTTGGAATGGATTGAAGCCTTAGAGAATCATTTTGAATGTGAGAAATTTTCAGAGTCACAGCAAGTTAAGTTGGCTAAGTCCAGAATGAAGGGAGCAGCCCTTACATGGTGAAATTTTGTGCAAGAAGAAAGGGTAAAAGAGGATAAAAGGAAGATTTGTTCATGGAAGAAGATGGTGTCAATGATAAGAGAGACATATCTCCCTGAAGACTATGAGGTACAATTGCATCAGAAAAGGCAGAATCTCAGACAAAGGGATATGGATGTCTGTACTTATACAGAAGAATTTCAGAAGTTAAGTCTAAGGTCAAAATTTGCAGAACCCGAGAGTATCAAGGTAGCAAGATACCTAAATGGTTTGAGGATGAACATACAAGAAGAGTTGTAGTTGCTGAGTCCTAACACCGTAGCTAAGTGCTATCAGTTGGCTTTAAAGGTGGAAGAGAAAATCAAAAGGAGACAAGAAAATAATAACAGAGGCAGAGAAAGACAACCATTCAGAGGAAGAGGTACATTTAGCGGAAGGAGTCCAAATTTTCAGCCACAAACGGAGATGCATAATGAAGATAATAAGTTTGATAATTTCAGAAGAAGTTTCACAGGTAGAAGGCCAAATTTTAGAGGAAGATCACCAGGAAGGACAAATGGACCAATAAGATGCTACAACTGTAATCAGGAAGGTCATATGGCACACAAATGTCCAGCAAAAGCAAGCTCTAGTACTCATGGTGAAAGGAGAATACACCTGGCACAAGAAGCAGATTTACAAGAAGATTTAGACAGTTATGGTTATCCAGAAAAGGGGGAAGCACTTATGATGAGAAGAACACTGTTGAAAATGCCTATCAAAGAAGAACCACCACAAAAGAAGTCCATTTTCAGAACTACCTGTAAATCTGGGGGAAAAGTTTGTAAGGTACTGGTAGACTCTGGTTCTACAGAAAATTGTGTGTCTCTTGAAATGGTGGAAAAGTTAAAGCTACCAAGAATACAACACCCGTATCCTTAAAAAATATCTTGGTTAAATAAAGGACAACAGACTATAGTAGAAGAGCAAGCTTGGGTGGAATTTCATATTGGAGCCTATAAGGATAGATTATTGTTTGATATTGTTAATATGGATGCATGCCATTTACTTTTCGGCAGACCCTGGCAATATGATCTCAAGGCACATCATGATGGAGTGAAGAATATGTATACCATTACAAAAAGTGGAAAGGTCATTGAACTGATACCTTTAGTTGAGCCAAGTCAAGAAGAATCAAAAGCCGCAAAAGCCAAAGTTATGGTGATGGGTAAGAAAGAATTCTTGAAAGAGGTGAAAGGAAAGAAGAGCCCACTCTTTGCACTGGTTCCAGTACTCAAAGACAAATTACAGAATGATGCTGAAAATCAGACTGAGGAAGAAAATTCAGAGATGGAGTCTTCAAGCTTGAAGGTGGAAGTGATAGAAAAGAAGAAAAGAGAGGAAGAAGAAATGAGAAAACAAAAAGAAGAGGTAAGCAAGATAGAAGAGGAAATAAAAAGTTTGAGAAGGAAACGTGAAGAGAATGAAGCTAAGTTGAGAGAAAATAAAATGAAAAAAGAAGGAGTGCAGCAAGTAAATGTTGATGAAAAGAATAAAGAGGAAAGCCTTATGGGATTTGAGTGTGATAAAGTTATGGTTGGAACAATAATGTGTCCTTTGAAAATAGAGAAGAGTACAATGTTGGAAGGTACTCCTACGGAAAAGATTTTGGAGGCAACTGATGAAGCCTTAAATATGCATAATGAAGAAAAATGTCAAGAGGAATGGCATGAAGATGAAGCTAAGGAATGTGTAATAGCAAGTTCTGAAGAAGAATCTGATTTATGGGAAAAATTTGTAGCCATTGTGGGAGAATGGAAAAGGCATGGCGGTAGTACGGAAACTCAGCTTGAAGAAGAAAGGGAAGAGTGCAATACTGTTATTGTTCTTGAGCAAAGTTGTAATAAGAAAGAGATATTTGAAAGTGAGATTACTACAGAAGATCAAGATGATGATAAATGTTTAATAAAGGAAGAAGAGATAAATACGATTCTTAAGATTCAAGATGTGAAACTGGTTGATAGTCAAGAAGAAGATAAGTTTATGGTTACTATTGATGAAGATAGATATGATGCACATTACATGGTGTATAAGGAAGCTCATATTCAAAAAGAGAACTCAAATAATCTTAATGCTGATGATATGTTTTCTTCTAATAATGTTTATGCAGGGATGCAGATTTCATCTATAGTGAATCATGCTGGAGAATTTTCTGTGACATTTACAGCATTAAACAATCAAAGCTACAATGTGGAGAAGTTGGATATTATCTTTGTTTTTCTTGTAGATATGCTCATCCTAGTTCAAAGAAATTGGAAAGTTCGAAAGAAGAATGAGATTCATTTCTACAACACATCATCTCAAGAGGACTTGAGATTCATTCTACAGGGGAGTATGCTGCAGTGGCAGAGAAGAGAAACACTATAGGAGGCAACATTATTGAAAATGTAATAGGAAATTTAATGTTATGTTTTAAATGTTTTTAGTTTTTGAAGTTTGTAATAACGTCCTACATGTGGTGGCATACCTAGAGTAGCAATTCGATAAGCTCTCCAGATATAGCCACCTAGGACCAAGTGTGTGGATCTTAAATTAGAATAGTTTTTTTTAGTTTGTAGGTGGAGTGTTTAATGATTTTTAGAATCCAATAATAGGTAGTAGGTAGTTTTTGAAATATTCTTGATTTAGACTGTCTAATATTGGTAGGAAAAGAATGTTTCAGATTCTTATCCTTTTTTTTGGATAGAAGACGTTTTTCTTTTCTAGATAGAAAGAAAACGTTTCACATCTTTTAATAAGGAAAATAAAGTCAGCTTTAAAAGGAGAGCCAGTCGGCTATGTAGCGAAGGAATTGAATTTGGAGAGATATGGAATGTTTTTTTATTTTGTCTTTGTGCAAGTTTTTGATGGTCTGAGTTTTGAACGGATTTTTCTTACCTTCTCACTAGAAACAAGTTGATAGTTTGTAGAAGATTAAAAAGTTTTAGTTTTGGGTCGAATTCAGTATGTTTGCAGAAAATTAGTCTCAGTGCGTGGGTAATATCTCCCAAATGCACCGTTGGATTTTCATGAGCTTTGGATATGTTATTATAGGCCTAATTACGCCCATCTTCACCAGAGCGATTGAAGATTTTTGATCTGGTTCAAAAGTTATACATGTCTATTCACAGGTCTATCTAGAGACAGCAAGAAGTAATGTTTTGCAGAAAAATGTACTCTAATGCATGGTCAATATCTCGGGTTTGAACCGTTGGATTTCTCTCAAATTTTTATATGTTGTTTGAAACCTAGTTACGCCAAATCTCAACGGTTGGATTGAGCAAATCTTTTTTGGTTCGAAAGTTATTCATGTCTGAGTGTAGGTCTATCCGGAGGCAGCAAGAAGATATTTTGGGGGATTTTATTTTCAAAGTTTTGTTTTGAATCTGATTTTAGTGTGTGATCCTGAAGGTTGTAGATGCCCCTTGAAGCAACTCAGTTGAGTGACTGATTCCTCCTGAGTTTTCCAAAGTGTGCCTCTGCATCAATGTGAGGACCATGAATCAAAAAAGTGTAAGCAAGAGGGATGACAAAAATGGAAAGAGGATGAAAGGTTACTAAATAGGGTGGTAGCGATGGCTGAAGCAAAAGTAGGGGTGCGGGAAAGGAGAGAGGAAAGCTCAAGAGTCATTGATGTTGAAACGAAAAACATTATGATATGGAAAACCAGAGAAAACAATGTCAAAGATAGTGAGAAGGAAGGGGGACAAGAAAAGGTGAATGAGCAAGTTGTGAGTTTTGGAGAGAAAATATTTAGGAATGTGTCGCAGGAAATCTGGGAAGAGGAGAGAGTTGAAGTTATAGTTCAAAATAAAGATTTGGAGGGAAAAGTGGGTAGTTTGGATTTGCAGTGGATGGTAGGGGAAAGAGAGAAGGGGGAAGATGTAAGGATGAGTGAAGATCCTCTAGATTCAGTTAGTAGAGAGGAGTCCCAAAATATTAGAAGAGAGGTTTGTATTGAAGATGGTGGGGATGGAGATGTTGTAGAGGTGCATAGGGGCATTGATGAAGAGGAAGACCAGAGGTCTGTTACAGAAGGGGAATAAAATAGGTGTGTGGTAGAGGTCTTTAAAGACATTGAAATCTCCCTAATCGAACACTTGAAGGAGTTCTCAGGAGCCTCTAGCTCTGATGAGAGATCAAATGTGGAAGCAATGGATAGGGAAGATATGTTGGAGGAGGATTACCTTTCTTTGGAGGAGATGATGGCTCTAAAAGAAACAAGGACCCTACCAAAATCAGAAAGAAAGAGTCACAAAGTTCAAGTGGGGGAAAGTCAAAAGAGAGGGAGGAGAATACTCAATGCTTTATTTGAAATAGTAAGAAGTGCAAGAGGCCAAAGTAAGCTAAAGACAAGAAGGGGGGAAAACCCTTCCCGAAAGGGATGAAGATCCTTTCGTGGAATGTCAAGGGTTGTAATGCCCCAAACAAGTTTCACTTGATTAAGATGGGCCTAGATCAAGCGAGACTAGATGTGGTTCTTTTTTAAGAAACAAAGATAAAAGTGGATGATCTAAAAGGTGTTAAAAAGAAATTTGGGAAGTGGCAAAGTGAATGGGTAGCAGCAAAAGGAACTTCTGGTGGAATGTGTGTTTCATGGAAGGAAGATTTGGTTAGTGTAGTGGTGATGCAAAAGGAAAGGAATTGGCAATGGCTCAAGGTAAGTTCAAAACAACTGGGGACATGATTTAATGTGATCAATATGTATGGACTAGTTCGGTGTAGGGAGAAAACAGTTATGGAAATCTTTAACAAAGGTAATGGAGGTTCTACAAGATGAAATCACAGTCTTGGGAGGTGATTACAATGATATTCTCTATTCGAGGGATAAAAAGGGGGAACATGCTGGAGATTAGCTAAATAGGAAGACTTCTCAGCCTTTGTGACTAATAATGGGTTAGTGAATATCCCTTTTATGCAAGGTAAATTCAAAAGGAATAATAACGTAGAAGTATCCAGTGGTGTAAGGGCAATCCTGTATCATCCAAAAATATGCTTAGTGTTAGTTTCTGTTTAAAGTGTTTTTATTTCTAGATACCCATTTGGGTCAAACAAAGATTCCAACTCTCATAGTTCCACTATTAGTTTTCTAGGTTAGAGTTTTTGAGCACCTTGGGATATGTGTCAATGTAGAAAATGGGTTATTTTGTAATAGAGCCATAATTATGATGAGTTAGAGGGTATGAGTTGGAAGGATGCTTATATTTGTAATTTAAAACACTCCAAAAAAGAATCAGGTCAACACTTTACGGTTTGAAAGTTATTGCAGTTTTAAGTTGCCTGGAGACCTCCTAAGAGTGCTTCCAAGTCATATTTGAGGCATTAAATGACCTCATACAAGCCCAAAAAATGGGGAATGAGCAAAACTGGTCCACAAGGCTATAGAGCACTTCAAGAGCTTTCTAGAAATGTAAACAATTCGTCAATCGGAGTCCCAGATCAAAAGTTAGGCCTCTTGTAAGTTGGACTACCATTTTTGGATTCTTCTAATTTTACACTCGCTTCTAACGTGATTTCTAGAACCTTCTGTTTTGGTGGTGGATTCCAAATGGCATATTCTAGAATGTATTCCTAACCCTAAACCTAATTGGGGTTTATTTAAGAACATTTATGGCGTTGTAAAGGCAATTCTTGGTGGAGTTTGAGAGAAGGTACTGTGAGGAGGATTTTTCTCCAAGATCTGACCATTGTAAGCCCCTAGGGCATGTATTAGGGTCTATTACAAGTACTAAATGTAGACACCTAAATCTGATTACATCAATAAGTAATCATATTTAGTCATCTCCTAGGACATTATTGATTAAATATTTACTATTTAATTAATTAATTGTCATCCCCTAGTTAATTAAATAATTTAATTAACTATAGTCCAATTGATAAAATCAAATGATCACCCAAAATCAATTTATCAATTAAATCCCTCTTCCCTTGTTAAATTGAATAAATCATCAAATCTATTCAATTTAATTCCATACTCCCATTTTATTGAATAAATCATTTAATAAAATATCTAAAATCCTAAAATCCTTCCTAAACCCTATCCTAACCCCTAATCCAACCCATTCACCCATACTAACCTCACTTAGCCTCCTAACTAACCCATCCCAATGAAGCTAAATCAATTACCCCCTAACCCCCCTTTCTAAGCTAATCCTAATCCCCCCCCCTAAACATGTGACAACTTTAAACATGGGTTAAGACTTGCTAACCCAAGCTAAAGTCAACAAATATCTTCTCCCCTCACCCTCCAACATTTATGACTCTTACACCTCTCCCATCCTCACTCATGACTCTTACATGACTCTTACATACTCAACCACCCACATCAAGCCTTTGACCAACCCTTATCCTATCCTCTCACACTTATCCTCCTTGTGACAAGTATCACCTCCCCACTGGTGCTAAACAAGCATAATCCATGTGCTCCCTTTTGAGTGCATCTTGACCCTCCCTCAACATCTCATCATCTTCGCAACATCTCATCATCTTCGCATCCTAACCATCCATCTCTCTACCCCTTGGCCTATAAATTGAACCTCCCTCCTTCACTAAAATAATCCACCTTCCATGCAAAGTTATAATGCTATTTTGAGAGCTCATAAACTACCAAAATACCATTATAATGTTGGAATCACTCTATGAATTCATTGCTAAAACCCTCATCCATGCATACACTTGGTAAAAAACCCCATCTCTTGGAAGCTTGAGCACAAACATGAGCATACATCGCCTCTCATCAAAGACAAATCCATTGCATCATATGTTTTACCATTAGGAGCCTACCATTCTTGGTTTGCTTCCTTTTGTGGTGATAACAATCAGTCCTATCATAAGCGTTTTGCATGTTTAGTATGGTTAAAGCTTCCTTTTAATAGTTCGTTTTCATTTTACACTACTAAACTAGGTGATACACTAAATGTAGTAGCAGATCTTATCAATAATAATAGGTTCCCTTTTCCCCTATTGCATTCATTCTGGTTGTGGTTTGTGTCTTCATCAAGTGGTATCAAAGCAAGTTTTCTTGAGTGTGTAGACAAAGTACCGACTGTGAGGTAGTTTGCACTAGGACTGTGTGGTTGCCGATTTTAGACAAGAAGATGCCTCCATGAAGGGAGCATGGTGGAAGGACTGGAGTTATTACTCCTAAGGTTAGAGCCCTCCAGAGACAAGTCCAAGCATTGCAAGATAAGATACAAAGAGGGATGAAAGTGAGGAAGAAAATGAAGAAGGGAATATTGGGCCAAAAGGGAAAGGAGACGAAGAAGTCCTAAACCAGGTAGAAGAGAGGCTTTTTAGGGCCATTGCTAAGCTTGGAAAAAGACCTAAAATTGACATGGGTATGTTTTTTAGAAGTCTAAACCCGAATGAGTTGATCAACTAGATAAGGGAAATAGAGGAATATTTTGAGTATGAGGATATTAGGGACCTAGATAGGGTTAAGTTTGTGAAAGCCAAAATGAAAGGCCATGCCAAAATCTGATCGCAAGAGGTTTAGTTGGAAAGAAATAGAAGAGGAAAGGAGAAAATCACAAGATGGGATCACATCGTGGACAAACTAAAGAAGCAGTTCATTCTAGTTGATTACGAGCTTGATTTGTTCAAGAAAATGCAAGGGTTAAAGCAAGCAAGAAAATCCATCCAAGAATATACAAAGGAATTTTACCGAGTTTTTATTAGGGCAAGGCATGCAGAAGCAAACAAGGAGAAGGTTGCCCATTACCTTAGTGGGTAAAGACCTAGCATTTAGGAGGAGTTAAGTCTGGTTAGAATGACTAGTATTGAAGAGGCATAACAGTTTTCCCTATGAGTTGAGGAGAAGCTAAACAAAAGGTTTGATGGAAGGCAAAGAGGGCATGGTCAAGGAGGAAGGGGCAGTGGTAGGTCATTTGGAGGTTGAAATGAGAACCAAAGGAAAAATGAAGATGTGGGTACTAGCCAAAACCAAAGGAACAAGGGTTTCAACCGCTCCCGTGATCAAAACTTTGGAGATCAAAGAGGAAGAGGTAGAGGACATTGACAAGGTTCTAGAAGAGGAGGCTTCCATGGTACCTATTTTCATTTCAATGAAGAATGTCATCGTGCCTTTGAATGCCACTAATGCCAAGGAAGGATAGATATGAGAGCTGATGGAAAAGCAAGGGTTGCTCATGTGTATGAGGATGTGTAATCATCACATTTAGAGGATGCAGAAAGAGGAGAGGTTCTAGTAAATGAAAGGGTCTTACTAAGTGGTGAGACTAAACCTAGACAAAGGAGGAGTTTGTTTTGTACAAGGTGCAAGTGCAAGGGTAAATGACGTGATGTGATTGTTGATGGTGGAAGCACTGACAACTCGGTGCTAGAAGAGATGGTTTCAAAGCTATAGCTCAAGAGGGAGAAACACCACCAACCCTATCGGATTGCATGGGTGACGGATGATCATAAGGTTTTGGTTAGTGAACAATGTTTGGTGAAGTTCAAGATTGGGAGTTACCATGATGAGGTTCTCTATGACATCATTCCAATGGATGTCTACCATTTATTGTTGGGAAGGCCATGGCAATTTGATAGGCATGTTGTACATGATTGTAATGCAAATACATACTCTCTAACAAACGACAGAGTTTTCTACAAATTGAAGCCTTTAATAAAAGAAGGTGAAAAGGTATGTAGTAGTGCTAGGGTATGTCTTGTTGATGGAAGAAAATTTTTGGATGGCATGAAACATCAACATATGTGTTATGCTTTGATTCCTAGAAAAGATAAGGGAGGAAGTAGTGAAATTCCACTTGAAGTTTCAAGCCTATTAAGTGAGTATGAAGATGTCATCTCTAATAATGATCTAGAAGGGTTGCCACCAGTAAGGAAAATCAGTCATCAAATAGATTTAATCCCTAGAGCTAGTTTTCCTAACAAGGATACTCATAGGATGACTCCTACTGAAACTGAGGTGCTAAACAGACAAGTTCAAGAGCTATTGAGGAAAGGATTGTTTCGAGAGAGCCTACGTCCATGTGCAGTACTGATAGTGATGGCACCAAAAAAAATGGAGAGTGGAGAATGTGTAAAGAATCTCAGGCTATAAATAGAATAACCATCAAGTATCGGTTCCCTTTGCCAAGAATGGATGATCTTATGGACTGTTTGAGTGGAGCTCAGTACTTCACAAAGATAGATCTCAAGAGTGGCTATCACAAGATATGAATACGAGAGGGAGATGAGTGGAAGACTACATTTAAGACCAAGGAGGGTCTATATGAGTGGTTAGTCATGCCCTTTGGACTAACCAACACGCCAAGCACCTTCATGCGGCTTATGAATGAGGTACTAAATAAATTCTTGGGAAAATTTGTTATTCTCTATCTCGATGATATTTTAATTTTCAACAAGTCTTTGGATGAACATTTATAGCACATTTGAAGTGTCCTTGAAAGGTTGAGGGAAGAGAAATTGTTGATTAATTTGAAGAAGTGTAGCTTCATCAAAAAGGAGTTTGTCTATTTTGGGTTTGTTGTGTCAGCTAAGCATCTCAAAATGGATCCAAACAAGGTAAAGACCATCCTGCAATGGCCTACTCCAAGGTCTACTACAAAGGTGAGGTCATTCCATGGTCTGATTAGTTTTTACATGAGGTTCATTAGAAATTTCAGCGGCATATGTGCACCCTAGACTAAAACAATGAGGGGGAAAAAAAGAGAGTTCAAGTGGACTATAGGAGCTACAACGAGTTTTGAATTGTTGAAGAAGAAGGTGACAGAGCAACCTGTGTTGGCACTTCCTAATTTCAATAAAGTGTTCCAGGTGGATTGCGATGCTAGTGGCAGTGCTATTGGGTTTGTATTGAGCCAAGAAGGTAAGCCTATTGCCTATTTTAGTGAAAAATTAAATGATGCAAAGAAGTATTTTGTTTATGATAAGGAGTTCAAGCCTTAAAGAAATGGAGGCATTATTTATTGCCAAAAGAATTTGTCTTCTATACTGATCATCTGGCATTGCAGTACCTAAATAACCAAGGTAAATTGAATCAGAGACATTTGAAATGGATAGAATTTATGCAAAGCTATACATTTGTGTTGAAACATAGAAGTGGAAGGTCTGACAAGGTAGTAGATGTATTGAGTAGGAGACAGTTGTTGTTGACAGTAATGCAGGTTGAAGTGGTTGGGTTCGATGAACTCAAGAATTTGTACCCTGAGGAACCTGATTTTGCCAAAGTATGGAAGGCTTGTAAAGAACCTATTACTCTAGACAAAACCAGGTGGCTAGACTATTTGATTTAGGATGGTATGTTGTTCAAGGGCAATAAATTATGTATTCCAAGGAGTTATATGAGGGAGAACTTGATCAAGGAGAAACATAGTGGAGGAATGGAAGGACACTTTGGTTGGGATAAGACTATTGCCATTATTAGATAACATTATTTTTGGTCGCAATTGTCACAAGATGTAAAGAATTTTGTGCAGAGTTGTGAAGTGTGTCAAGCAGCCAAAAGATTTAGTCACAATATTGGACTTTATCAGTCATTTATTGTTCCATCGAAGCCTTGGGAGGACAAAAGTATGGATTTTGTTCTGAGATTGTCGAGGACACAAAGGGGTAATGACTCAATATTTGTGGTGGTTGATAGGTTCTCCAAGATGGTGCATTTCATTCCATGCCATAAGACTCATGATGCAGTACATATTGCAGATCTTTTTTTCAGAGAAGTCGTGAGACTACATGGTCTCCCAAAGAATATTGTTTCTGACAGAGATACTAAATTTGTGGAGTATTTCTAGAGGAATTTGTGGAAGAAGTTGAGGATAGAATTGAAGTTTAGTTCTATGCATCATCAACAAACTGACGAACAAATAGAAGTGGTGAATAGAAGTCTGGGCAATTTGCTAAGGTGTTTAGTGGGAGATAAGCCCAAGGGATGAGATTTAATTCTACCACAAGCAGAATTTCCTTACAATAATTCTGTAAACAAGAGTACTGGTAGATCACCATTCCAAATTGTGTATGGGAATAGTCCAAGGATTGCACCAAAGTTGAGAAAGATGGAGCAAGGGGAGAGGACAAGTGTTGAGGCAGAAGAATTTGTTGAACATGTCAAGAATCTACATGAGGACGTACATGCACATATTACCAAGATGAACCACTAGTATAAGGCTAAGACAGATCAAAAGAGGAGACATAAAGAGTTCCAAGAAGGAGATTTGGTTATAGTATACTTGAGGAAGGAACACTTTCTAGTGGGTACCTACAACAAGCTAAAGATGAAAAAATTTGGTCCCTGCAAAATTTTGAAGAAACATGACTCAAGAAATGCATATGAGGTGGAATTGCCAGATGGGATTCACATTTCTCCTATCTCCAATATTGCAGACTTAACAGAATATCATGATGATGGTGTAGATGAGGGATTGATAATAGAGCCATGTCTAATTCCTACTTTGATGAAGGAAGAGATTGAAGACATTCTAGATAGTTGTGTGGGCCAGAGTACCAGAAACAGGCAGTATGAAGAATACCTGGTGAAGTGGAAAGGAAAACCAATAGAAGACTCAACTTGGATATCTGCAACAGAGGTTGCCCATTTGGGTTTTCCTCTACCAGCTATAAAGTGATAGGGTCACTTTTTAATCTACCTTGGGTGTCTGATGCAGAAGCATCCAGTGGTGTAAGGGCAATCCTATATCACCCAAAAATATGCTTAGTGTTAGTTTTTGTTTAAAGTATTTTTATTTTTGGATACCCATTTGGGTCAAATACAGATTCCAACTCTCATAGTTCCATTATTGGTTTTTTGGATTAAAGTTTTTGAGCACCTTGGGATACGTGTCAATGTAGAAAATGGATTATTTTGTAATAAAGCCATAATTATGATAAGTTAGAGGGTGTAAAATGGAGGGCTGATTATATTTGTAATTTAAAACACTCCAAAAAAAGAAACAAGTCAAAAGACTTTACGATTTGAGAGTTATTACAGTTTTAAGTTGCCTGGAGACCTCCTAAGAGTGCTTCCAAGTCAGATTTGAGGCATTAAACGACCTTGTATAGGCCCAAAAAATGGGGGACAAGTAAAGCTGGTTCATAGCGCTATAGAGCGCTTCAAGAGATTTATGGAAATATAAACAGTTCGTTAATTGGAACCCCAGATCAAAAGTTATGCTCCTAGAAGTTGGACTACCATTTATGGATTCTTCTAATTTTACACTAGCTACTACCGTGATTTCTAGAACCTTCTGTTTTGGCAGTGGATTCCAAATGGCATATTCTAGAATGTATTCCTAACCCTAAGCCTAATTGGGGTTTATTTAAGAATATTTTTGGCATCTTAAAGGCAATTCTTGGTGGAGTTTGAGAGAAGGTACTGTGTGAAGGATTTTTTTCCAAGATCTAACCATTGTAAGCTCATAGAGCATTTATTAGGATCTTTTTACATGTGCTAAACGTAGTAACAGATCTTATTGATAATAATATTTTCCCTTTTCCCCTGTTGCATTCATTCTGGTTGTGGTTTTTGTCTTCATCAAGTGGTATCAGAGTAGGTTTTCCTGAGTGTGTAGGCAGAGCACCGACTGTGAAGCAGTTTGCACCAGGACTGTGTGGTTGTGGGTTTGAGACAAGAAGATGTCTACACGAAAAGAGCATGGTGGAAGGGTCAGAGTTATTGCTCCCAAGGTAAGAGCCCTCCAGAGACAAGTCCAAGCATTGTAGGAGGAGATCTGCAGAGGGATGAATGTTGTTGTAGGCGATGAAAGTGAAGAGGAAAATGAAGAAGGGAATATTGGGCTAGAAGGGGAAGGAGATGGAGAAATCCTAAACCAGGCAGAGGAGAGGCTTTTTAGGGCCATTGCTAAGCTTGGAAAAAGACCTAAAATTAATGTGGGTATGTTTTCTAGAAGTCTAAACCCAGATGAGTTGATCAACTGGATCAATGAACTAGAGGAATAGTATAAGGATATAAGGGACCTAGATAGGGTTAAGCTTGCAAAGGCCAAAATGAAAGGCCATGCCAAAATCAAGTAGCAAGAGGTTCAACTAGAAAGAAATAGAAGAGGAAAGGAGAAAATCACAAGATAGGATCGCATGGTGGTCAAACTAAAGAAGCAGTTCATCCCAGTTGATTACGAGCTTGATTTGTTCAAGAAAATGCAAGGGTTAAAGCAAGTAAGAAAATCTATCCAAGAATATACAGAGGAATTTTACTGAGTTCTTATCAGGATAAGGCATGCAGAAGCAAACAAGGAAAAGTTTGCCCATTACCTTAGTGGGTTAAGACCTAACATTCAGGAGGAGTCTAGTTAGAATGACTAGCATTGAAGAGGCATACCAGTTTTCCATGTGAATTGAGGAGAAACTAAACAAAAGGTTTGATGGAAGGCAAAGAGGACGCGGTCAAGGAGGAAGGGGTGGTGGCAGGTCATTTGGAGGCTGAAATGAGAACCAAAGGAAAAATCAAGATGTGGGTACTAGCTGAAACCAAAGGAACGAGGGTTTTAACCACTCCCATGGTCAAAACTTTGGAGATCAAAGAGGAAGAGGTAGAGGACATGGACAAGATTCTAGAAGATGAGGCTTCTGTGGTACCCATTTCCATTGCAATGAAGGTCACTGTGCCTTTGAATGCCCTCAACGCCAAGGAAGGACACATAAGAGAGCTGAGGGACAAGCAAGGGTTGCTCATGTGGATGAGGATGTGTAATCATCACATTCAAAGGATGCAAAAAGAGGAGAGGTTCTATTTAATGAAAGGGTCTTACTAAGTGGTGAGACTGAACCTAGACAAAGGAGGAGTTTGTTTCGTACTAGGTGCAAGTGCGAGGGTAAACGTTGTGATGTGATTGTCAATGGTGGAAGCACTGACAACTTGGTGTTAGAAGAGATAGTTTCAAAGCTAAAGCTCAAGAGGGAGAAACACCCCCAACCCTATCGAATTGCTTGGGTGAAGGATGATCATAAGCTTCTGGTTAGGGAACAATGTCTGGTGAAGTTCAAGATTGGGAGTTACCATGATGAGGTTCTCAGTGACATCATTCCAATGGATGTATTTCATTTATTGTTGGGAAGGCAATGGCAGTTTGATAGGCATCATGTACATGATGATCATGCAAATACATACTCTTTGACAAAGGATGGAGTTCACCACAAACTGAATCTCTTGATAAAGGAAGGTGAAAAGGTATGTAGTAGTGCTAGGGTATGTCTTGTTGATGGAAGAAAATTTTAGGTTGGCATGAAACATAAACGTATGTGTTATGCTTTGATTCCTAGAAAAGATAAGGAAGGAAGTAGTGAAATTCCACTTGAAGTTTCAGGCCTATTAAGTGAGTATAGAGATGTCATCTCTAATAATGTTCCAAAAGGGTTGCCACTAGTAAGGAAAATTAGTCATCAAATAGATTTAATCCTTGGAGCTAGTTTTCCTAACAAGGCTACTCATAGGATGACTCCTACTGAAATTAAGGAGCTAAACAGACAAGTTCAAGAGCTATTGAGGAAAGGATTGATTTGGAAGAGCCTAAGTCCATGTGCAGTACCTACAGTGCTAGCACCAAAAAAGGATGGAGAGTGGAGAATGTGTACAGACTCTCAGGCTATAAATAGAATAACCATCAAGTATCGGTTCCCTTTGCCAAGAATGCATGATCTTATGGACTATTTGAGTGGAGCTCAGTACTTCACAAAGATAGATCTCAAGAGTGGCTATCACCAAATACGAATATGAGAGGGAGATGAGTGGAAGACTGCATTCAAGACCAAGGAGGGTCTATATGAGTGGTTAGTCATGCCCTTTGGACTGACCAATACACCAAGCACCTTCATGGGGCTTATGAATGAGGTACTAAAGAAATTCTTGGGAAAATTTGTTATTGTCTATCTGGATGATATTTTAATTTTCAGCAAGTCTTTGGATGAACATTTATTGCACATTCGTAGTGTCCTTAAAAGGTTGAGGGAAGAGAAATTGTTGATTAATTTGAAGAAGTGTAGCTTCATCAAATATGAGTTAGTCTATTTGGGGATTGTTGTATCAACTGAGGGTCTCAAAATGGATCTAGAGAAGGTAAAGGCCATCCTGGAATTGCCTACTCCAAGGTTTACCACTGAGGTGAGGTCATTCCATGGTCTGGTTAGTTTTTATAGGAGGTTCATTAGAAATTTTAGCAGCATATGTGCACCCCTAACTGAAACAATGAGGGGGGATAGAAGAGAGTTCAAGTGGACTACAGGAGCTGTAAGGAGTTTTGAATTGTTGAAGAAGAAGGTGACAAAGCAACCTATGTTGGCACTTCTTGATTTCAATAAAGTGTTCTAGGTGGATTGTGATACTAGTGGTAGTGCTATTGGGGTTGTATTGAGCCAAGAAGGTAAGCCTATTGCCTATTTTAGTCAAAAACTGAATGATGAAAATAAGAAGTGCTCTTTTTATGATCAGGAGTTCTATGCAATAGTTCAAGCTTTAAAGAAATGGAGGCATTATTTATTGCCAAAAGAATTTGTCTTGTATACTAATCATCAAGCATTGCAGTACCTAAATAGCCAAGGTAAATTGAATCAGAGACATTTGAAATGGGTAGAGTTCATGCAAAGCTATACATTTGTGTTGAAACATAGAAGTGGAAGGTCTAACAGGGTAGCAAATGCATTGAGTAGGAGATAGTTGTTGCTGACATTAATACAAGTTGAAGTGGTTGGGTTTGATGAACTCAAGAATTTTTACCTTGAGGATCCTGATTTTGTTGAAGCATGGAAGGCTTGTAAAGAACCTATTACTCTAGACAGGACTAGGTGGCTAGATTATTTGATTCAAGATGGTATGTTGTTCAAGGGCAATCAATTATGTATTCCAAGGAGTTCTATGAGAGAGAACTTGATCAAGGAGAACCATAGTGGAGGAATGGCAGGACACTTTGGTTGGGATAAGAGTATTGACATTATTAGATAACATTATTTTTGGCCTCAATTGTCATAGGATGTGAAGAAGTTTGTACCAAGTTGTCAAGTATGTCAAGTAGCCAAATTATTTCTTCACAATACTGGACTTTATTAGCCATCGACTGTTCCATCGAAGTCGTGTGAGGAAGTAAGTATGGATTTTGTTCTTAGATTGCTGAGGACGCAAAGGGGTAATGACTCAGTATTTGTGGTGGTTGATAGGTTCTCCAAGATGGCACATTTCATTCCATGCCACAAGACTCATGATGCAGTACATATTGTAGATTTGTTTTTCAAAGAAGTCATGAGACTACATGGTCTCCCAAAGAATATTGTTTCTGATAGAGATACTAAATTTGTGGGGTATTTCTTGAGGACTTTATTGAAGAAGTTGAGGATAGAATTAAAATTTAGTTCTATGCATCATCCGTAGACTAACGAACAAACAGAAGTGGTGAATAGAAGTCTGGGCGATTTGCTGAGGTGTTTAGTGGGAGATAAGCCCAAGGGATGGGATTTAATTCTACCACAAGCAGAATTTGCTTACAATAATTCTATAAACAAGAGTACTGGTATATCATCATTCCAAATTGTGTATGGGAATAGTCCAAGGACTGCACCAGAGCTAAGAAAGATGGAGCAAGGGGAGAGGATAAGTATTGAGGTAGAAGAATTTACTGAACATGTCAAGAATCTACATGAGAAGGTACATGCACATATTACCAAGATGAACCAATAGTATAAGGCTAGGGCAGATCAAAAGAGGAGACATAAAGAGTTCCAAGTAAGGGATCTGATTATAGTATACTCTAGGAAGGAACGCTTTCTAGTGGGTACCTACAACAAGTTGAAGATGAAGAAATTTGGTCCCTGCAGAATTTTGAAGAAACATGACTCAAGAAATGCATATGAGGTGGAGTTGCCAGATGGGATTCACATTTCTCCTATCTTCAATATTGTAGACTTAACAGAATATCATGAGGATGGTGCAGATGAGGAGTTGATGTTGGAGCCATGTCCAATTCTTACTTTAGTAAAGGAAGAGATTGAAGACATTCTGGATAGTCATGTGGGTCGGAGTACCAGAAATAGGCAGTATGAAGAATACCTGGTGAAGTGGAAAGGATGACCAATAGAAGACTCAACTTGGATATCCTCAATGGAGGTTTCCCATTTGGGTTTTCCTCTACAAGCTATAAAGTGATAGGGTCACTTTTCAATCTACCCTAAGTGTCTGATGCAGAAGCATCTAGTGGTGTAAGGGCAATCCTATATCACCCAAAAATATGCTTAGTGTTAATTTCTATTTAAAGTGTTTTTATTTCTGGATACCCATTTGGGTCAAATAAAGATTCCAACTCTCATAATTCCACTATTGGTTTTCTGTGTTACAATTTTTGAGCACTTTGGGATATGTGTCAATGTAGAAAATGGGTTATTTTGTAATAGAGCCATAATTATGATGAGTTAGAGGTGTAAGTTGAAGGGATGATTATATTTTTAATTTAAAACACTCCAAAAAAAGAATCAGGTCAAACGACTTTACGGTTTGAAAGTTATTGTAGTTTTAAGTTGCCTAGAGACCTCCTAAGAGTGCTTCCAAGTCAGATTTGAGGCATTAAAAGACCTCATACAGGCCCAAAAAATGGGGGACAAGAAAAGTTGGTTCATAGGGCTACAGAGCACTTCAAGAACTTTTTGGAAATGTAAACGGTGCGTCAATCAAAGTCCTAGATCAAAAGTTATGCCTCTTGAAAGTTGGACTACCATTTCTAGATTCTTCTAATTTTAGACTGGCTTCTAACATGATTTCTAAAACCTTTTGTTTTGGCGGTGGATTCCAAATGGCATAATCTAGAATGTATTCCTAACCCTAAGCCTAATTGGGGTTTATTTAAGAACATTTATGGCATTATAAAGGCAGTTCTTGGTGGAGTTTGAGAGAAGGTACTGTGAGGAGGATTTTTCTCCAAGATATGACCATTGTAAGCCCATAGGGCATGTATTAGGGTCTATTTACATGTACTAAATGTAGTAGCAGATCTTACCGATAATAATATTTTCCCTTTTCCCTTGTTGCATTCATTCTAGTTGTGGTTTGTATCTTCATCAAATAATAGAAGACCGGGGTTTGTGAATATTGCAGAAAAATTGGATAGATTTTTTTTAAGGGGGACTGGACACAGGTGGAATGGATGGTGGAAGCTAAAATATTACCTATCCATGGATCAAATCATTTTCCAATTAGTCTGACAATTCAAGGAAATTGTTCCCTAGATAGATGCCCTTTCAAATTTGAAGCAATGTGGCTAAGAGCGGATGGCTTTAAGGAGTTGGTAGAATAGTGGTGGAAAAATGCCCCAAATTATGAAGAGAATAAAGCTTTCATAATGTTTAAAAAGTTACAATATATCAAAGGAAATTTGAAGGTTTGGAACAAGGAATCCTTCCAAAATATATTTAAAAGGAAAGAAGAGCTAGAACTATCTTTAAAATATTTAAATGAAAGAATACTTTTGCAGGGAATGGGGAAGGTGGACTTCCTAGAAGAAAAGAAGTTAAATAAGAAATATGAAGAAATCTTATCGAGAGAGGAGGTGTATTGGAGGGAAAAACCAAGGGAGAAATGGCTTAAGGAAGGAGACAGAACACCAAGATTTTCCATAATTTAGTCAAAGTGAGAAGACCACATAATAAGATTTTCTCATTAGTAAATTTTGAAGGGGTGATGGTAAATGACCTGGAGGTGATAAAGAAGGAGGCTATAGCCTTTTTTAAAGACAGAGGAAGGTTAGAGGAACAAGGTGGGGAAATAGAAGGTGAAATCTTGGATTATATTCCTCGTTGTGTTTCAGAGATGCAGAACAAAATGTGATTTGTAGAAGTAACTAAAGAAGAGGTAAAAAATGCTAAGTGGGGTTTAGGCAAGGATAAAAGCCCAGGACTAGATGGGTTTACGAGATTTATTTTCAGATTCTTCTAGAACTGCTTGGGTGATGAAGTGGTTGAGGAATCTAGACAATGGGGGTTTGTTTTAAAAGACATAAATAATGCCTTAATAGCTTCAATGCCAAAGAAGGAAGCATGTAGGACTTTTCAAGATTTTGGGCCTATTTCATTATGTAATACATTGTATAAAATCATCTCCAAGGTGATTGCAAATAGATTAAAGCTAGTTTTATGTGAGGTGATCTCGAAGGAACAGAGTGGGTTTGCACTAGGGAGATCTATTTGTAAAGGTCTTATAATAGCACATGAAAATATTCATTCTATTAGAATAAAGAAACTTAGTAAAATGATGGTGAAATTAGATATAAGGAAAGCTTATAATGAAGTATATAGGGGTTTTCTATTCAAAGTTTTGAATAAGTTTGGTTTTAATGAAGATTGGATAAGGTGGGTCAAAGGTTGTTTGAGTTTTGTCATGTTCTCAGTATTGGTCAATGGCAGCCCTCAAGATTTCTTTGAGTTAGAAAAAGGAATAAGACAAGGGGGTCCCTTGTCCCCCTTTCTCTTTACCATTGTAGCTGAAGTATTGGGGAGATTGATTAGTGTAAAGAGAAATATAGGCATTTGAAAAGGTGTGAAAGTGGCTAGGGTGTGGAAGCTATTTCCTACCTTCAGTTTGTGGATGACACCTTTTTAACAAGGGAAGCCTCAAAGAAGGAAGCCATAATGATCAAGAGGACTTTGGAGACATGGGAAAGTTTCAGGATAGAAGATTAAGTGGGCAAAATCATAGATTTTTTTCTTTAATACCCCTGTAAGTAAAAAGGTGGCAATATGTAGAATTCTTAATATAAAGCAAGGGTTACTTCCAAGTAGATATTTAGGGATCCCATTATTTCAAGGCAGAAATAAAAGTGATTTGCGAAAGTGTTTAGTAGAAAACTGTTTTAAAAAAATGGAAGGTTGGCAAGGAAAGTGGTTGTCATTGGCCAGGAGAATTTTTATGTTAAAATCAGTAGTGTCTACATTTCCAATTTTCTCAATCATGTGTCTTAAAATCCCAAAAAAGGTAATTAATAGTGTGGAAAAACAAATGCCTAGGTTCTTTTGGAGTGATGTAGGGGAATGTAAGAAAATACCTTTCTTAAAATGGGAGAAAAATTGCAAACCAAAAAAGAATGGGGGAGTTGGAATAAGAGACTAGAATCTTATGAATATAGATTTAGGGGCTAAATTAGTGTGGCAGATGGTCACTGATGCTGATCAGATATGGTCAAAGATTCTAAGGGGAAAATATCTGGATTCAAATGAAGGAACAAGAAATTTAACAGTCCAAAATCCCTTAAAAGGTTCGGCCATTTGGAACTTTATTATTTCATGGTGGCATGTCATTATAGACCACATTTCATGGGTGATTGGTGATGATATAGAAGCAAATTTTTGGGAGGATTCTTGGAATGGTTATAAGGCTCTGGATGAAGAATGTTAGGATGATGATATCAAACAAAAATTATATGGTCTATGAGGGGGGGTGACGGGGGGGGAGTTAGAGGTTACTTCATTGAGAAGGAAGGGATCCTAGGTAAGGTTTGGGAATAGAAGGATTGGAGGGTAGAGGGCCTTTCTCAGGGGTAGCAACAATCCCTTAAGATATTTTCACTCAAAGGAAAGTCTATATATTTGCTAGAAGGTATAAGATTAGTTGGTGTATTGCAACTTTAGGAAAGTTTTTTGTAAAATTAGGCTATGAGTTAATTGCAAATAGAGAGAATGTTTGTTTTGAAGCGGATGATTTATGCTAACATAAAGAGATTCTACCTAAGGCAGGAACATTTTCATGGTTAGCCATTCAAGGCAGAATTTTGACTAGGGAAAGAAGGAAGAAATTAGGATTTCACGGCCCAACTATGTGTGTCATGTATTGTAAAGAAGAAGAAATTGTGGATCATCTATTGTTAAACTATGAGGTAGCCGCGAAATATTGGAGTTATATCCAAGGCAAGTTGGGATGGATAAGACCGTGGAGTCTTCTAATGGAGTTCTTCATTTCATGGCCAAGAGTGAGTAAAAGAAACATGTTGAAAAGTGTGTAGAAGTGATTGTGGAAGGAGATTCCATGGTGTTGGTGCAAGTGATAAGAAGTAATAAGATCTCAACTTGGCACTGATGTTAATGAGGAGCTAAAATCGTTGGAGGATTTTTAAGTGTCATGTTTTTCCAGAGGCTAATAGGGAAGCATATCAACTTTCAAAGTAGGTGGCAGAGTGTTTGGTGGCAGGATCATAGTGTTTTGAATGGTGTAGCCATTGGGAGGGGGTTTTGGGTGATGATTGAAGGAAAAAAGAAATCTAAGTTTAAAACTTTGTGTTAAATGATCAAGTGGAGGATAACAATTAAAAGGACTGTCAGAATAAAGTAAGGAAGAAAGATTTGGGCAATTTGCAATAATTGCCCACATAATGAAAAGACATGCTAAAAAAAAAAGGACAGAATGATTATTTTCTTGATGAATGGAAGAAAGTGCAAAAAAGTGAGTTAATCGATATGCTATAAATAAAGTAGCCAAAAAGGTAAATTTTAACAACCTTGAATTGTAAAGTGCAGATCTAGTGAAAGTGACAGGAAAGGAGATTTAGAGGGAGGAGATGGAAGCTACCTTCACCTTCAGGATGACCAAACAGCAAAAGGCGCTTTATGGCCTGGTTCAAAATCAAAGACTGCAATTGCTGCTTCAATGTCCATCACAAGGTGTCTTGGAAGTGGTTAAGGGAATGGTGGGGGAATTGTTCCAAAATTCAACCCACTGCTAAAAAATTAATGTGGATATTGTAGCAATGGTGATGGTGTGGGGACTGGAATTGGCGTTTTCAGAAGAAGTGGAATAGGTGATGAAGTCGTCATTCCGCAAAGATTTGATTGTTGGGATTGACTCTTTGTTGGAATGGGCATGGTCGGGGAAGGGCTTCAATTATAGTGAGTGCTTTGAAGATGAAGAGGAGGGGGAAGCACGAGGAAAAATTAGCTTAATTCGGTGGCCAACTAGGGTGGACAAGAAAGCTTACAAGGAAAGAATAAGAGTGTAATGGCTTACGTTGGTGGAGGAGATCCACATTTTCAAAGAAAGTAAGGACATAAGGTTACTGGGTTTTTGGTATCTCATCCAAGACGTCGGAGAACTACAAGAAACAGGAAGAAAAGAAGGGTGGTGAGGGTTATGTTCTCAGTAAAAAAGGAAGAATGAATTGAAGGGGTGACCAAATTATGCTTTTTGCTTTTTGCTTGTTTTTTCATTGATGAAAACCAAACAGCTGGGGTTTAAATTTTGGGTTTTCAAAGTGATTTTTTGAGGGACAAGCCTCTGGTAAAGAACGGCAAAGGAATTTGATGGATAGCAGAAGGCAGGTAGCCTACAAATTATAGTAAAAAAAAAGATATGGGTTTTTTTTAAGGCGAATTGGAAAACATGAAGCAACAAAGGACTTTCAAAGGAAGGATAGCCAATGGAAAAGTGGTCAAGCGAGCGGAGAAAGTGCGGACTGGTGCAGTTGTGGACAGAGCTGAAGAAGGGCAAATAGCAAGAATTATTTAGGGTTTTATATATAATCATGTCAATGTCGATATTGTAATGTGTAATATGTTAAGCCCGTTTAAAGGGGCAATATTTGAATAGGATTGCATGATAGGTGTGTAGATGAAGGTGGCATAAGGTGTAAAAGGATGTGGAAAGGCTATTTTCTCTTGCCTATATATGTATCTATGTAAGCTTTTTAATGAATAAATAAAATATTATTACCAACCAAAAAAGAAACATTAACAAGAATTTTGGGTTTGTCAAAATGAGTTATTATAGTTGAGTTCCCTCAAGAACTTCAATAATCCATTTTGTACATAGTGCAATGTATTGTTGATGGATTGTAAGTAATAACAAAACCATGATAGGAGCCCCAAAGAAGGTCTCTAAGTAATTTGTCAATTCCTAAATAGGAAGCTATTAAAGACATCCAAAAAGTGAGCATTAATGTGTGTGGAAGTCAAAACCTTGGAACAATTTTGGATTTTTAAGCAAATAAGGAAGTTTTGAGAACCAAAAATTGAACTTTTTTTCAATATTGGCAACAATGGCTTACTCAAGTGCAACCAAACAAAGCTTAAGAAGTAAAGTGAATGTCTAAGGAATGAAACACTTCTCATTATCAATCTATTTCTAACCGAAATTATCTAACCAACCTAGCTTAGGAATAAAAATTTGCCTATACTACCAAGTCTTTTGCTATTTGATACTCGAGCCAAAGGCCTAAAAAATGAAACACTTCTCATTGTCAAATTATTTCCAGCCAAAATTACCTATCCAACATAACTTGGAAAGAAAAAATTGCACATAGCACCAAGTTTTTTGCTATTGGATACCTAAGCCAAAGGCCTAACAAAAAGTATTAAGGTAATGAATAACATGTTTAACATTACCTTCACCTTCAATGTGGATAAGGAATGAATCATTTAGAAAATGACCATTGATTAATTCGATGGGTGAATTAGGAAGAACATTCATCATGACTAAGTTTGAGAAACCACATGGGCCAATAAATAACCAAATCCTTCTATTACAAGCACATATTGCACAAGATCAAGAGGACATCCTTGATAGATGGCCCATAAAAGTCCCGTGGTTACGATTTTTTACCATTAAAGGCAATACAAGTTCAGGTGTCAACAAACAACATTTATACATGTTGAATAAAGCAAGGTACAAAACTAAGACCTTGAATTGTGACAAGAATAAAAGGCCATTCAATGCAGTCATAAGCTTGGCAAAATCAATTTTAAGAAAAATGTCAAATAATTGATAGCATCAAGCCTATTTTGTTCCTTCTCAAACAACATAATACTACCTAAAACAAATTTGGATTTGATGAAGCAAATTTATTCAAGGTGGAGTTGCCAAGGAAGAAGATAACTGAGCTTAAAAGCCAACATCTTGACAATAAGCTAGCACAAGAAATTCAACGAAGTGTTCGGGCACTAATTGCAATTTTCTTTAGGGTTATCAATTTTAGGTGTGAATTTGATAGTCTCTTTATTAATTAAATTTCTTAACTATTTAGAAAGAAAAACTTTGAGATATACATTGTGAAGATCTCCAACCATTATACCGAAAAGAAACTATAGAATGCGTAGGGAAATCCATCCAACTAGGTGCTCTGTTGCTATACATTGCAACCACCTTTTCCAAATATTCTTCAATTACAAATTGATCACAAAGAATATATCAGAAATTGAAGACTCGGCAAGGAACCACATCTAGGCACTACTCCAAGGAAATTAACCTAATTAAATGGTTAATCTAATTACTGCTTCTTTGTTAAGATTTGGCAGTCCATAAGGTGGTGCAGCTAGTTCCTATCAGCTAGTTGTGTCAAATTCTAAGCATAATGGCTAGGTTGCATATAGTTGTTACCAAATTTGTTAACTATTAATTTCCACTGATGAAATCTTATGCATCAAGATAGATTGCCAATATAAATAGCTCCAATTTTAACAAGACATCATCCAAAATATGGATGTAATCAATCTTGCAAACAGGGATATTTCAAATGCATTTATATTAAGAGATTAAGTCCACTTACTACCAGAAATGGTGTTACGACTTCTAAAAATACTTTGTGGACAGAACATGCAGAGCTTTATACAGAATTAAAATGCTGTAAAAACTAAAAAGCCTCCACAATCTATAAACACCCTTGAAGCAACTGTTCCAAAAAATGGACATCAAAGACGAGCATACTGTCACCAGTCCAAAGCCTCTGTTAGATAAGTGAGTATACAAAATTGACAACATCAGTTAGCCCTTTTGTATGTATTGTCCATGCTTACAGTCTGCTTCCAACAACAGAACCCCCTTGCAGTCTATAATTGCACAAGCCTGCTTATAAATATTCGAAGGTCTCAATATCAAACAAAAATTCTTAAACCACAGAAGAGTGGAACTAGTATCTCTCTCAAACAAGGAAAAGATCAGGCATGCAACAGCAAAGAAAAATCCTATGAAAGTTGAAACTATTGAGCCATATGTAGTCACAAAAACAAGAACTCATATAAAACACAAACCCAAATTCAAACCCTGAAGAGAGCATATGATAGCAAAAATCAAACAATGAAAATTTGAGATCAAAACTAACATTTGGTGAGATTCTTTACACTAGTATAGATCCTAAACAGATTTATGTGTTGATAATGGAAAAACAATGTGCAAAGGGGTGACCATGGAAAATCATTTACCACAAGTAATTGCATAATGATGGATCCAAGACTTGTGTAAAGTTGTTTTACTACAAACTACCTTATATGGGTTGATGCCTTATGCAATATAAGAACATATCTACACACATCTCAGATAACTTGTAAGAGGATTGGATGTCTTAGAATCAAGTGAAAGGGAATAGCCTTTTCATAGTTCCTTGATCACTAAGAAACATTAAATAAACATAAGATCACAAAGGCCATGGAGTCAAAACAGGGACTCATAGCTTCACAAATGCTCATTTTTGTTCAGCAAACAATGAAAGACTAGTAAGTGCACACAATTACAAAAATAATCTTTAAGACTTTAACAATACAAAAGGTGTTTAATGGAGGCAGTTAAGATTGTATGCATTCTAAAAACTTGAATAGAGATGAAAGATTAGGTTTGAGCCACTAATGGAAGTCTAATGTATAAACTAGAGAAAGCTATGCCTTATGGCTTACAACAAGTCCTCGTTTACAAATCTCATGAAAAACCGATAAACTGCAACTTCTAAACAAGTAAATCAGAGCAAAGTTAAAGGAAATGGAGAGCAACAAACACCACAAATAGAACCATAAGGATTCACCATGGAAAACCCAAATTCCAGGCGAAATCTCCAGAAAAAGAGAGGTGAAATAATCACTTATCCACTATCTTCAAAATGAAATGCAATCTTAGGCCTCATTGGCACACAGCCAGCCTGAACTCAACTTATTTTAGTTCCCAATATCATATGAAAGAATCTGTTACACACTTCCAGAGCTGTACACTATGACAGCCAGTTCAGCCAATAACCTCTACTAGAATTTAATCAATTCAACTCAAATCCTATTCATGTACCACTATGGGCATTTACGCATGTTTAATAAACTTGAAAATCTGGTCAGGGATCCCAAAAGTTGTCAAAAACATGGAAGAGAAACTCAAACCATTCTTGGGCATTTCTGGCTGTTTCTGATACAAGAGGAAACCGCTGCTTTCAATAGTTGTGAAACAACCACTTTACTACTGCCTTGGTGATTACAAAACTGTCTAAAGTTATTGGCAGTTTTACATAAAACTGTCAAAACCTTCATTTTCTCTAAGTTTCCAACTTCAGATGCCTGTACCCTGCTTCTTGTGATTACTGACTCATGTTCCACTTCTCTAATGAAATCAACCAATCATTCTACTAATCAAAGCCAGTTGTTAATATGCTGAAAATAAGAAGCGTTAATTTTTTATAATTTCAAAAGGGTGATTGTTTCTGATTTATTGATAGTAAATGGCCAGTGCATTCAATATTTTTGTATCTATCTTAATAGCGTGTAATGGCTAGTGCTTTTGATGCTTCTGTTTCCCCTATAATGGCATCAATATACTTTATGAGAGTTATTTATATAAGGATCTGTAGCCCACAATCTGCTTATATGTTTCCTCATTCTAACAATGATCATGTAATATGATAAAAAATATGGATAATATTTTTGATGCAAACATGCTTCCAAAAGAATCTCGCATTATCTCATGGACTGTGACAACTTGATGTCATTAATATTTTTCAATGCCAGCAGGTACCAGCTTAGGACAGTACTGCTCAAAAATTTATGCCCCATAATTGACTTACCCTGATTGCAGTTATATCAATATTTCTTATAAACAATCTTTGGGCTAACATGTTTGTCCCATTACATAGAACCTGGTGAGATGCATCCTCTCTCCACAAATTTCTCCATCAGCTTCTCTGCCTCCCATGATTTTCCTTCCAAAAGCAGTTCTTCTTTTATTTTTCCACAAATCTGAATGTCAGGAATCATGTTTCTTTGAAACATTCTGCAAGCTACTTTGTAGGAATCTGTCGGTTGACCATTCTTAAGAAAACTCTGAATCAGAGTATGGCATGTGACAGCATCAGCACGAGAAGCTGTTCGCAACCCCTTGCCAAGAAATTTGAAGGCCTCCTGCAACTTTCCATCCTTACAAAGCTTCTCAATCATCAAATTGTATCCATCTCTAAAGCTGTCCCTCTCCATCATCTGTGCCAGTAATTGACACAATTCTTCCACCATACCATGCTCACAGAATGTGTTAATCACAATTTTATAAGTTAGGGGTGTAGGAAGCACACCCTTCTTCAGCATTCTTAGTGTGAGTTGAGTAGCCTCTTTTAGTCTATCTATCTTGCCCAGTGTATGAATCAAAGTTGTATAAGTTATAGCATCTGGATAGCGCTTGGTCAAATACATGTCATCCAGCAAAGAAAGAGCCTCTTCTATCTTTCCTTCCTTGCAGAACCCATGGATCACAGTGGTAAAATGCACTACATTGATAGGAAAACCTTTTCTCAGGCATTCTTCCATGAACCTTTTTGCTTCATCAGGTCTGTGCTTCTTACATAGAGAATGTATCAGCAAGTTAATCTCAACGGGAGAAGGGAAGCATCCCCTCTGCAGCATCTCATTCACAATCAAGCATGCCTCTGTCAATTTTCCTTCTCTTCGAAGCCCATGCATAGCTACACTGTATGTGATGTTATTGGGTGTCCACAAATCATCCTCGCTCTTTTCAAGAAGCTGTTTGGCCTCCATTGAATTGCCAATCTTGCAAAGTCCATTCATCAGGGCTGTATAAATTACAGTGTTAGGTTCCAAGCCCTTCTGTAGCATGCTATGAATCAACTTTCTAGCTAAATCAACTCGTCCTATCCTACAAAAACCATTGATTATTGTGCTGTATATAACTATATCAGGTATAAGCCCCCTGGACACCATCTCGTCTACAACATCTTTAGCTTCATCCATCTTTCCACCCCTACAAAATGAATTAATCACTGCACTATATTCCACAACGTTAACCTTGAAGCCTTTGTCTTCCATCTCCCTAAGGAATTGCAAGGCTTCAAAACAATGGCCATATTTTGAAAGCACGTGAATTAGAATAGAATAGGTGCTCTGATCTGGTGCCAGCCCATGTTCCTCCATCATCCCCAGTATGTTTCGCAACTCATCCATCTTCCTATGCTTGCATAGAAAACTTAGTATTGTGTGGTACGTAACATTATCAGGAGGGCAACCCCTAAAAGGCATCTCTCTCAACAGCTGCAGAGCATCATCCAATCGATGTACTTCACACAGCCCCTTCACAAGAATATTAAATGTCAAAATATCAGGAGCCATTCCCGCCTGCTTCATTGCATTGAAATATTTATGGGCCTTATCTAAATTTTGTGCCATCACAAGCACATGGATGATCGTGTTGTAAGTTGAGAGATCAGGCTTAACACCATGTATATGCATCAGTTTCAACACCTTTAGGGCATCCAACAACCTGCCTGCACGACCATATGAAATCATCAGATGATTGAATGTCAGCGGGGAACAACCATGCCCTCTTCTAATCATTAATTGCAACACTCTGCGAGCTCCCTGGCAGAGCTTGGTCTTGCTCAAAATCCTGAGAAGGCAATGATACACTGCAACATCATGTCGATATTGCCATTGCCTGTCTGCCCAGTAAAAGAACTTGAGAGCATCTCTCTCATCCTCCTGAGATTGAAGAACAGCACAAACCTGTTGAGGAGTTAGTTTGCGAACCGTGCGCCTGAGGTCCCTCTCAAGACTTGTCTCCCACATATGCTGTAATTTAATGAGCCTACAAGCTTCCTTGACTCTTGGATGCTCGTATTCATATTCAAACTTATCCTCATTACAAGCCCCATATCCAGTTTCACTAGACATCTTCTCCCGACTTCCATGGAAGCCCTTAATAACTTCATCTTCTATATATTCTTCTTCTTCTTCTTCTTCTTCTTCTTGGAAGCCATGTCTTCCATATGCACCGTTTGAAATCAGTCTACTAATTTGGGAATATCCTTTCCATCTTATAAACCCTAATTGCCCAAATACAAACTCACTAACTTCATGGACCCAATTACCTATTAGGCCATGTCTTCCATACGCATTGCTTAAAATCATTCTAATCTGATAAAAGATTATTCAATAAACCCTAAGTACATACATACGGACCCGCCTAAATTAATGGTTTCGAGTCCAGAGTGTCTACCATATTTGTACATTAAATAAATCATTCGCTACGATAATTTCACTAGTGCGACAATCATCCAAAGAATTGAAATGAAAACATTTTCTGATTTCGGAAGCATTCAAGATCCTCATATCGCCCAAGGATGGCATACGCTTTCTTATACGTTCTCAATTTATCCACCATCATCATACTGTCCGTCCTAACCTGAACGGATGGACATGGGCATCGTTCTTACTGCTGATTTCATATGTAACATTGAATAATAGCATCGAACAGAAACAAGCTGAAGATATTTCAGAGAACAGTCACTATAGGATATATTGATTTCAATTCTACATTAAACGGGATTGATTTAGCATGAATATGAGTTTTGAATCGACAAAAGCGGATAATTGTGGTACCTGATAAATTTGAGACCACGAGCCTGCAAATATCAGAATCTGCCAAAAACCAGGAGAGTTTTCATTTAACTGGTCTGCCATTTCAAGTTTTAACCTACGAGTCTCTGTTTCGTTTTGTTTTATATTTTAAAGGAGTTCTTTCGTATTTGGCCTAAAGATTTGTTGAAGGGCACCCATGATTTAAATAAATAGATTGCGAAAATCTGGAAATGTTTTTTAGGGAACAAAATAAACGTTTATCAAAATCAAGGCAAGGCCAAAGCGTAAAGAGTTGGGCAATGGTTCAATGCAAGAGGAAAGGTGAGATTCTAAGCTGAAAGCTATTAAGCCAGTAAAAGGAAATTTTAAGCTTTAAGTTTCTAATATGGTCATGAATTTAAAAATTTTAGAATTACGTATAATTTTTGAGTTACAATTGCTTTTGAGATAAGTCTAAATATATGGGGTAGTCAATCTAGTTGAGTATCTTAAGTTTACACATATCAAAATCTCATATGAAAATTTCAAATTAATTCTTTGTCAAGTTCCTTGCATATAATTAAGGTTTGAGAGAGCATCATCAAATGTGATGCCACTTAAGTATGTTTAATGACAAGGTGTCCAAAATATCCCAATAAATAGGTGAGATCAATGGTCTTGCACAAAGGATATCCATGTTTGTGTAATTGATGTAACATCACATGATTCATTGGTGTTTACAACTAAGGGTACATTTCATTCAATTTTGGGTAGTCATCATAAGAATAACAACTTTAAAGTCACAACTATTGGTGCAATGTTGTAAAAAAATGGATATTAAATAAAAATGTATGGCCATTAAATCAACAATGAACATCACAACTCATGTTCGCATTACCGAGGTCTTTTCATGTACATGTTAGAATATCCAACTTGTAATAATTGAGGGTTGCATGATCTAGCCTAAGCACATCTCAAAAGAATTGAACATTAGTGGATGGTATCTATATCACATGCAATCATCCTCGTCAATTGTGTTCAACCAATTGAGCCACACTTTTTCAATTTCATAAAACTATCATCTCAAGTATAAGAAAGGTTTGAAGGTCCTTCCTTATAGGATCACGTCCATTTAACTAGTATCATAGATAACTTTTATTTTAGAGGTAAGATGGTTTCAAAATACTTAGTTATTTAATTATTAGTATTCAATACAAAATTATATAAAACTTCTAAATTTAAGACATTGTTAGATACTTGTAAGAAAATAATTTTATTTATTCACTATTGATATTTAACAAGGATTTGTAGTGTCTACTCCTTCTCTCGATAATATTGTTGATTTTTTAAAACCAATTTTATTTTGAACATTAGATTTTTTAAAAGTTAATTTTAAATTTAATAATAAAATTAAGGAAATCAATGGAATCATAATATCATTGGCGTCCATCAAGTTATAGTAAATTATCTTTGTAAATCAAAATCAAAGATGAAACATAGAAGTTGCAAATGTGAAATATGATTGTCATCATTTTTATCTAATAATTCAAAAAAAATAACAATAATTGATTTCAATAACCTTATACCTAAGATCAATTTCTTTTGGTGGACAGTTCAACATGAAAAAAATTTAACAATTAATAATTTGAAAAAAAGGGGATTCTACATAACAAACCGTTGCTGCCTTTGTGAACAAAAGGAAGAAAGTATTAACCACCTTTTCATTGAATGTCAGTTTGCGATTGACATCTGGACTAAGGTTTGGGAAAGATTGGGGGTGGCTTGGGTCATGAAAGATAACTTGGGACAGTTTGTGGACAATTGGGATTGCCCATTCCATCATCCAAGACTAATCCTTTTATGGAAGATTATCCCACCATATGTATGTTGGCACATATAGAAAGAAAGGAATAATAGGATATTCATGGAGGAAAATAGGACGGTTGAAGTGGTTTTTGGAGCGATGAACAAACTATTGAAGGAAAATCTAAGGGTAGCTAAATACAAGATGCCAAAGGAGGAACCCAGAAGACTTGAAGGCATTGTGGCTGAGAATTGGGGTTGTCAAGAGGATTTTTTCCTATTTGATAACTTCGCTAGGAGGAGGAGACAACAGACAATATGGAGACCACCCACCATCACACAGTATAAACTAAATTTTGACGGAGCTGTGAAAGGAGGACAGGGAGCGGCTGGAGGTGTGCTGAGAGACAAGAATGATGATGTGTTGTTGGTTTATGTAGGCCAGGTGGGGATTGGTAGCAATAATGTGGCAGAAGCTACGGCGTTATTATGGGGTCTTCAACTCTCTAGGGAAAGAAACATTTTAGAGTTAACTATAGAAGGGGACTCCAAACTAGTGATCGATTGGGTAAAGGGGGAGGCAAAATTGGGATGGAAGATTAGAAATATCATCTTGGATATTAAAAATATATTGGAGGAAATGAGAATGGTCCACCTGCATCATATCTACTGGGAGGGTATTCAAGTGGCAGACGTTGCGGCTGCCATGGGGTTTAATGTTAGGGCAATCACGTGCTGGGAAAACTTAGTTGATATCAACAAAAATCTAAGGATGTTGATATCCAAGGAAATAGGCAGCAAAATTCAAAATGGTGATCACTAAATTTAAAAGTAAGGCCAAATTTGGCAAGATGGAGAACTTTGTCGCTAAATTAAACTTTAGCATTTTGGAAATAAGAGACAGATGTGGTCGTACAAATGACAAGTGGAGTAATTACAAATTAAGAAAATTGTCTTTTCCTAATTATGGAAACTCGTTGCAAGCTTCGAATCGCTCTCCAAAAGGAAGTACGATAGATATTATGGATTGGGATGTTAGAAATTGATGGGGAGAGAAAATTAGGTTTTTTAATACCCATGAATCTCATAATAAGATGTTATGGGATTCTGGAACACATCATACGCGGGTCTGTAATTTTGATCCCTATTTCCTCAAAGGATTTAAGCAAGAGAGTAGCCATAGAGAATTTGAAAGTGATAAAGTTCTGATGCGTATTTCTAAGGAAGAGAGGCCAAATAGTGGAGGAATTGAAATGGGAGTTGATCTGAATCGGTTGGAACCAACGAGATTAGAGAACTTCAAGGACAGGATGGCGACCTGGTATCTTCTGAAAGAAGGGGTTTTTTGCCCTATATGATGTCCACGGCTGGGTACGATAAAAATTGTGCATTACAATTTGTGAATAATTGGAATGATAGGAAGGTTACAATCAATGACATTACATTTCAAGTCACGAAGGAGGTAATTGCAATGGTAATAGGACTCACAGTGAAGGGTAAAAAATGGAAGAAAGTTACTAAAGTCTTGGATGAGGCTAGCATGAATAACTTCTTTGTGAAGAATGAGGAGCCGATTCGCTACTGAGGAGGGTTTAAAAGGGATAAGTTACCTGAGCCCTGGGATGATGTGTGTCTGGTCCTAATGAAGTATCTCACACTGGAAGGCAGGTTTGGAGTGTGCTATTATTATCATTTTCCTTTGTTGAATCACTTTAGAAATAGGGATTTCATTTCCATTTCGTTTTTCCTTCTACATTCGCTTGAGGATATGATTAATGATATTAGGGAAAAAAAGAGTAAAGGCTTAAACTTCACCATTATTCGTTAGGGGTTAATTTTTTCGTCTGTATCAATTCCACTTAGCTTTGTGTCCCCCTAGAGAGGTTGTAGTGGAAAACCCTCGCCATAGTCTAAATTCCCCCCCGAGCTCCAATACGGGGACGAAAATCCATACTCCTAGGCCATCTCCTAGCAAGGATACTAAGAAAAAGAAAAAACCTGACATAGCCCTAGAACAAAAGGGAAACAACAAAATTAAAGTTGATAAGGTGGTTGAGGTTGTTGGAGAGGATTCTGGTGAGGATATTGGGGGAAAAGCAAGAAGAAGGTCTGGTAAGTTAGCTAAGTCCTAGGCTAGGGTTAAGCAGAAGTCCATCAGATACCCTGTTGAGGAAGTTGAAGAAGATAGCTTAAGCAATATCAGTGATAGAAGGAAGGAGGAAAATATTTCCAACTCCAAAAAGGATGAAGGTAATGAGGAGGGGGAAAAAATTTTCAATTCTGGGAACATTTCGATGGATGATACTCAAACTCAAGTGTCGGATGGTAAAGAAAGGAATATTGAGATAACTCATGTTTCAGCCAGCTTCTCACTTAAACCTATTACTTTTTGTGAGGAGATGAGCAAAAAGGATAATTCCCCAATTCCCATTTCTTCCTCTGTTAAGGAAAATTCGAAGATTTCCTCTAACTCACAGGTGCTGCAAGATAAACCGCAGGGACAGAAAATGAAGGAGGTTGTTGCAAAGAAGGTCGAGGAGCATAAAGAGGAGACTGAGGTAGTGGAGGAGCATTAGATGAACTTGGAGAAAAGGGTCAAAGATTTGGAGGAGGGGTTTTTCACCTTCTCCAAGTTTGGACTTAAAGTTACTCATGTTGCTGCTACTACCCTCCAATTGCTGGCACAGGAGAAGGAGGAAGCTGGCTTGGACATGGAGGACAACAAATTACTCTTCAAGTTTCTTGCCGATGACTGGGCCCAGATTCTACTTCATGCAAGGGGAAAGGGAAAAAAGAAATCTAAGTCTTTTTTAGTTCTGTTCAATTATGGGGATTTAAGGATCCAAAGACTTTATATACTTTTATGGTAGTTATGGTTTTGCTGGTAATTAGCTGTATTTAAGATTTTATTAGGCTTGGGTAGCTAGGTTGTTTCCTTTCTAATTCTAGCTTATTTCTGGTTTATGGTTTAAGTCTCTTCCTGCTGGTACTCCTATTCTATTTGTCTATTTTTGTTACTGGCTGGTAATGTGCTGGTTACCAGCCTTTTGACTGTTAAGGGCCGACCCCCTTGTTTTTGGTCACTTTTAATTTCAAAAACAATAATTGATTTCGGTATTGTAAAGATGTGTAATTTCAACTATTTTACAAGATATGTGTATGTATTGTTAATAGTTCACATCTAATATATTTTAGGAGAAGAAAGATAATAAAATAAAATCAATTCTTTTCAAACTTTTTAAATATAAAAAAATTGAAGTCATTACATTAACAAAAGAAAATGAAAAAAATCAAACTTTTTTCAAACTTTTTAAAATAAAAATAAAAATTGAAGTCATTATATTGACAAAAGAAAACTTCACTAAATAAATATTTGATAGAAGATTAATTTTTGAAGAACATGTACAAGATATTGGTAGATATTTGAATCATTCCTCTTGTCATGCTAAGATTCTAAAACAAATACTCTCTCTCTCTCTCTCTCTCTCTCTCTCTCTCTCTCTCTCTCTCTCTCTCTGAATGAATGAAAAAGTTATCAAAAAATAATGTCTTAGGATTGGACAACTAATATAAAAAATCTTCAACTTGTGATTGTTGAGAGGACCAACCAATTAGCATAAAATAGAAACTTTTTTAGAATAGGTGAATACATTTTGGCATAAAAATGTATTCTAGCTTATTTCTCTCTCTCTCTCTCTCTCTCTCTCTCTCTCTCTCTCTCTCTCTCTCTCTCTCTCTCTCTCTCTCTCTCTCTCTCTCTCCTTTCTAGTTCTAGCTTATTTTTGGTTTATGGTTTAAGTCTCTGCCTGCTGGTACTCCTGTTCTATTTGTCTATTTTTGTTACTGGCTGGTAATGTGTTGGTTACCAGCCTTTTGACTATTAAGGGCAAACCCCCTTGTTTTTGGTCGCTTTTAATTTCAAAAACAATAAATTATTTCGGCATTGTAAAGATGTGTAATTTCAACTATTTTACAAGATATGTTTATGTATTGTTAATAGTTCACATCTAATATATTTTAGGAGAAGAAAGATAATAAAACAAAATCAATTCTTTTCAAACTTTTTAAAATATAAAAAAATTGAAGTCGTTACATTAACAAAAGAAAATGAAAAAAATCAAACTTTTTAAAATAAAAATAAAAATTGAAGTCATTATATTGACAAAAGAAAACTTCACTAAATAAATATTTGATAGAAGATTAATTTTTGAAGAATGTGTACAAGATATTGGTAGATATGTGAATCATTCCTCTTGTCATGATAAGACATAAAGATTCTAAAACAAATACTCTCTCTCTCTCTCTCTCTCTCTCTCTCTCTCTCTCTCTCTCTCTCTCTCTCTCTCTCTCTCTCTCTCTCTCTCTCTCCTCTCTCTCTCTCTCTCTCTCAATGAATGAATGAAAAAGTTATCAAAAAATAATGTCTTAGGATTGGACAACTAATATAAAAAATCTTCAACTTGTGATTGTTGAGAGGACCAACCAATTAGCATAAAATAGAAACTTATTTAGAACAGGTGAATACATTTTGGCATAAAAACATTATATACAAGCACAATAGTTTAAAACTATTCAAGACAATGATTAGCTCATAAAAATAAGAAATAAAGCCCTATGTATGCTATAGTAACTTGCGAGGAACTAATTAGAAATTGGTATGTGAAATTGAAATAATAAAATATATATATTATAATATTGTTCAATTATTTTTAGGTTCATTTGATGAAATGTATTAATAAGATTATATAGTATAAGTGAATACTCTTATGATAAGTATGGTTTCTTCCTTGATCTCAATGTGTCTATATGTCCAACATTAATCTAGCCCCCGCTTGTACCTATTATTGCATTCACCTTATTCTTATCTAATAATGCCATGGTTCCATTCTTGATCCCAATATTTTGTGTTCTCTCCTAGGCCAATCTCATATCACTAGGAAATAATCTTCAGCTTCTTGTGATTACGACAAGTTTTTTCAAATGGTGTTTCCATCCTTACCTACTAGTTGTTGTGAGATAAAATAGTGCACACTTATAAAACTATTCATTATGAGAAGGTGTTTAAAGACAACCATTTGTGCAATCAAACATATCCAAAAATCAGAAAAATGTAATAAGGAATGTAGATATTACAAGAAACATTTATCTTAGAAATATTTAGTTTTGGAGCTTTGAAAAAATGATTTCCTTCAAAGCCTATAGATAGGACATTGCATGCTTATATTGTCATATTTGATTGTTATCTAGAATCGTAAATATATTGTATCAAGGTGTTATTATGGAGAACTTGAACCTCACTATGTAAACTTCCTTAAATATATTGGATTATTGCTAGTCCTTATGCATCGTCAAAATACACATAGTCTAGAAAACTAGACCATGAAAACCATATAAAATGCCAAATTAATATTGTGTTATTTTCAGTGAGCCAGCATCCCTCAAGGGGTTCATGACATGGCCTAGATGCCTCATGTTTCTTCTATAAATATAATGGTTGTATGGGGCATTAATAGGTTGATCTTTGATCTTTTGCTGCAACAACAACCCTAGCTTGTAACAAGTGGTATCAAAACTTGTGGTCCTCTTTGAGAAGAAAAATTAATAGCTTAAGGAAATCTATGATGACTTATAGGAAGAACGATCCTAAATTTGATGGTGATAACTATGATAGTTGGGAGAACAAGATGAGAACACATCTAATCTACATGGGTATTGATTATTGGATAATTACAAAGAACCAAGAAGAGATAAAGTTAGAGAATGAATTATCTTCATGTACAAATGAGGAGAAGAAGAAATTCACATGTAATATAATTGCTAAGGAAGCATCAATTAGTGCCTTTTTGGAAGTTGAGTTTATTGAAGTCAAGGAATTACATTTAACTTATGCAATTTGGGTTAAGTTAGAAGCATTGTATAAAGGAGACAAATACACAAAATTGGAAGCAAGGTTCAAGAGAACAAGAATGCAAGAGGATGATATTATCATATCTTATGTGAAAAGGATAATAAATATTATTACTAGCCTAAGGAACACTAATGGAACTGTAACAGTAGAAAAGATTGTAGAAAACATTTTGAGATATCTGACACTAGCTTACAACATCAAAATTGTGGCTATTGAAGAAGTGATACCTCTCATTAAGGGTTTTAACAAGGAAATATTGATTGATGAGCTTTTAGGTTTTGAAACTACTAGATTACAAGATTCTTTACCTAAAATATAATATATTTTTAAGGCTATTTTTCATAAAGATAAAAGGATACTAACAAAAAGTGCAAATACTGGTAGAGCTAGTGTTAATCTTGGTGAATGTGCCAACGATTGGGCAAAGATAGAAGAAGAAGAAGAAGAAGAAGAAAGGAAGCTTGAAGAGCTTGAAGAATTGGTTGCAAAAAGGGAATACATATGCAAAGGTAGATATGAAGGAAATTTTCCTTTTGAAATGTTTTTCATGTAATAAGATTGGTAATTTTGCACCTAGATGTCCAATTGGAATGCCTAAGTATAAGTCTAAGACTTACAAGTCTAAATATACTAAAGAATGATACTATGATGGTGAAGGAGCATTGGATAATGAATCAAAGAAAAGTGATGATGATGAAACTGGTTTTGTTATTATTTAAAAGGAAAGTCCTTCGAATGGGGAAAAAGTAGTAATTTCACATGTTGAAAAGAAATTTGAATGGATCATAGATAATGGATGTTCACACCATATGTAATGTGATAAGGAAAAGCTTGTGTAGTTGAATAAGTATGGTGGCGAGTTGTAAGGTTTGGTGATAACACTCCTTGTTTGATTAAAAGTAAAAGTTCTATTACTCTTGATTGGAAAGCTAACATTGATGATGTCTTATTTGTTGATGGATTGAAGCATAATTTGTTAAGCATTGGTCAACTTGTGAATGAGTGTTATTTTTTAGATTTCAAGGATGGAACATGTACAATTAGATATTAGTCAAGAAACATGAGCACATTTGCTACAAAGACTAGAGGTGGTGTATTTCAAATAAATCCCTTTGAAGTAAGTTGTTTTGTTGCAAAAAATGATGACAGTTGGTTATGGCACAAGAGATTTTTTTATGTTAACTTTGATAATATTGTAAGGATCAATAATTCAAGTGTAGTTGGAGATATACCTAAGATAGTGATGCATAGTAACATGAAATGCAAGGAATGTGTAATGAGTAAATAGACCAAGAATAGCTTTAAAAGCAAGACATGCTCAACTAAAGAAAGATTAGATATAGTTCATATAGATCTATGTGGTCCTACTGTAATACCCCTCTTTACTATCATTGTAGACTTCATTTTTAAAGTTCTATCTAACTCTTATATGGACACATTAGCTCTTAACTGATATTTGAAATATGTTACTTTGATATATAGGGTAATTAATTATACTAGATAGTAATAGTTTCTTACTTGCAATGGTGATACTTTTATGTGTCTATTCAATGATTATGATTACCTTCATGTAATGCCCTACCAGAGAACCCAAAAGAAATTAACTTATTATGTCACTAAGTTTGCTAAGCATTTTTTTTTTTTTGAAAGATTAAAACAAACAAGAGAAAACATATCAGAAGCATTAACTCATATACATACATAAGAAATACAATAACACTTACATCTCTCAAGGGTTCCATGACGTTGAATCACACACATAAGCTTTACTACGATTAAATCTAATAAGCAAACAAAGCCCACATCATAGAGGAACCAAAAGTACAAAATCATATGAAATAATATACAAGTACATAAGATGCCACATGGCATAACGAGGATGCATACTCATCCTTTGCATACATCACAGGATATGAAATGCTAAAAGAATATACATCATGATAAGATACAACATCTCACAAAATCTCAAATAATCAAAGTACAATAAGTAAGAATATGATCATAGAACATTATCACAAGATCAGAAGAATAGAACAATTACACAAGGTATAAGAATCATACAATTGATCATACAACTAATTAATGATCAAGAATCATTAGGAAGAGATGGCATATGAGCAGACTGGAGTAGGGAAGTAAACTTTTGAATGTGGTCTTGAGCGGGAAACCTTCAAAGAATGGATAGGATGATTAGACTGTGGGCCTGGAGCATGATAATGACAAAGGAAAGAGGTATACAACAGAAGATGGGGACCCACGAACTTTGCAGCTACATGTAGGAGAAAAATATTACATTGCTCCAAAACCAAGGGCATCTAAAGGGACCTTAGGTACCTAAGGTTGATGGACTAATCTATTTGGAGTCAAACCATCAGGTAAATCCTCCTTCCCTAAGATTATTAATAAATCAAACAAAGAGAAGGGGACTTTTGCCTTAGAATTACCTATAGAGATTATAGATCATAATATTTTGAGCATGGCAACAACTCTAGTGGGTAAATTCATTAGTCCCTGACCAAACATTAATCTAGTTCAAATCTTTACCAAACATTGATTTAGTTCGAATCTTTGCTAGAAAAAGTGGGAGCTGAAAGGATAGTTTGAAGTAACGACTATGGCTAAAGGTTTAATGTCTTTTGAGTTTTTCCTGTCTAGAAAATTACTCAAGGATTCCCTATGTGGAAAATTGGTTGATGGGGAAGTCTACTCTCATTCTTCAAAAGTGGACATCCAACCTTAACCTCAAAAATGATTTCTTGACCCAAGCCCCGGTTTGGATAAGATTGCCAGAACTTCCCCAAGAATACTGGCATGAAGATGTGCTTGATGGCATTGCCAACTCTTTTGGGGAGTTTCTATCTATTGACCCAGTTATTGTAGCAGAGAAAATACGCACGTATGCTAGAATATGCATTGGAGTGGTTGAGGGTCAGGATATGCATCAAGTGATTGAGTTTCAATCAAGATTAGGAAGGTGAGTGCAGCAGATAGATTATGAAAATGTACCTTTCTATTGCTTCCATTGCAAAAAGGCAGGACATAAAGCAAAAGTGTGCTCTATTTTCATAAAGAAGGAAAAAGCACACAAGGCTCAAAATAAACAAGGAAAAAGTAAAGAAAATCAACATAAATTTCTAAATCAAGCTAAGGCTTCCACGAAGGTGTAGAAGGAGAAAGCCCCCAATGGAAAGACCCCTGAGGGAGAATTTCTTGGAGAGAGAGAGAGACAAGATTGTGACCCCTTAAGATCACCATAGCTTGGGAGGAAGAATAGAAAATAAGGAGTTGGAGCAACAAAAGGCCCAGATGGCAACAAGAAATAGTGGTACAAAAGCTCTTGAAACTAACCCTAACATCATAACTCTAGTGGGGGGAGGATGATGTGGTTTGTAGGGAGAATATGGAGGAAGATGAGATCATAGTGGAGGAAATAAATGAGGAGACCACAGTGGAGGAAATCAATGAGGCATCCTCCATTCCTAACACCCAGGATTTTGGGGGGTCTATGGAGGTGCAGGGACCTTCTCTAACATAGGAATCAAACTTTAGCATTGGGGTTTCCCCTAGAAAAGTTAATCAATTTCTTGAGATGTTTTTTGCCTCTAATCTTGGCCATTTTTCTAGGATGGAGGCTCTTTTTTATAGCTGTAAAGATGCTAATGCAAGACCATGGATAACAGTTAAGAATAAGAAAAAGAACAAAAACAAGGACCCATCATCGATCTTGCCTGCAGCTATGAGGAGCAAAGTAAAAACTAACACAGGACATAAATCTAACACTCCATGCAAGAAGAACAAGCACCAAGTCAGAAAGGAAGAAACAAGAATAAATATTGTGGATGGGACCTAGAGAACCATCCAAGAAACATGCTCACAAAATAAACCATGAAGGTCATTTCCCAGAACATTCATGGACTCAATGGAATCCACAAACAAGAAATTATTAGGAATATGATAAGGGATCATAGGCCAAATTTTTTCTTGATACAGGAAACTAAAATGGAGAAGGAGAAGGTTGAAAAGATTATTTTCAATAAATGTATGAAGAATGCGGCTACAGATTCTAAAGGGGCTTCTGGAGATCTGTTAGTGATATGGAAGGATACTTTTGAAGTGAAAATCATTTTGTATGAAGGTAATATTTTGCTAATGCATTTCAAAAATCCCAAGTACCAAGTCAGCTCGACTATTATGAATATCTATGCCCCTAATTCTAAGAATAGTAGAAGACTTTATTGGAATAGAATCTGTGACTTAATGGCCATGGTGAGAGAACCTAAGGGAGTTATTATGGGAGATTTCAATACTCCTCTTTTGGCCATGGAGAAATTAGGAGGTTTCTCATTGAACCTAGAAAGCAAGCAACACTTGGCTGATATGATCAAAGACTTGGCCCTTATAGATGTAGAGCTTGGGGGCAACAAATAAACTTGGTCTAAAAGGAAAGTTAGTACAGACTGCATTCAAGTTAGGTTGGATAGGGCCCTAATCATTTTGGATTGGATGAACCAGTTTCATTGCAAGCTTTCCTCTATGGCGAGACTTGGATCAGATCATTCTCCTATTTCTCTCACCTAGTAAACTATCAATAGGAAAAAGGATTTCCCTTTCAAATTTGAGAAGATGTGGTCTGCTCACCCTGGTCTTTTTGAAAAAATTAAGGTGTGGTGAAGTAAAGGTGGAAGGCACCGCTATGTATAAGGTGGCTAAAAAACTCAAAAACATTAAAATGGAGATCAGAAAGTGGAACAAAATGGACTTTGGTAATATCTTTCAATCTAAAGATAAGATTTTGGAGGATCTTGTAGAGGTATAGGAAGAGATATAGAATATGGGATATAATGAGATCAGGTTGAACTCTGAAAAGGATATTCTGGCTGACCTTCACAACATCATGAGAAAAGAGGAAATGTTTTGGAGGCAGTGATCTAGGTCGTTATGGCTTAAGGAATGGGATAAAAACTCAAGATTCTTTCATCTATCTACTATGAAACATAGGGCTGCCAACATAATTAGCTGTATTAAAAAGGGGAGGAAGCAATTAGATATTTCTCTTCCATCCTATCAAAAGATCTAAACTTGGATGAAGAGGACCATAAATAAATTCTCAATACCCATATGAGTGTGATAAATGTTACACAAAATAAGGCCCTAGTGGCCATCTCAAATGTTGAGGAAACTAAGGAAGTTGTTCTCACTTTGCCAACTGAGAAAGCGCTAGGCCCTGATGGCTTCCCTACTTTTTTCTTCCAGATGTATTGGGAAGTTATTAAAGATGACTTTGTTAAAGTGGTCCAAGAATATTCTGGGGCCAGAAACCTGCTTAAAGAGATCAATGCCACCTTGTTGGTTTTGATTCCTAAAGTTACATGTGCAGACTCTTTTGATAATTTCAAACCTATTAATCTCTGCAACTCTTTTTACAAGATTTTTGCAAAAGTTTTAACTAATAGACTTATCAAATTACTGTCAGAGATTATTTCACCTCTGTAATCAAGATTTGTCTGTGGTAGAAAAATCCTTGATTCCATCATTGTTGTGCATGAGGTGATCCACTCCTTAGAGGAAGGAAAATAGGAAGGTTTTGTGCTTAAACTTGATCTTTCAAAGGCTTATGATAGGGTGGATTGGGGGTTCATGGATAAAATCTTGGAAGCTTTTCGTTTTAATGACAAAACTAGAAAGATTATATCTCAACTATTTTCCACCCCCTCCTTTGCAGTTATTTTTAATGGGACCCCCTCTAATTTCTTTAAATCTTTTAGGGGTCTTAGGCAAGGTGATCCTCTTTCACCGATCCTCTTTATCATTATGGCTGAAGGCCTAGGTAGGCTTATTCAAGACAAAAGGAGAAAAGGGGAAATTGTTGGCTTAAAACCTTCCTCTGGTCCCTTGATCTTCTCCCACCAACAATTTGTGGATGACACCATTTTAGGGGCAAAGGCTTCGGTGAAAAAAGGTAGAAATGTGAAGAGCATCCTCAATACTTATTCCAATGCCACAGGCCAACTCATCAACTAGAGCAAGAGTTTGGTCTTCTTTATAAACACCCCAGCAGCCAGACAAAGGAAAATTGTAGGCATTTTGGGTTGCAAAATTGGTCCTCTCCCTTCCACCTATTTGGGGCTTCCTTTGGGGAATAAGCCCCCTGACCTCTTTGGAATAATCTCATTGATAGATTCAATAGAAAGCTAGTGGGCTAGAAATGCATCACCCTAAGTCAGGTAGGCAGAGTGCTTCTGATCAAATCTACCTTGTAGAACTTACCAACTTATGCTTTAAACCTCTTCTCTATTCCTTTAAAGGTGTTTGATACTTTGGAATCCATTCAGAGGAATTTCATTTGGGCTGGTACTGATGGCAATAAGAAGTATTTTTTGGTGGCTTGGGAGACCTTCTATAGACCCAAAAAGCAAGGAGGCTTGGGATCAGGAATTTGAAACAGTTCAACAGAGCCCTCCAATCTAAACAGATATGGAGGACTTTCAACACCAGAAGGGAATGGAGGGATATATTGAAGGACAAGAATGTTGCTAATATCAATTTCAGATACTTTATTAGTAGGGACCTTGACCCTAGGGGATCTAACATCTGGAATGGCATTATGAGGATGAAGAGTATAACATTTGAGAAAGCAAAATGGAAACTGGGTAATAGGGAAAACATAAATTTTTGGCATGATGACTGGCTAAGACAAGGGCCATTATGGAACATAGAGCCATTTAATAGATGGGTAAACTCTTGTATGGAAAGATTTGGATGCGAAGTAAGTGACTATAGGGATAATGATGAGTGGGTTAATCTGACTGAGATATCCCCAGAACTTAAGCCATTGATGGACATGGTTAGGCATATACCTTTGTCCCACAACAAGGATGACATTATATGGGGGGAGAAAAAGAATGACAACTACACTGTAGCCTCTAGCTATGAGACCATGCAAAACAATGGAATAGCCCATGTTTGGGCCAATGCTTGGTATCCAAGTCTTATCCCCAAAATCAACATTTTTTTCTAGATTATACTCCAATATCATATTTTGATGGTGGATAACCTTACCAAGAGAGGAAATATGATACCCAACAGATGCATTATGTGTAAAATTATAGTGAGAGTGTGGATCATATCTTTATCCATTGGCACTTCACTAGAGATATTTGGTCTTATTTCCTGTCTTTTTTCAATATGACCTAGGGTTTTCCTATCAACACCATTGATCTCTTTGAACAATGGCACCATGGGTTGTATGTGGATGGGAACAAGGACTTGTGGAAATGGACCTTGTTGGAATATTCAAATAGAAAGAATGCTTCTAAGGGGGGGGGGGGGGGGTGTGAATCAGAAGAATTGGACTTTAACCATTAAAACTTTTAATTGAAAGTAGATTGCGTGTATATAAATATATCAAACATCCATGAAAAACAAACATGTACCACCACATAACACTTGAGATTTTGGTAACCCAAAAACCCTCCAGGAATAAGAAGGTAAAAGTGGGGTGGGGATGATACCCACAAAATTACTGCAGTAATAATTTTTGACCACTTCTAATGGTCTGCCCTGTTAAAGGCTTTACACTATGTCAATAGTGACCTGGTTAAAGGATTTACAAACACTTTACATGAAGTGTTACCCTGTTAAAGGATTTAATCACCTATTTAAAGGATCTACAAAATAGTTGTTAAGCTAACCTATCAACATAGGATTTCCTTTCTAATATAATGGCTAGAGAGTATTAGGCATAATAAACTTGATAGCTTACAATCCTTTGATTGTTGTATACAGACACTTGATCTGCTTACTCTGATCTTGATCCTCTAAGATCTGATACTTGTTTGCATCCCTTGCTTTGTTCTAATCAACTGAATATTTCATTGATGCTCTCTTCCTCTAAGTCTTCATCCTCTACAAATCAATGAGATTTTGTCTTCCTTATAAAGACATTTGAAGACTTAAGGTTAGATATGGATCTATGATCCATATTGAATCTCTGTTTCCCACTCATTCCTTGCACTTTTATTATTGGTTGCATGCCTTCTCCATTTTTCTTATTGGCTACATGTAGATTGCATAGGAAATAGAAAAGATTCGATCTTATCACTTAAATCCTTCAAAATTCGTCATATGTTGGCCACAAAAATGGTTTACATCTAAGTTAGTGAAGTTAAAAACTCATATGTGCATTCTGTGTTACTTGGCACTTACTAATTCCTGTTGCTCGGCACATATAACAAACTGGCTTACTCGGCTCATGTTGCATTTCTGTTTTGCTCAGCATTGTCTGTGACTCAGCACTCAAATATCACTCGGCTCTTGTATCATGCTCGGCACCTGAAGTCACTTGGCACTTGATCTTCACTCAGCACCTAAAGGCTGCTTGACACCTAAAGATCACTCGGCACCTGTTGGATTTCCTGACTTGGCTCATGTTGTGGCTCGGTATACGTAGTGTGCTCAGCTCCAATGTAGAAAGTGGCTAAGTGTGTTGACACTCAAATGTCAAAACCATTCTAAGACTAACAATCTCCCCCTTTGACATGAGTGACAAAAACGCTTAACTAAGCATTATTTATCTGACCTTATGAGTACATTCACTAATCTACTCGGTACATACAGAGGTTAAAGAAAACTTGATCAAAATTTTGTAACTTAAAATATATATACCTCAAAATTATTGTAACTCCCTCTGAGTTGATTGTGCCATTTTTTGGGCTATCTTGGTAACCAAAATTTTGTGTTGTATATCATGCTCCCCTTTTATCTTGTCTCCCCCTTTCATCTTGTCTCCCCCATTCATCTTATAATATCTCCCCCTTTTTGACACTTATGTCAAAGGGTTTTAAGGGTTAAGACCATATTTCGCCAAAAATGTGCTATTTACCTCCATAATCATCCTAAGAGCTGCATCCCAATTATGCAAAGAAATTTCCAATGACTTGTGTTGGATGGCAGTCTCTGCAACAAGGTGAACAGGTCCATCTAAAGTAGAAAGATTAGGATCTTTCTTGAGAACAGTTTCAGCATAGACCTATTCTTTATGGAGTACTTCCAAATGTTGAGTAATGGAGGATTGGAGCTATATCAGTTTGGCCTTGATGGTGGCCTCTTCTACTGTTAACACAGCTACTTCTTTCTGAGTGTGAAGTGTTTGATTAAAATACTTCTCACTGTGAGCTGGATCTTTGGGTAATTGTGTGCTTGAAATCTTCAGATTCCTCTCCAGGCTCATTATTCTTTGGCTTGTCTCTTGTGTGAAGTATGAAAAGTCACACAGTTTTTGTGTACAATGAGAAAATATTCTCAAGTACCTTTTTCACTTTGTCAAGTGCTTTTGCTAATTCAACCTGGGAAAGTGCAATTTCACTAGATATTTTCTCATTTACTTTCCCTTGGAATTTCCTTTCAAACCATTCCATAAGTTTTACATTTGTTTCTTGGTCTTCATTTGTCACTTGGTCAACAATATTTGATAATTTCTCCATTATATGCTTTGACTCATCTAGTGATTGCAAACTGAAGGCATCCATAAAGATGTCTTTAATCTCATGCAATGTTTGCTTTTGTTTATACTCCTTCCTAAGTATCTCTTGCCTTTTTCTTCTATTCAATGCTTCCTGCACCTCATTGATTTGATCAATACTTATTGTTTTTGAGTCATCACTTGGTATGACTATCTCCTCATCTAACTCAAGGTCTGCATAGTGAAGTACCCTTGCAACTTTTGTAGAACTTGATCCTGGTGCTGATATTTGTAGTGGCATTGCATCATTACTTGGCTATTGTGAAGGAGTTCCGGAGGTAGGCAAATTTATCAATGTTTGTATTGAATCCTACTCTTTAGGGGTTTCCTCTGCTTCCTTCTCTTATGAACTACCTTGATCAATTATAGAAATTTTAGGAAGTGCACCTTGTGTTTGTGTTTTAGGATCAGATGTAATAGTCTATCCTGTTTGTTCTATTTCTTTGTCTCCTACTTCACTTGGCTTTTGCACTGTGGTATCAACTATTCCTGATGAGACAACTATTTGCATTTGAAGTTGACCACTAGTAGCTATAGAGATGATGGAAGGTGGTTCTTGTGGATTCACCTTATCTCTAACTATGTTTTCTACCAATTTTTATAATTCATCCACGCTGCCCAATACTGGATCTGTACATAATTTTTCTTGTTGTGTGGATTGGTCAAGGATTCTTTTGAGATCCTCTATAGTTAATGGATTGATGTTCTGAGCAAAAGTGTCAGGAACATCCTGTATAGTTACAATTTTTGCAGGTGTGATGGGTACATGAGGAGGGCTAGAAGGTAGCAATTGTGTGTCTTGCACACTCTAGTCTTGTTGCTACTCCTGCTCAATTGTTGCCATTTCATCTTGCTTTTGTGTCTCCTCCTCTATTTCTTTCTCCTCTCCATCTTTCTTTTCTTCTCCCTTCTTCTCTTCTTCTTCCTTCTTCTCTTCTTCTTCTTTCTTTTCTTCTTCCTTCTTATCTTCTTCTCCTTTCTCTGTATTCTTTGCTTCTTCCTCCTCCTTCTCACTAAGCTCTGCATGTTCTATGTTTTGTCCCTCAAGGGGATCTTCTTCTCCATCTTTGACAGTAGTCAAGCCATATATCAACTTCCATATTTTTGTTGATTTATTGACAACATTTTCAATCTTGTTTTGTAAGATATCAAAGGCTCTATGCTTTGGTGTGAAATTGCCACTATATTTCTTATTAGCCTTTGTTATTTGACCTCATGTTAGGTCAGGCATCACCTATGCTAAGGTAGATTCTCTTATCTCCTTTTCATTTTTCAGACAATAATGCCATTTGTTTTCAATTATCTCATATAATTCTCTAGGCATGGTATTGTCTAGCTCTAGAGGTGTAGTCTTGAATTCAGCCATCACGGCATATACTAATTCCTCTATTTTGTTTTGCTCTTCTTTACTGAGCTTGTTGAAGTCAATGCTTTTCAAATCAGTAAAATATGCATTCTTAATATTTTCACAAATTTTATCTAAGGCTGATTTTGGAGGATGACTTACCACTCTGAATTGGTTGATATCTTCTGACTCTGTTCTTTCCTCCTCATCAGAATCTGGTTGTGCTACATATTTTCTTCTTTTTCTTGGCACTTCACTAGTCTGTTCAATAGCCTTCTTCTTCTCTTTGATTTGTTCCTTGGCCTTTTGTGAAGATGCCCTTGTGGTAACCCTTGTGACTGGTATTTGTGGTTTGGCTTGAGTTGGCTTGGCACCCTTCTTTGTTTTGGGCTGGGTTGGAGGCTATAATGTTGCCTTTCTTTTCTTTGGCTCGGCTTGGGTTGGTGCTTTCTCGGCTTCTTCTTCCTTAGCATCTTCCTCCTTGTCTTCACCTAGGCCTTGAGTCAATTCCATTTGGCCTTGCTCTTGTTCATCCTCATCATCATCATCGTCATCATCATCTTCTTCTTCTGCTTCAGCCTCAATTCCTTCACCAAATTTCTTCTTAATTTTCTTCACCAATTTATCTTTCTTCTTCATTGTGGAGGCAATCTTTAACTCCATATTCACCTTTGACCTTACCACATCATAAGTGCCAAAGTGTGAGGCACTCTTGTTTGTCTCTTCTGCCAATAATGCAGTTATTGTTGCAAATGCTTCATCTATGTTGATCTCATAACGAAATGTCCTTAGCCATCTCACCCTTGGAACTGCTTCTTGGATATAGGTGAAATCAATATCAACTAGGAAGCATATATCATTAGTATATCTTTCCACTAAGGAAACTGGTATTCTTACCCTTTGCTTCATGGATTTCTTGAAATCCTCAAAATAGCTTATGATTAGTGTGTCGAAATTGTCTCCCATTTGTTCTATATATTCATTAATTTGGGCTATGATAGTTCTATCATTTCTCCATGTAACTTTTCCAAAAGAAAGAAATTCATTCTGAACATAAAAGAATATACAAACCAAAATTGCTCCAAATTTGCATTGGGCACCCTTTGTCCTTCTTATAGCTGCTAGGTTTTCATTAATCTGTTGTAGTTGCAGTTCTGCAAGATCATAAGTATGATTCTTTTTCACCAATTTGTAGCCTACATCTACTGCAATACATGGCACACTGTTAAGTCTACTAGATTGATAAAATTTATGGGCAATAACTTTGACAACAAATTCAACGAGAGGATCTTGAATGGTGTGAATTGTCATTCCTCTTTTATTCCACTGGACACCTATGTGTTTCTCAATAACCTCCTTGGATTCACTTCTCAAGGTCTTGTATCGATCTAGGGTAGGATATCTAGTTACCCTATGAATGATTCTTTTCATGATCTTGGTGGGAACATCTTCTAGCCACAGACTACCATCATGAATTCTTCTTAACACAAGTCTGATCCATTCTATCTTAAATATAGTGGGAAAACTCAAAACTCGTGTTAAACCCTTCCTTTCTATAATTTTGTATTCATCTTTCAAAACTTTGTCTACACACAACTTCTCATAGGCTTCCCTTATTTCCATATCTCCTATGGCTCCTATCTTGCAATTATAGCATCTTCTTACGTCCTAGACCATTACAACTTTTGGGGGTATGTGAGAAAGGGCTCCAGCAAGATCGTTTCTGTATGCAACTTCAGGGATGGGACGAAAATCAGGCTACTTAACCTCATTAGATACTAGCTGGACTTCAAATGACTCTTTGTCATGGGTTTTCTTAGAGCTCGAAGCCATTTGTGCAAACTAGGGTTTCCTTTACACAGAAATATGAAACTGTGTAGCTCGACACAAATGAAAATACCTCAAGATCGATGAAAATGCATTGTAAGAGGTTGGAATCTGCTTGGAATATTGGATTCTCTGCTATGAAGTTGCTCCGCTCTCTTTCTCTTCTTTGCTTCTTGAATGCGATGAGGAAGAATGATTGAAATTGCGATAATATACCCTATTTCCATCACATTAAATGCTCAACTGCCCACTCGGCTTCTGAAAGAATTTTAACATGACTTGGCTTGCACTACATTTCCACTTCACTCGGCTACCATTGGAGTTATTTAACTCGACATCAGTTATCAACTCGATTGATGTTAGGAACTCGACATCCTCTAGAATTTTACTCGGCATCCAAAGACAGCTCGGCATCATCATTTAAAATTTTTTCTTGGCATCTTGTCTCATGTAGATTTATACTTTGCATTGCTTCTTCATGGTTTAGGGCTGATGTATGATACTTCCTTATATGTATTAGCCCCGTAGGCTCATCTTGTGATTAATTGGATGAGAAATGATCACTTGACCTTGTGGGTGAAGTGACCCTTCCATTGGATGTACTTGATTCATTATTTTCCTGCCATGTCTTCTTCATGTCTATTCTAGTGTGTTCTTCATCAATCTTTTCTTTTCCCTTATTTACTTCAGTCTTGGGTGCCTTTGACCTCGTAGGACAGTTTTTGCTAATATGACCAATTTTTAGGCAATTGAAACATGTGGTTTGGTTCAACCATCTTTTATAGTTCCCCTTGAAATGTGTTTTTATGCAGTTTTGGGGTATATGCCCATATTCCTGACAATAATGATAGCTATACTTGGTGTTATAATCCCAATGGTAGTAACTTTCATTCCCTTTTATTTTTGCTGGTTGATTTGATGTTCACACAAGCTTTGATCTGCATTCAAATGCTCTATGTCCATACTTCTTACAATTATGGAAATGTCCATCAAATCTTTGTGTCCTTGTGACTTTGGACCTGCAATCTTGTGTCATATGTCCTTGCATGTTTCACTTGTGACAGTAACCCTTGCTTTTGGGTGTGTTTGGCTGATTGATTCTTCTACTCCTGCAAACATTAGCAGTATGCCCCTTTTATTACAATAATGACAAGTGGGTTTAGAATCCTTACCTTTGTCACTTCTTTGCTCGCCACTCTTTGATGATTCTCCAATTTCATTGATGTTGTATCCAAGTCTTGATGTATCATGGGTGGATCTTGGAAATTTCATCAACTGTTCAAAGTACTTGATGGCTTCACTTGACTTGTTGAGATTCTCTGCTACCTCTTTTTCTCTATTCAATTCATTCTACAGTTGTTCATTCTGCATCTTCAAAGTAGAGATCTCAATATCTTTCATATTGAGTTCATGATGAAGGTTCATCATTTGGGCAAGTGTATCCATCTGCATGTTTGAGATCCTTGTTAATTCAGTACATTTTTCTTCAAGTCTGTTTGCAAGATTTATTTTGTCATCTTCCATCATGACTCTATCCTCAACTGCTATTTTCTTTTGTTCAGTGATTTCACATTACATTATGGCCTGTGATTCATGTTCCATCTTAAGAGATCTTATCTCTTCTACTTAAACTTTGTTTTTCTCCATAAGTTCTGCTATTGTTGCATCAAACTCTTTAGTGTCTCCATTGGCAAACACTTGTGTGGTATCAATCTCCCTATAGTTTATATCATTTTCTGCTATGGCTATCTCTTTCCTTCTTTTCAAGGATTTTCTTAATTCCACTCTAGCTTCTTCAACCTTGTGTAGAGTGAGATGCACATCTATCACCTGGTTCTCAATGATCTTTCCAAGTTTGAAAATTTCCATCTTTAGATCTTTTCCTCCAAGTTGTTAGGCTTCATTTTGAGAGAACTTTGCTATGATACCAATTGTTGGAATATTCAAATAGGAAGAATGCTTCTGAGAGGGGGTGGGGGTGAATAAGAAGAATTGGACTTGGACTTTAACCATTAAAACTTTTAACTGAAAGTAGATTGCATGCATATAAACATATCAAACATCCATAAAAAACAAACATGTACCACCACATAGCACTTGAGATTTTGGTAACCTAGAAACCCTCCAGGAATAAGAAGGTAAAATTGGGGTGGGGATGATACCCACAAAATTACTACAGTAATAATGTTTGACCACTTCTGATGGTCTACCCTATTAAAGGCTTTACACTGTGTCAATAGTGACCTGGTTAAAGGATTTACAAACACTTTACATGAAGTGTTACCCTATTAAAGGATTTAATCACCTATTTAAAGGATCTACAAAATAGCTGTTAAGCTAACCTATCAACATAGGATTTCCTTTCTAATACAATGGCTAGAGAGTATTAGGCATAATAAACCTGATAGCTTACAATCCTTTGATTGTTGAATACAGGCACTTGATCTGCTTACTCTGATCTTGATCCTCTGAGATCTAATACTTGTTTGTATCCCTTGCTTTGTTCTAATCAACTAAATATTTCACTACTACTCTCTTCCCTTAAGTCTTTTTATTCTTCACTCTAAATTCCACTATAGTTTTCCATACACTTCTTCATCCTCTACAAATCAATGAGATTTTGTCTTCCTTATAAAGACATTCGAAGACTTAAGGTTAGATATGGATCTACGATCCATATTGAATCTTTGTTTCTCGCTCATTCCTTGCACTTTTATTATTGGTTGCATGCCTTCTCCATTTTTCTTATTTGTTGCATGTAGATTGCATAGGAAATAGAAAAGATTTGATTTTATCACTTAAATCCTTCGAGATTCATCATATCTCAGCCATGAAAATGGTTGAGTTAGTGAAATTACAAACTCATATGTGCATTCTATGTTACTCGGCACTTACTGATTCCTATTGCTCGACACATATAACAAACTGGCTTACTCAGCTCCTGTTGCATTTCTATTTTGCTCAGCATTGTCTGTGACTCGGCACTCAAATATTACTCGGCTCCTATATCATGCTTGGCACCTGAAGTCACTCGGCACTTGATCTTCACTCGGCACCTGAAGGCTGCTCGACACCTGAAGATCACTCGACACCTGTTGGATTTCCTGATTCGGCTCATGTTGTGGCTCGACATACGTAGTGTGCTCGGCTCCAATGTAGAAAGTGGTTAAGTGTGTTGACACTCAAATGTCAAAACCATTCTAAGACTAACAGACCTTGCCTCATGTCCATTGAGGAGTGTGGAAAGAGTGGAACAACATAATTTTTAAGGAGAAAGAAATAAATGCTAAAATTGTCTTCCACAAAATCCTTAACACTTTGTTAGAAAACTACTCTACCATTAAAGGTCCTAACACCCTTCTTAGCTCAAAGGTTATGGATACTAATAAGAGGAAATAGTGCAGATGGACTCTCCTACCTAAGGGTTGGCACAAAGAAAATTTTGATGGGGCAACCAAAGGTAACTTGAGAATGGTTGGGGTGGGAGGTTGTTGTCTTGATGGTCAACACCTCCTTCGGGGTTCACAACATGGCTTAACCACCTCTCATGGATCTAGGTAAGTCTACTGTTTATGACATTCATTGATAGCTCAAACTTTTGGTACAATGACAAACATACCAACAATTGGTATCAAAGCCTTGGATCATGGGTTTGAATCTTGGGATGTCTCCTTCATTCCATAAGTGCAAAACCCTTAGTCAGTGTTGAGGGGGAGATTGTTGACTTGGTAGTTAGCACCTCCTTCACGGTTTGTAACATGGCTTAACCGCCTCTCATGGATCTAGGTAAGTCTAGTGTTTGTGATATTTATTGATAGCTTGAGCTTTTGGTGCAATGACAAACATACCTTGAATAGAGGTATCATCAGAAATGCACATGGAAAAAGGATTGTTGTTGTGTCAGCACCTATGGGAATGCAAACTAACCATTATGTGGAGGCAACTACGGCTCATCAAACAATCAAACTGCCTCAGGACATGGGAGTCAAAATTCTTTGGCTAGAAGGAGACTCAAAGAATATTATAGATTGTCTTAATGAGAAGAATGAGCCTATGTGGATGTTCATGAATATAACTGAAGATTGCATTCAACACCTTAAGACTTTTGATAATACTTATGTGGCTCATGAGTATAGGGAAGTCAATCAAGTGGCTGATAGGTTGGCCAACTAGGCAATCAAGAATAATGAAGTGGCAAAGTGGACGGATGGGCATACTTTTCCGTTGGAAATCCTTGAGTTGATAGAAAGGGAAAGGATCCTGGGTAGATTGGGAATCATAAAAGGCACATTATGACAGTTTACGAGTTATGGGAAATGTGCAGAAATATGATGTGTAAGTATGAAAAAAATTGTACTTTTCACATCAATAATATCCATCATCTCACTTTGAGGATTGATTTTGGGCATAAAGTACACAAGGTGAAAAGAAGTTTCACAAAAATGACTAGTGTTAACAATAATCCAGCTTTGAAGATTATCAATACCAAAAGAAAAATTTGCAGAGAGGAAGAAATAATGGTGGGGGAAAGACATAGGAGGGAACCCAAGGACGAAGCTTAGAAGTGGTGTTGATGCTCTAAGGTATGGAGCATTTTGAAAAAAGGCAAAGTTACCAATTTCATTGAACAACTTTATGGGTGGAAACCCTCTATTATGCAAAGCATGGTTAAGAGATGGAATGAGGGGATTGTAAAGATTGATGTAAGGGATTTCACAATGATGGAGGATGTTATCTCTATAGTGAATGGCATACCCATCATGGGGAAGAAATTCTATAGAGATAGAAAGATTTATGGGTAGGCTCTAGATGAATTCACCAAAGATTTGGAGGAAAAGAAGGCCTTAAGCACATTTCCCTTGACATGAGATTTGACCACCTCTACACCAACCATTTCATTCTTCTTAACCATTTTAGGTATGGGGCAAAGATATCTATTCCTTTTTTTATTTTCTATTTATTAATGAAAATATTAATTACTATAACGAGAAGCACTCAAGTAATCCAACCTTCCATGAAGGGCTCTTCTTGTTAATCTACAATTTTTTTAAGGCTAGGTCTATGAGGAAACAAATTAAGAATAGGAAGGTGGGGAAGAAGGGTAGAGATGATTTGGATGAGTCGGGAGAGGACTATACTCCTTCAGATACTGAGCACAACCAAGAGATGCACTTGGACACGGAGGAGGATGCTACCCCACAATATAATATTGGTAAAAAAAGTATCAAAATGGAGAGAAAGGATAAAAAAGTGAATACCAAACCTATACAAGGCTTTAAGATTTCATCTCATAGGGACTACAATGAAATGGTAGAGGGCATGGACACGAAGGGAAATAGTGTTGATGGAGAAGAGGAGACCAAACTCAAGGAAGGGGAGGACAAAAAGAGGATGGGTGGTAAGAGAAACATTAACATAAAAATGTCAGCCAGTAGAAAGGACTTGATTATGAGGACAAGACCTTCAGGGGTGGGAAAAGAGGGAGAGATTCTGAATACAATGAAGAAAACTAGGAGGTGGAGAAGGATAGTGATGAGAATGATAAGAAATAGGGGTGTAGGAAAGAGTACGAGCAGGATTATGAGGAATTGGAATCGAGCCATTACAAATGCATGATTACGGGCAAAGATAGGAATGTGGTCTAGAGGAATTTTGATACTATTTCTGCAAGGATGGGGATCAACAAAGAAATGATTATAACTATGGTCAAGGAGAATAAAGAGGGAAAAATTCAAATGGAGGAGCTGATTGATCTGACCCTTGTAATTTTAAGTGATATCACAAAGGAAAACCCTCAAATGGATGTGCTTAACAATGCAAAAAATAGTGTAGTGGATACCTATCGAACCACCAAATGGATTTTCCACGAAATATGGGAGCTCAAATATAGAGTGAGTAGTTTGGAGAAGGGGAATTACAACTTGCAGAATAGGAAAACAAAGGAGGAAAATGACATGGATAACAGAGTGGAGGAATTGAAGAGTAGGGTTCAAACCATGGAGGGCTCTATGAAAATTATTGCTAAGAAAAACTACAACATCCTTAAAGAGGCTAATGAGAACATAAAGGCATTCATCAACAAAATTGAAGAACACAGGGTCAACAAAGAGGATGACCTTTCTCCTAACAGCACCAAAGATAGGTCTCCCGAGGATGGTTCAAGGAAGAGAACCAAATCCAACATGAAGAAGAACGATATCCAAGAACCTAACAAAGATCTGTCTGCCATGAAAGAGGCAGCTAGAAGAATGTCTGAGCTAAAAATTCGTGCTACAAAAATACTTATAGAAGTAACCTGAGCAACCTTCCTAGCTTTTGGGCCTCTCCTAGTTTTTTGTTTTGCTCCCCTATTTTTTTTATGGTTTATATCTTTTCCCTGAGGGGGGTTGTTTCAGAATGTTGTTTTTAGTTTGACTAATACTTTAAGCATTTTATCTTTGTTTTACTCTTAGAAGTGTAAGGGTTTTAGGGCCCCATTAAAACATGTTTTTCTTAGTAAAAACAATTGCACAAGGTACATCCAACATCAACATCTAGCTATCGGATCTCAATGGTATAAGAAACACTACCACTTGACCTTGTGGAACCTAAATGGCCCACTCCCACTATGCTAATGAGATATTCTAAAGTCCTAAATAGATAACAATCTGAAGTCATAACAAGAATCTAGGTCAAGGAATCTTGATAGCAATCTATCTCGAAGGTACCAACTACACAAGTAACATCTAATCCCAAAGGAAACAACGACACGTAGGAAACATAATATGCATGTAGGCAAGTGTCATCACATGAGCCAACTTTAAGGTTACCCTAGCAGTCGCTTTAGACTTTAGCCCCCTAGTGACTCTATGTGGCATAAATATCCTCTATCATAGATAAGGCATACTAACGAGGCATGTTCACAACCAAACATCCTCTCTACTCCCATCCTAGCTTGTACTAGAACTCAAGGCATGGGCAAGGGAATACACTAACTCTTGTTAGTTCATTTTAGCCCCATTAATGAAATATTAGCACTTATTATTATAACTTACAATGTGTTACCCATGCATCCTCTTTAGGGCTCTAACCTCCATTACAAGCCTCTTCCCAACATACACAAAGATTACCTACCCTAAGCTCATAACAAAATATCTCATCAAACCACAATGATCACATCAGTCCTATACGAGCAACTGGAAGCACAATAGACAACTGATCAATTCTTCAAAGGTTAAGTCACAAAAATCACAACATTACATAACAACATCATAAATCAATCACTTTCCAAGCCTCTAGTAAACATACCTAACTGGCCAAAATACTAAGTTTTTCCAAACCCCATCGCAAAATAAAACACAACCATCTCGGTCATGCAAATATAACAAGTGTAATTATTCAATTATATTAGTTTTTTCCAAAATAATCTCTAAGGTTCAATTTGAGTAAAAAGTGGAGTTTTTTGTTTGCTAAGTTTCTCCAAGGATCCCTTTAACATGTTTAAATAATAGTTAAATTTAATAATTATTAAACTCTGCTTAATTAGTCAAGCAAATGTATTACTAAAAAATATAATTAACTTCCAAAGAAAGATATTTCATCTTACTTTTAATCAAAATTAAAGCAATTAAATCTTTAATTTAAAATAATTTTATATTTTTTTAATAAAAACTTCATATAAAAATATTAATTAAATAACCCTAAAATTATGGGGTGCATCATCATGTGGCCTTGACTGCTAGAGGAAGTCCCACCTGCTTTGGGCAGAGCTTGGCTTGCCCTCAATAGTTGTGCATTGCCTTTGGTAGAGCACATACTGCCTTAGGCAGTCCTGCACTTGCCTTTGGCAGGACATGACCTTGGTGGTGGGGGTGGGGGTTTCGAAACCTCTTCCCTCCAATCATATATATATATATATATATATATACTTATTTTTTTATTTTTTTAAATATAACATTTTTTTGTATATATAAAAATATTCTTTAACATACATATTTGATTTTGAAAAGTTGCAAGAACAGTCGAGAAGGACAATTTTTTTGCAGCAGAATATATACGTATTTTTTTAAATAAAAAATAAATTCGTTCATAAATCAAATTATAAATTCTAACCAAACCCTAGCTAGTTTTCTACAATTTTCTAGATTTTCCAAATGGTTGTTTGATAATAGAAAAATCAAAATTTCAACAAGGGTTTTCAAATTTGTATTCACATTTCATGGAAATCAAATGATTCAAATAACTTAATAGATCTAGCACAAACAATCTTTCTTTTCTAGGCATGATGGAGACATATGATTCTTAAAGGAATTTCCAAAAGAATTGCACAGATTCCTACCTTAGTCTGATGCAAACAAAAAATTGATGAAGCCTTGTGCCCACCAATTCCTTATCTCCAAAAACCCACAATAAAATCCTCCTGCCAAAGCTCTAGTTGCTCCTCCAAACTTGTCTATAGAGAAATGAGCTCTAATCTCGCAATAAAGAATTTTCTCGTCCCAGGTTTTGATTTTACGAATGTGTAAAAGCCTTTTCTTTTATTATTTTAATTTATTTAATTCTTTGTGCACACCTTTTTCTTTTTAATTAAAATAAAATTTATTTAAAATATTCCCATTTCATTTTTATTAAAATAAGAAGACGTATTTAGAAAAACATATTGGTATTTAAAGTTCATTATTTAAGTGAAAATTCTAAATTTATTATTATTATATTAAATAAATATAATAATGCCAAAATTGGTCTTTTAATTAAAATTTTAAATTTATTTCTTCTATTTAATTAATTTCCCAATTAATTCAATATAATTAAAAATTGATTTTTCTTTATAAAATTTTCATTTAATTAAATCATTTAATATATCTTGGTTTGATTTAATTATAGCCGAAAATCATAGTAGACCCACAAACTTAATAAGAAAAGTCATCTAAATGATAAAGTATGAAGTCAAACTCAAAGGTCAAAAATCTCAAATTCACGTCACTCGATGAATTCAGAAAGGTAAATAACTCAGATACTTGTCCTATATTTTAGGACAATTGGCTTAAGTTTAGGATTTGGACTTGAGAACTATATCCCCTCTTTTATCACTGAGATACTATGATAAGGCATGCTCATCCTGACAATTCAAGGAAGTCAATGTCTGGTACTTACAATCTGCATAAAAGCTGAATATGTACATATGCATATATATCTAAACTAAATAGACAATGGTGGGGAGTGATACATCGTGTGGATCCTGACTAGCAAATAACTACGACTCCCTCCCTCAACCACCTTAGAAATGTCAAACACAAAGTAAAACATACATGTACACCATGCACATGCAAGTATGGGATAAGTAACCATAAAACCACATATAAATCATCCATATAACCATAATTACAAAAACAACTGAAATCACTATATGAAATATACAAAGCATAATCATCGAAAGAATAACCATGAACACATGAAATAATCGAGTATCAAGTAGCTCATCAAATATATAATCTAAGTATGGAATAACATCAATCAAATCAGGTAACCAAGTACCACTAACTAATATCACATAGCTATGAAAGTTGGCCTAAAAGAATTCAACTATATAACATAAAAAGTAAAATAGGGGTAGGTACTACATCCACCCCCCTAGACTAATACTTACTCTTGGAAGCCTATAAACAAGTATGGATATAGATCTTGTAATCCAAATGCATCGTCCCATGTAGCCAATGACTCATTAATGTGTGCTAAAATGTTGGCATACTTCTATGAGTCATTATATCCAAGATTGCTCAAGAATGAGGTCTCAAATGGTGTCTCATAGCTTTCTATTCATGGAGTGCAAGGGTTTATAATGGAGGCCCTTAGTTTGACCTAGTTTGTGCCCATGCAAGTACACCATAAAATGAGAGATTCAAAGATCAAAATATGTATGCAAATGAAGATGCAAGCTAATCTAAATGATAACAATGCAAAGCAATGCAAGAAAAGAAATCTAATCTATGAAAGGAAATAACAATGCAAGATTAGTCTATAAAAGAAAATACAAATCTAAGCTAATATGAAAATGCAAGGATGGATCATGATGATGGAAGCCATAGATGCATGAGAGAAGAAGATAAGAAGATAGAAGTTCTCCACAAAAAACTTTAATGCTCAAACTCCTTCCCCAAAAATCGCTCTCCAAACTGCAACATAACAATAGCGATCGGGAAAGGTTTTCTGAAAGCCAGGGACCTAGCAAAGGCTAAAGTTTCTTGGAAATTGGGGAATGGGGAGGATATCCAGTTTCGGTCTGATAGTTGGCTTATTCAGGGACCCCTTATGAATAATCATGTCTATGATGTTTGGATGAACCATTGTATTCAACTTTTTGGGCTGAAAGTCTGCAACTATAGGAATGACCAAGATTGGATAGATCTGTCTATAATCTCTGATGATCTAAAACCAATCATGTTAATGTTAAACTTTATGGCTCTCAGTAACAAGAGGGTGAAATGATCTAGGGGGACAACTACAATAGAAACTACTCTGTTGCTTCCAGGTATATGGCTCTTTGGAGCTTAAAAGAGAAGCCTCCATGGTCGAGAGCTTGGATCCCTAACCTCACTCCTAAAATCAATGTATTTTATTGGCTGGCCTTACAGAACAAAATTCCTACTCAGGATAACCTTATAAAAAGAGGTCGGTATCTGCCAAGCAGATGTATTTTATGTAAGAACCAGCTGGAAACAGGCAACCACTTGTTCATTCACTGTTCCTTCTCTAAGCAGGTTTGGGATTTCCTAACCCAAAACTTAGGGATTAGCTGGTGCATGCCAGAAAGTCTCCTGGATTTTTTTAGCCAATGGAAATCTTTGTTCAATTTTCCTGTTTTGTAGGATTTAGGTACCTAGATCTTACCTCACTATTGTTGGAGCATATGGAAGGAGAGAAATAATAGAATCTTTAGAGACAGAGAGGAGCCAACCATTGTTCTTAGGAAGAAGATTTATAAAAATATAAAGGAAAACTACCTAGTAAGGAAGGGGGTGATATTGAAGTGGGCGGTAGGAAAATGGCAAAGGAAAAATAAAGAATGATTAAAAGACAGGAAGCAAAGTGGCTTCTCCCCCTAGAAGGATGGCATAAAGCCAATTTTGATGGGGCCTCTAAGGGAAATCCTGGCTCCTCAGGATGTGGAGGCATAATAAGGAATGAATTTGGGGAGGGAGTAGCAGCCTTCTCTCTCCCGCTAGGATTCCAAACAAATCACTTTGCAGAAGCAAGTGCGGCCAATCATTTGGTGAAACTGGCTTTTGAAACTGGAGTAACTAACCTCTGTCTTGAAGGGGACTCGAATAACATTATTAAATATTTAAATGGCAAATCTAATTATTTGTGGTCGATTGCTAATCTTATTGAAGAGACATGTGAGACTCTCACTAAATTTGATAGAGTCCATGTCACTCATGTTTTCCAAGAAGCGAACCCAATGGCAGATTGGTTCGCAAATAAAGGTGTCCAATCTAACTAAAAAATGACCTAGCAATTGGGAAAAGGTTTTTCGGTGGAAGTTAAGAGCCTGATCGAGCTGGATAAGATCCAAGGGAGTATGGAGGAGATCAACCTACAATTATGAATAGGAAAGGCTTATGGGGAAAGGGTTTAACTCATAAAGGCTACATTTGGAAAAGGTAAGAAGTGGGAATTATTATAGTTTATTTGGCACACTTTATGGGTCATTTTCTGCATATGCAACTTGTGCAACGACAAGGTTTATTTCTTCGGTCTCTTTCTTAATTACAGAGAACCCTATCAAGTGGTGAAGTTACAGAGGGCTGTGCTTATGAGAACTATGGGAGTGCAAAGTGCAGATATGGTGGGTGAAAGGTGCAGAAAAGAACCGGTGGGAAAAATGGAGAAATGGAGAAGTAGGGAAAAAGTGTGGGAGAAACTGGTGCAGGGCAGGATTTTGAGGTATATTATGAAGCTGCATGGTTTCGACCAAAATGTGACTGACAGTATGGTTAGCTCATGGAAGGATGGTAGAGTCAAGGTGAATGGGATAGCTTTTTTGATAACGGAGGAGGTGATTTCGACTGTTTCTGAGATTTTGATGGAGGGCTTTAAGTTCTTTAGGGACAAAAAGCTCTCGGCCAGTGCAGTTAAGGATTTTGCTAACAACACCAAGGAACTAAAAGCCCTAAAAAAGAGTGATACGTTCTATGATCCAGATTCCATAGTGAAGATTTGGAGGTATGTACAGCGAGTTGTCATCGAGTACATTACCCTTGACCCTAGGTTTGATTGTGTTCGCACCCACCATTTCATTATTTTGAATCATTTTTGACATGATAGCAAAGTTTCTTTCCCTTTCTATCTATTGAGCTCGATGAGCAAGGCGGTGTCCAGCTTCAAAAGGAAGCCCTTTGCTAACCTGCTTTGCATGAGGGGCTGTTACTACTCATCTATGAGCACTTTAAGGCTCAGACAATAAGTAACATCCCTTCATAGGCTAGGAATGAGGAAATCAATAGCTCTAGCTACTCCTCTTACTAGGATGAAATACAGAGCATTAGTTCTGAGGAAGGGGGGCTTACTTTCACTAGTAAAAAAGTTACACCTAATGTTAAGAAGTCGCTCTCTCCCATTACCCCTAGCAGAAAAAGCCTTAGAGGTCATGGTCAGAAGAAGCTTGGGAATGAGGAGCAGGACTACAATGATGAAGAGGAGGCCAAGGAGTCAGATGATGAGGATAAGGAGAGGTAGGAGGAAAAAAAGGACTCCCAGGTGGAGAAGAAACGCATGAGGATGGGCACAGAGGATGAAAGGTTGCAACGGGATCCATATTCATTTCCACTCCCTCTCTCCCCTATCCATCCTCAAGCCCACCCAGAGAAGCAGATTAAGGACAGTTCTAGAGCTGAGGGGGGGGAGGTGCTAGCCAAAGATAGGAGGAAAGCCTGGAGAAATTTTAATGCGAGGACTTCAAAAATGGGCATTTTTAGAGAACTGATGAACCCCCAGATCCTAGTGGACAATCAAGAGGAGCATCACCTTGAAGAGCTCATTAACCTTGCGATTAATCTCTAATAATGCTAGGGAATTTGGGATGAACCTCTTGAACAATGCTCGCAACAACATGATAGATAATTATAGGTCAATCAAGTGGCTTTTTCATGAGCTAGAGGAGGTCAAGGAGAAGGTGGGTCAAATGGAAGGAGCTAGGAATCTTAAATGCCTAGAGAAAGGGACAGATCATGATGATAGCTATAGGTCAGTGGAAAGGAGGACCCACAACCTAGAAAATTACAATCACAATCTGTCGAGCCAGATGATCTCACTGCTCAACTTGATTAATAACAACATCCTATCTTTAACTGATTGGCTTAAAGATAGAGGCATGCAGGGGGATGTGGACAACAAAGACAGGGGTAAAGCCAGATCTGATGATGATAATGCCACGGGTATTACTTTTTCTACTCTGGACCAGGAAGTTCATAGGACTCACTAGCAGGAGACCGAGGAGAACTAGATGGCCCATGAGGCTGCCCAGGTCATGCAAGAGTTGGAAAGAAAGATCGAGGATTAGTTCCTATCTTTCTCCTTTTTGTCTGGATTTTGACTATTTTGTTTGTCTTGTCTTAATAGTTTGTCCTTTTCTTTGGCCTTTGTTAAGTGGCTGGGCCTAGTGCTTATTATCAACCTTTAGACTTGTTCTTCTGTGGCTGGGCTTTTAATGCTCATTATCAACCTGTTTTTGTTCTAACTCTCAAGTTTCAGGATCCCTGTAAAACCTACTTATCTAATAAAAAACAATAGCATAAATCGTGGATGTCAAAAATGAGGAGAGGGATCTCCCTTATAAAGAAGAGTGGACGATTAAGATTCAATAATATTTAATCAAGGGTGGAGAAAGAATGATCCATGTGAGACAAAGAGAAAAGAGGAGGAAAATTAAATGAAATCCTATTTAGAAATATGTGCATTTAAGTGTAGAGGAAAAAAGAATTTATTTAATTTTTATTTATTTTATTTTCCTTTTCAAGTGGGATTTTATTTACTTAAAAGGGAGCAAGTTCTTTTAATTAAATAGGATATATTTAATTAAATTAAAAGAGGGATTTTTTCTCTTAATTAATTAAATGTGGATTAATTATTTAATTAAAAGAGAGGTTTTCTTTTAATTAAACAACAATTGGGATAAAATGATCAAACCTTAGGAAATGTTGAAATAATTGAATTAATTACAATTTGATCAAAGAAATTGATTTGAATTGATTTAATAAAATATTGCAAACCATTGATTTAGGAAATTTGATAAATTGAATAATTGGGCCCGTAGTCTAGGCAACCATTTTAGGGTGCATACAATTTGTAGGGTCCCATTGGACTCTTATCTGCTCTATGGTTCGACCCCTGAGGGTCAAATCTCGTTGTTGAAGAATGTGCACTGGATCCAAAGCTAGTTGTCTGTCCTCCACTTGTAACACATTCCAATCAAGAACATGTATCACATCAGGAATATATTGTCTAAGAACATAATCATGGAAAACATCATCTACACAAGCTAATCTAGGCAGAAATGCAAGATGGAAGGCAATTGGACCTATCTTCTCAAGAATCTCAAACAATCCCACAAATTGAGGTGCTAGCTTCAAAACCTTTCCATAATAGATTAGACTCTTCCATGGATGAACTCTCAAGAATACCTTCTCTCCAACTGTAAACTGCTTACTTGTCATGTGAGTGTCTGCATACTTATTTTGTCTATCATGTGTTGTAGATACATCCCCATAGATGCACACTACCTGTTGCTCCATATCTCGAAGCATCTCATGACCTAATAGGATGTGATCCTCTAAACTATCCCAACTCAACGGTGTATGACAAGGATGACCATACAAGGCCTAAACAGGTGTCATCCCAATAGAACTATGATAACCATTATTATAATCAAACTCTACTAGATATAGATAATCCTCCCAGTGAGTTTGTCGATCCATAAGATACATCCTATCCTTCAGAACCTGATTCATTCTCTCTATGCTTGACCATGTGCCTCAGGGTGATATGTTGAGCTAAAGTTCAACTGCACTCTAAGAACATGGCTTCCCTTTCAAAGTTTCCAGTACACAATTGTTGATGTTGATAGGCATTCTACAATGGTAGAAAGGGTGGAGTGGGATGACATGAGTGTGTGAAAGTTAACATTTACCTTTTAGGTTAAATTTGAAAACCATCTATATGTCAAAATCTTAATATTTGTTATAAATAGAGTATATTTTTAAAAATAATTTAATAAGCACTACATCAAATATTTGCTAAAATTATAAACTTTGGAGGCATAAATAATCATTTTTTAGGAATTAAAATAATGATTTAATTGAGTGAAAAAAATAAATAGAGATTAAAAATATTTATAAATATTTTTAGATGTAGCAAATTAAAATTTAATCATATTGTAATGGATATCCATTAACATTTTTTCATATAGATTTATTTAAGATATCTATACTAGTGAGTAATATTACATGAAGCAATACATCTTTACTAAAATTACATTGGGATAAATGCACTCACAATAACAAATTTTACAAAGGTGATAGTTACTTTCAAAAAGCTAATAATACAATCATCCACTTTGTTTCAACAACAACTTGCCTTTTAAAAGGTTTCAATATCCAATCATTATGAGATCAAATCCAAGAAAAACATAAGCTTATTTATAGTTTGTATATACATCATAAAAAAAGGTTTAAAAATATGTACAACCACTTAACCTTGGGGGAGGCGAGGTTGGGGGGACATTTGTATGGCACATAATATAATTATTAATATGTACTTTTTCCAATGGAGTCCTATTGATGCCATGTGGTTTTACATCATAAAAGTTATTGTTTTGGGTAGCTTATCTTCTTCAGAATTAGCAGTTGCATGACAAGTTTTATACATTAAAAATTTGTAAGAGGCCTTCCAATTCTCACAATCAGACATGGCATTCACCCTCAGTTTATTGCCCCTTTTCAACCAAGGAAAGTCTAAACTGCTATTTGTTCGGACTAGACGCACTTCTAGAAAATCTCCACCATCAATACTTGAGATTTGATGCTTCACTGGACATTGACGTGAGCTCTCATCCCTTTGAATCGTGTAGCTCAACCTGTAAATAGGTAGGTTTGCCCTACAATCCTCATGCATTTGGCCCGAGGACAGTAGACACGCAATATATCCTGCACAATATTCTTTGCTCTCATCTGCACAATAATCTATACACTTGTTTTCATAGCCATTCTTTCCAATTGCCTCCCCAAATAACCAATTTGCAGTGGGGTCTGGGTTATCCATAAGACAACTTTTGTCGAAGGAGCAAACCTGAAATATTAGAAATGCCCACATGTAAGTTATGTTAGTTCTTAATTTTAGACATACATATGATTGTCAATGGTACATTTTATCTTGTCTAAATGAATTGTCTAACAATACACTAGGTTTCTGAATAGAAACCACCTGTCAATTGAACTATTTAACTAAATCAAAAGTTCAAAATATGAAATTTAAACTAAATCTAAAATGAAAACTAGGTTTAAACAACACTCAAATTTTGACTAAACTGAAATTAAACTAATTTACTATTTACTCCAATAAAATCTAATTACCAAATCACAACTTAAAATGTCTATATCCAAAATAACCTAATAGTTTGCTAGGAAATCTTACCTTGAAGGAATCATACAATCTTTGCAACTGAGCTGATGAGACTCCGGGCCCTCCAAAATAAATGGACTCCAGGGCTGTGAGACCAGACAAGGAGCTAACGAGGGTTTCACATGAGATACTTTTGCAGCCCACCAGATTGACTGAACTCAACTGCTGTAACGATTGGAGGCCATGAAAGTGGGTGACGTGGCAGGAATTACTGAGGTCTAATGTCATCAGACGTGGCAGTCCTGGAAGGCAGGAGAACGTGTGCAAACTCGTACAATTGCGAGCAAATAGCATGATCAGTGATGACGGCAGCCCCGACAGGACGGAAAGCTCACTGCAGCCGTCCAGATGGAGCTCCTCGAGTTGCATTAGATTTTCAAAGCCGCCAGGGAGATGGCGGATTCCATTACCTTGTAGATGTAACACAACAAGCGAAGACAATTCGGATATTCCTGCAGCTATTCCACTGTCAGACAGTCGGCAATGGCTGACATCCAGATAAGTCAAAATTTTCAGGCCACCAAAACTGTCGGGTAGCTTTGCAAGCTTAGAATTGTGGTGAATTTCTAGTCTTCCTAGCTGAGTCAGTTTGCCAAAACTAGCCGGAAGTTCAGAGAGCTGTTGGCAGTATGAGAGATTCAGCTCCTCCAGATTTAGAAGCTCCCCAAAATCTTGAGGCAGAGAAGAAACAGAACATCCCTCCATGTCGAGAAAAGCTAAAGTTTTGAGGCCACCAATGCTTTCAGGTAGTTCAGTAAGCTTAGAGTTGTGGCGAATTTCTAGTTTTGCTAGCCGACCCAAATTCCCAAAGTTGGGGGGAAGTTTAGAAAGATTTCGACAGCATGAGAGATTGAGCTCCTGAAGATTTACGATTTGTCCAAAATCCTGTGGCAGAGAAGAAACAGAACATCCCTCCATGTCGAGAAAAGCTAAAGTTTTGAGGCCACCAATGCTTTCAGGTAGTTCAGTAAGCTTAGAATTTTGACGAATTTCTAGTTTTGCTAGCTGACCCAAATTCCCTAAGTTAGGGGGAAGTTTAGAAAGATTTCGACAGCATGAGAGATTGAGCTCCCGAAGATTTATAAGATGCCCAAAATCCTGTGGCAGAGAAGAAACTGAACATCCTTCCATGTCCAGAGAAACTAAGCTGGTCCAGTTTTTAATGGCGTCAGGTAGGCTGACCAGTGAATGGCAGTTGTGCAAATCTAACTTTTGCAACGGTGAATGGCATAGTGTACCAGGAAGACTCTGCAGGGACCCGCATCCCCTCAGAATAAGCACTTTCAGTATCACAGAGCTCAGCTGTTCAAATTTAATGGCATCCACAAGTTAAAAGAAATTTAATACCAAAATTCCAATTATCTGTTCGATTACAGAACTTAAAAGAGAAAAATGTGTAGAACTTACTGTTGGATTTTCACCTGTTTCATCCCACAGATGAGTGATCTGGCTATTGGTCACTTCCAGAATAACAAGGTTGTGCAAGTTCATTCCTTGAGGTAACCGTTTTGATGAATATCTTGTCAATCTTAGCCATTTCAAGTCCTCCAAGGAAGATTCCTCAGGAAAGTGTCCTTCTATGGCAACATTTGTAAGCCAAAGCAGCCGCAAGTTGTACATTGACTTGAAAATTTCTGCATTCAATGTCATCGGCTGCCTGGGCTCGTAAGAGAGATAACGCACATGCTTGGTCTTTTCCTTTGGTTCATGTGGAACACACAAATATTCTCAGTTGCCTATCCTGGCTACTATTATTCCAATATAAAATAGCCCTATGAAGCATTTAGAAACATGAAAGAAACCAAACTGCAATCTGGGATTATCATAAGCTAAAACTTGAATTTAAATTGTATAACAATCTGGAATTATCATAGCTAAAACTAGAATTTAAATTGTATAGCAGTCTCGACCTATCATAGCTAAAATCTGACTTTAAATTGTATCAAATTAGTTATTTCAGATTGTATGGTGATCTATCAGCAGAATAATAGAAAGTAAAGTGGGTTTAACTATAGAAGAAACTCTTTAAGCAAGCACACTCAAGCTGGAGTAGCACTGGGATGGGTGACCTCCTGGAAAGTCCGGCTGCTTCACCTCTGTAAGCATCAGCTAGATCTAACGAGTGCTAAGTGTTTCATTTATTCTCATGATAAATGGATTTGTGTTCAATCACTAATCATGAAACATAGGTCAATGAGTTTGACTCAAAAACTACATAGTTAAATCCTCCTAACAATATCACTAATATCACTCATAGAAAGTAGTTGAGAAAAGTTGATGATAGCAGGGCACAAATCAAGATAAGTTTAGACCAACGCAAGTTTAAAAGAAGAGAGAGACAAGAAACCAATCATTTTTTTTCTTTTTACTTTGTTTTGATCTGCAAATATCCACACAAAACTAATCTTACGCAATTGAAATCTATGACACATGAAGCTTAAAAACACGATAAGGGTTCACATAGAATTTCATACCAAGGGTCGGCCTAGAACATAGCCCACATCGTCCTCATTGAACAGTCTTGTGCGTTTACGGGGCATGGTATTCATTTCATCTGCTATACTTCTTCCCAAATCTCGGAGGCATTGATGCATCAGCAATTCGCTATTAGGTCCCAATTCTACCAAGGACTTTTGCAAGAGACTTTTAAGACATGCACGAGGACTAGGAAAAACCTCTGCCCAAAAGTTCATAGCCATTTCATTTTTCACCCATGTCATAAAACAAGCAATATCTTGGAACATTTCCTTTTCATGGCGATCAAGGGCATCGTAGGGGACTCTAAGCTTCTTTTGCATTTTTTTCTCACTCCTTAACTTACCCACCATTTCCTTCCATACATTTCTATCCTCTTTACCATACAAAAGTTTCCCAAAGATTTGAAGGGCGAGTGGAAGGCCTTCACAGGCAGCAACAATATCATTGCATAGTGTTGCTAGTTCTTGATCCGAACAGTATGAATTGGGAAATGCATGGAACTTAAACAGCCGCAATGCGTGTTGGCGATGAAGACCGCTTAGCTTGTACACTTTATCAACTTTACCCACTTTCAGAATTTGTTCATTCTGTGTTGTAATGATGAGATGGCTGCCTGCCCCAAACTGACTGAAATTTCCTCCAAGAGCATCAAGCTGTTCAGGAGTTTGAATATCATCGAGGAGGAGGAGAACTCTCTTATGCCTGAGACATTCTTGTAATAAACCCTTTCCTTGATCAACATAACCCACTTCACCTTTGAAACGTGAGACGTCTTTGAGCATCTGGGTTTGCACATTTACAAGCCCATCGGCCTCTTTACATCTTTCTCCCACACTCAGAACAAAGGCAAATTTTTCAAACCCTGACGAGAGTTCTTTGCAAATAACTTTTGCCAGGGTAGTTTTACCTATCCCACTCATGCCATGTATGCCCAATTTCACAATCTTCTGCCGATTATCAGCTGCTGCCTTCAGCAATCCCTTCACGTGATCCACAGATCTCTCCAAACCAAAACAGACTGGAACATCCAAAACCTTCAGGGGACTGTTGTGATGTAAGATTTTCCCAATTCCGACCACAATATCTTGAATCAAATCGTTGTCACTGAAAAAGTGCGAGGCTGTGAGCTATTATTAATGACAAAAATGGCAACTATAAAAGGAAAAGAGCGGAAAAAAACACTAAGGCAGAGGATTACCCGGAAAAATCACTATAACACCAACCGGGTATGTTAGAAACAGCATGTAATGCACCTTTGAATTCAAGGATTGGCTCGTTTTCATGCCTGTTGAGGTCCTCTGCATATATACTTTCATCCTGACAGTGAAGATCTACAGGGGAAACGTCATAAAACACAGGACATATTTTAACCCCAGATCGAACCATAATCAACACTTCCCTCAAGCACCATTTCGACTCGGCAAACTTTTTGGAGAAAATAGGAATGCAGATTCTACTTTCTGTGATCGCTCCACTCAAACCAGTAGAGATATGGTCGCCCTTTTCTAAACTTTTTTGGTCTAAGAATGCCCAAATTCGTTCTCGATCAAGAGCAGCATACAGTGGTTTCGCAAAACGTTCGCGGGTGTCAGGGCCGCGAAAACTCAAGAAAACATCGAACGTTTTGTCGACTGATGGCTCAGCTGAAGAACAAAGCCTAGAGAAAGACATTTGTGGCTGCAAATTTTCAAATGACGAAAGCCCAATTTTTTCTCAAATGAATCTGAGCTTGTATTACATTTGTGCCATCAATTGATGAAAACCCAAAATTTTCTCACAGGAAATTAAGCTTGCACAACATTTATGCCTGCAATTTTTCAAATGATGAAACCCCAAAATTTTCTCAAAGGAAAGTTTGAGCTTGTATTACATTGCCTACCCTCTTTTGATGATCGGAATCTATACGATTCATTGTTTTCTGCAACTTTTGCTTAGAGAATCCGTAGATAACGACAGTTTCTACCATGGTATATTCCTTTTCAACTTCAGCATTGCATTGTCGTAGTTGTTTTGCTCGACAAGAATTACTAGGGGAAGATTAGTGTGATGTATCACAGAGAGTGAGTGGATGCAATTCTTCATACTTTGTTGGTGTCATTGTCTCTTGGGCGGCGGTAAAGATGGATTCTTTTGTTTATACTCCATTATTATCCACTCCCAACAGGGACGTTCTCTAATTTGATGGGTCCCTACAAATAAATTTGATTATCTTCACCGTGGATTCATTTGGTTCTGAACATTTGCGTATGAGTGGTCCTGCAAGCTTTTTATCTTTTATGGGAGGGATAATGGGACAATTGTTTTTTTTTTTAATGATTTTAGATTCTTGATGTGTTAGACGATCTGGGATAGATCTTAGAAGTTTACCAGGACCAATTCAATATCATTATATTGCAGACAATAAGTTCAAGAACATGTTATACACAACTTTAGGAAAATAGCTATTCAATCCTTGATTCTTTATAAAGACATTTAAGACTCATGCTTTCTTATTAAAGGATTTTTTTAGAGATTTCTTGATTAAATATGCGTAATCTTGTTCAAGTAATCTTGTTCAAATGAAATGATAGGTACGTTGAAACTAAAACAAAAGATTGTCCAAGCCCATGTAAATGATCTCATGGTTGTTTGCATAAGGAACACAAGGTGATTTAAATGATCTCATGGTTACACAAGGAACACAAGGTGTTGGTAAGTGACTTTGGTCATATTATAACAAATTTTTATATTACTTTTTTTCTCTTCAACATTTGTTAGTATCATTGAGGAGATATTGACAAAAATATATATCATAACATTTTTTATGAAGAGAAGTGAAAAGCATACTCAAACTCTATTAAAAGATAAGAGAGATCAAATAAGTGAAATAAGATCAAAGAATCTAAGCAATTCTTGTCCAAATATAAGGTTAATCTATATAGAACATTGTTTGGATTTGTTTAGATTAAACATAACATGAGGTTTCTAGAAAGTTTGAAGAACTAAAAAATGTGTTTTGTAAAGGTTCTCAAAATATGAAATGGCATACATGAAAAAAAAAAAAATCGCCAAAGAATGATATAATGTTAGATGATATGCTAAGGAGTATTAATCACCACATAATCTATGCAAAATTCAAAAAACATTCTTTTGGATATTATAGAATCAAAGTTTGTATACTCTTAAAGTAGAGTAGTTAGAATGCTCATTAACAATATTAGGGTGTGGATTAAGTTAATGTTGGCTAAAAGCCATTATAATGACAATTTGGATTTTTGAAAACTCACTTTTTGGTATAGATTAAGTTCATGTTGATTGGCTGGAAGCCAAACTATAATGACAAATTAAGTTTTCAAAAATAAATATTAGAATATCAATCAAATTCAATTTTGAGGCATCTATTAAACACAACATGTAGTGCCTACCACATTTTACTTTCAATTATATTGCCAAACACTTTCAGGTGTATTTTCATGTTTGTTATTTGACTAGTGGTACTTGGTTACTTGATTAGTTGATAGATCATATATATATATATATGAACATGCACATGCTCAGCTTTTATGGAGGTTATAGTTATCGAGCATAGACTTCCCTAAATTGCCAAGATGAGCATGACCTATCACAGTATCTCAATGGTAAAAGAGGAGAAATAGTTTTCAAGTCTGAATCCCAACCTCGATCCTATTTTGTCCTGTGGTAAATGACAAGTATTTGTTTACTCTACATTTTCAAATTCATCAAGATGACATGAATTCGAGAATTTAAGCCTTGAGTTTAATTTTTATGCTTTGCATGTTTGTCAAGTTTCTTTTGAGTCTATGGTTTACTTTGTGACTTCAAGTGTAATTAGATAATCAAGAAAATTAATTAATATGAAATTTTAGGAAGGAAAATATTATCATGGTATATTTAATTAATTGAGAATTAATTCAATAAAGGATTTAAAATTAAAAGTCTAAGCTTGGCGTTAATAGCAATTAACAAATTGCTAAAGCTAAACTTGGCGAAATTATAATTATCTAATTTGATATTATTATAAAATTTAGAAGTTTTTTTAAATAATGAAAATTAAATATTAATTAGAGTTAAAATAATAGTATTATTCTCTAAAAAAATCTTGGCATCCTTACATCCACTAAATTCATTAGAGGATATAGACATAGTACCAATAGCTGAGGAATTGAGAAATAACTTTAAGATTTATTTTTTTGTATGGTCTTTTCTATGTTCTCATTCTTATCTTTCCTAGTAATCATGTCCTTCTTAGCAGTAACTTCCCTTTTAATTGACATTCCAGCAAGAAATAAAATTTAGGCAAAGGATTGAGCTTACTAATTTCTTGAGGCTTGACAATGTGACTTCACATCACCTTCACTTCACTCTTCAAATCTTCTGCAATTTAGAATGGTATTTCAATGTGAGTGGCTTCTTAAATAACTTGTTGCCTTTAATTTTTTCATTTATGACTTCAGAAATTTTGAACAAGTGGCTACTTCTCTACTTTGCTCATTTGTCATTTTACCTACATTCCATCATTGATGACTCATACTTAGATGTATAAAATAACCCTTTTAATCCTTTCAAATGTTTTATTTAATTACCTTTGGCAACTTTGATGTACATTTTACCTTCCCTCTCCAAAATAAGGAAAGTCGTTACTTTAGGTTCTTGTCTTAAGTATATCTCCAAAATAGCAAGACTCACCATTTTGTGGCCACCTTATACTAGTATGTGTGATCTTGCAAAAACTGCTACTTCACGGGCTATCAACTTTCAATTGTTTGAAATAACAATGATTCGCTATTTTGCAAGGCTTTTCTTTGGTGTCACTCGAAATAGCAACCTTTCTCTATATCGCAAGTACCTTCAATCTCCTCACCCAAAATAGTGAAAACAATATTTCTCAAGGCATATTTTAAGGAGAAGTTGGAACTTTTAAAAATTGAACATGCAAATTTTCAAGGTCTACCAGAAGGAATCATGTAATCTTTGCAACTGAGCTGATGAGATGTCAGGCCTGCCAAAATAAATGGGCTCAAGTGTTGTAAAACAAGGTAAGGAGCTAATGAGTGTTTTACAAGAGATATTATTGCAGTGCACCAGATCGAGTGAGCTTAATTGTTGTAAAGATTGTATGCCATGAAAATGGGCGACATGGAAAGAATTACTGATGTCTTATGTCATCAGATGTGACAATCCAAGAAGGTAGGAGAATGTGTACAAACTCATATAATTGTGAGAAATTATCATTTTCAGTAATGATGGGAGCCTTGAGAGTGCAAAAAGCTCACTAGAGTTATCCAAATGTAGCTCCTCAAGTTACATTCGGGTAGGTCCCCATGTAGTTGCTAAGCTTATTTTGGCTAGCAATTCTTCTTTATACTTTTAGCAATAATTTGTGGAGTGGTGACCCTATCAAAGAAAAAATTGTGCTTATTTTTTAGCACTTTTTAAACTGAAGATTTCAAATAAATGTTAGTTACAAATTAAATTTGGAAGAGAAAATCTAGGAACATAAAAAGAAGTGAAAAAACAAATGGTGAAGAGACCTATCATTCTTCTAATAAGAAGTTGGTGGTTATTTTTAGCCCCTCCTTTTTCCAAAACTTATCTTGATGTTTTTATAAGTTGTCACTCCACTATAATAGGAAAAGATTCAAAACTATCATTTCCTATTAATATAAAAGTTTCATGAGAGAACTCTAACTGCTCAAATTTAAATAATTTTTTTTTCATAAGAATCTACATAGGGACATGGGCTTAGATTTTCAAAGGCACCATGGAGATGGTGAATTTCATTACCTTCTAGGTGTAACACTACCGGTGATGACATATCCCTGCAGGTATTCCATTATCAGGCAGTCTGCAATAGCTTATATCCAAATAAGTTAAAGTTTTTTTGCCACCAAATCTACTAAGTCTCTCTGTAATCTTATAATTGTGGAAAATTTCTAATCTTTCTAGTCCTATCAATTTGCCAAAGCTAGCTGCAAGTTCTAAAAGATGTTGGTAACATGAGAGATCTAACTCCTTACGATTTAGAATCCCCCAAAATTTTGAGTTACAGAAGAAATGTATCATCCCTCCATGTCAAGAAGAGCCAAATTTTTGAGGCCACCAAAGCCATTGGGTAGCTCAATGAGCTTAGAATTGTGGCAAATTTCTAATTTTTTCTAGCCGACCCAAATTCCCAAAGCTGGCTCAAAGCTTAGAGAGATGTCAACATCATGAGAGGTTCAACTCTTGCCGATTTATAAGATTCCCAAAATCTCGAGGCAACAAAGAAACATAACATCCTTCCAATTCCAGAGAGAGACCAAGTTGGTCCAGTTTCCAATGGTGTTAGGAAGGAAGATCAATGAATGGTAATTGTGCAAATCCAAATTTTGCAATGGTTAATGACAGAGAGTGTCAAGAATACTTTGTAGTGACTTACATTCCCTCAAAATAAGTACTTTTAGTTTCAGAGGCCTCATCTTTTCATACATCATGACATGCACTAGTTTATGAGAAATTTGATTATGTTTGATTACAAGATTTGAACTTTAAAAAGTGTACTAATTACCATTCAATTTTACTCTATATCGTTCCATACATGGGTGATAAGGATCACCCACTTCTGGAAAAGAAAGGTCCTACATGTTCACTCCTCGGGGTATGTAATGGGCACCTAGGAAATGCCCAAAAACTGAACCAACTACTAATAAAGATTTTAATGATTTTGCATAGATTTTGAAACCACATAACATGAACAAGAAATAATTTATGCAAATTGGAGATTGAACTACTACTGAAATAATATAAGTTTTCAAACTAATAAAATTAAATACATAGAAAACTTACTAATTACTATAACATCATAAAATTAAATACATAGCAAACTCTTCAACTCACTAATTACACCCAATCTACCTATAGCTGGAAATGTGCCCAAGCTGCCTATTAATGAAGTTGATAGAAATCAATTCCAAAGGCCAAACCCCAAGGGAATGACGTCTAGAATGTCACAAGAGAGGATAGAAATCCTCTAATATCCAAAACAGATCTATAACTCACATATCTATTTTCTTCACATAACCAACCTTTTCCTAACAATAGCCACAAGCTCTCCTTATATACCTACTTCATAGGGTTGACCACTTTTCACAAGCAATGTGGGATAAATAAAATAAAATAAATAAAAGGCTAACAGTCACACAACTAGACAACTACTAAAGTGGTGACATTACAGTCTGCCCCCCTTGAAATTGCTTGTCCTCAAGCAATCTAGCAACACAATGAACTCCAACCTCCACCTGGATCCAAATTAAGTAGTATGTGAAATCCATGTGGACGTTAAACCAACTGCAAACTAGCATCATCAGGAACAACCACATGTCCTGAAGCCTAGCACCCAAAACTAGTGCTGATGATGTAGAAGACAGAATGTCACTAGAAGACAACTCAGTAGAAGATCTATGAAACCTCTTCTTCCCTGTATTCACCCACATAATATATATTAGATTGGAATTGTAGTGCCTGCCCCTAGTTCGCATTTCTGTTATCATTGCCGAACTCTTTTAGGCTATTTTTATGCTTATGATTAGTGGCATTATTTTAAGATTATCAGATATTGTTTTACATTCAGTTTATTATATGATGAGATTACTTGGTACTCTATATTTCATGTATGCATGATGATTATTATAGTGCTTTCAATTATTGATGATGATTAGTTAGATGGTTTATTATCATGTGTTTTCTTATGGATACTTACCCCATACTACATGTGTATGGTGTGCATGTTTGTTTTCTTTATGTATGGTGTTTCTGATGTGGTTAAGGGAGTCATAGTCACCTGCTAGTCAAGATCTTCAGGATGCACCACTTCCTGCCATTGCCTGTTTAGCTTAGAATATTGTGTTTGTACATGCGTGGATTTTATGTAGGTTGTAGGTATCGGGTATCGACTTCCCTGAATTGCTAGGATGAGCGTACCCTATCGAATTATCTTAATGGTAAGAGAGGGGAGATAAATTCTTGAGTCCAAATCCTAAACCTTAAAGCCATTTGTCCTAATTGAAAATTAGGACAAGTATCTAAGTTGAGTACCCTTTGAATGCGTCGAATGACGTTAATTTGTGATTCTAACCCTTTAGTTTGATTTTGTATGTGTTTTGCTATGATGGATTTTCATATTTTATTTTATGAGTCTTTGGTGAATTTTCAATTAATTAAGTATAATTAAAAGACTAAATTAATGATTTAATTCAATGGAAAATTATTATTATATTTTAATATTTAATTATATTTAATTAATTAAGAAATTAATTAAATAAAGAGAATTAAATTTTAAGATAAAAAGTTATAAGTTTAAATTTAGAATGTGATAATATTTATTTAATTTAATAATAATATATTTAGAGTTCATTTTTAGATAAATGGTAAATAATATTATTATTTAAGTTAATAAATATTTTATCAATTAGGTTTCAAAAATAAATTAAAAGTGAAAAGATATTAGTTTAATAAGAAGTATTAAGTTTGCATAATATATGCATGAGATTAAAATATAAGAAATTAATTTATTAAATATTTCATGATCGCATGATACGTGCATGAGAGTAAATTTAATAAATTAATTAAAAGTGTAGTCAAGTAAAAATTAAATAAAGTTATTTAATAATGCAATTAATGTGCATGGGAAGAGATAAAGAAAAGATTAATAAAAGTTAATTTGGAGATGAAGTTAGGTGAGCACAAAGTTCTCTCAAGGGAACGCACAATTAGTGCCCGGATTTAAGGAGAGAACTCTTTATCATAATGGGAAGGTTCATTTTGATGGGGGGGAATTTTGGAAGCAAATTTTGGAAGGGAATCTTTGGGAAAAGTTTCAGAGAGAAGTTTTTGGATAGAAGCAAATTCTCTCACAATCTTCGAGTGGTTGCGTATTAGCATTAGGTTCAAGTAGGGTCTTGTGTTTTTTATCACTGATTAATTACGCAATTTTCCTTTCCTATCTTCTTTGTGCTTGTGGATTGTAAATTCAAATTCTTTGTGATGAACCCTTAAACATTTCAATATTGTAAATTATTAAATGCTTGCCAATAGCTTTTGCATACGTGGAGATTAGAAAATAATAATAATAAATAAATCAATGAGAAACCCTCATTCCGTAGATGAAAGGAAATTAAAATTTAATTTGGGAAGGGTTTGAATTTGAAAATGAAAATTCTAGATTGAAAATTTGATTGGTTGTCTGTATTTCTCCTATCAGGTTAAAATGGCAATTTGTTAGAATTTTTTTTTTATAATTTAAGTGAAGAGAGGATTGGATTGTATTAAATTTTTATATAGAATAAAATTCATAAAATATATTTATATTTATTTTTATTAAAAAATAATCATAATATATATATATATATATATATATATTTTAAAAATATATATATATATTAATGGGGTGGGGTCATTACCCCCCCAACCTCCCATTTATTTAAGCCGTTGCGACTACTATAATAGACTGTGGGCCTGCCAAGGGCAAACCGCAGCTGCATATGTAGTCCGCGACTACCTTTGACAGCCCGTGGGCTGCTAACAGCAGTCTGCACATATATATAAGGATGCATTTTTATAAATTTTATTTTTAAATTATAATTTTATTAAATATTAATTATATTAAATTTTAAATTATATTGAATTTATATTAGTATTTATTAATAATTTTATAATTAAATAAGTTATTAATAAATGTAATATAGTTTTTTATTAATTATTAATTAATTAAATTAAAATTTGATTTAATTAAGATTAATTAATAAGGGAAGTTGTTTAATTAAGTTTAAAATTTATTAAATTATTATAATACTAATTTTAATGAAAACATAGATTATTATATTTAAAGATCAATAAGTATTATTAATAATTTAATTATTACCCTTGGATTGTTTTAGGACTTTGACTTGAAATCATTTAGGGGTAATTGTGTGTTTCATTTGGATATAAGAACGAGATAATTTGTAAGGGTAAACTATGGGTTCTATCTATTTAAAACATACGTTCAACTGGAAATGGAAACCTCACATTAACTCAACAATATATTATCAATCAAATTGAACTATGAGACTATTTGCTTGAACACAGACACTGAAAACTGAAAACCTTATTGTTTAACTCAAACTATGTGTTTTCGAATCAAACCAAACTGTGAGACTATTATGTTTTCTATGTATTGTCTATGCTTTCGGGTTTTGGGGTTGACCTAGCATTGACCAATCTTAGGTTGTTACTAGAGGCTTGGGAGCTATGTGTTTGTGATTTCATGCTGATGTTGATCTCAATCTTGAATATTTTTACTTAACCATGGTATGTGATGGTATGCTTTATGTTGAGTGTGTTTATATCGCTGATTACTTGTAATGGGCACCCCTGGATGTCCCAAAAAAACTAAACCAAATTGCTGAAAGGAATTATGTCAAACAGTTTGCATTCAACTTCTTAAAACCCCTTATAACTCCGGAAATCAAACATTTATTTGTTTGTTGTGTTTCATGCATGGAATTGGTATCATACAACATAAACAAGAAAGGAACTACAATAATATGCAAAGTGGAAATGAACTGTTGCTAATAAAATGTTATTTTCAGAATTCATAAAAACCAAATACATGGCAGATTTATCAACTCACTAATTACTTCAGCAATATTGTCATAATACTCCAGCCCATGCTTACGAACTTGCTGCTACAATACTTTGTCCTTCAATCAGTCCACTACCTTCGTAATACCATTCCCTCAAAGCGGCATAAGCGTCGGACAAGTAGTGAAGAAGATATGAGCAAAATACCAAATCTGCCTGTAGCCGGAAATGCAACTAAACTGCCTGATAATGAAGCCAAAAACAAAGAATTCCAAAGGCCAAACCCCAAGGGAATGACGTCTAGAATGTTACAAGAGAGGATAGATGTCCTCAAATGCCAAGAACTGAGCTGCAACTCACATACCAATTTCTTCTCATATTCAACCTTCCTAATGAAGCCACAAATGCTTCCTTTTATTCTATTTCCAAGGGTCCGCTCAACTCATATGGGCAATGTGGGATAAAAGATGTGTACTATATAAAACATATATTAAAATACCCCTTATGTCTCCCTTAGGTACACACTACCATAAAATAAATATTAAAGTAACACTTTAATATTTTACAATTAACTAGACGTTACTTTAATAAAACTTCAGGCATTAAAATGTATTAGCAATCAGACTCTGAATAATGCGAGTGATAGCTCATCGGAAAGCTCTCACCGAGGAGTATCGAATTTCAATCACCAAAATTGACCTGTACTGTGTCCTGCCGACTTACTAAAAATAGTAAGTATGTCTGAAACTGAGTAAATCAACTTCGTTTTGGCCCAAACTGGAAATGACTAGGCCAAAACACTCCAGGATCCCATTAAACCCTTCGTTAGCCCTCGGGACCATGTAGAACAAGGCTAACGCACACACACTTGGTCAACTGCTAAAAGATGGGATCATTACAAATCCGCCCTCCTTGAAATTGCTTGTCCTCAAGCAATTAAGTAACATAATGAACTCCAACCTCCACCTGGATCCCAATTGAAGTAATGTGTGATATCCATATAGACATTAAACAAATTACAAATGAACATCATTAGGACCAACCACATGTCCTGCAAGTTAGCTCCCAAAACTTGTGCTGATGAAGTATAAGTCTGGATGTCACTAGAAGGTGGCTCCATAGAAGATCTATGAAACCTCTTCCTCCCAACTGCTGCAACACAAAACTGAATCTTTGTAGATAGTGAAAACTGAGCCCAACTCCACTCAGGTGAATGATCAACATCAGCCTCAAACATCATATTGTCATAAGACAATGTTGCATCCATGTTGAACATAATATTATCCCAAGAGTGAACATTAACACTTTGTTGATCGATAGTATAATATGACTCTGTCACTATATTGCTCACCTCATTAGCAATAACAAGTGTACTATCATCAGAGCACACATCTACAATCGAATGCTTATTACCAAACTCCTCATTGGATGGTTCAACTGACATAGAAGTGGTTGTTGATATGACAGTTCCCTTGCATTCTCCTAATTCCACTATTGCTACATCATCATCCCCTGACAAGGCTTCATATGTGGTCTCCTGACTTTGCACGCATGTCTCTATAGACTCTGTTGAAATACCCACATCACCAACATCATAACTGGCTGGCTCTATACGTGTCTCGATCCCACCTGAGGAATCAACTACCTTCTGCTCTGGAGCAGCATACAAATCATCAATGTTGATGCCCATTTGTCTAGCCATAAGCTGCAACATCATATCCATTTGCCTATTCTGCTCCTGTTGCATACGTTGCCCCTTCTCTAATGTACCCAATAACTGTCTGAACAGTACCTCCCCCTGATCTGGACCAGCATTTCTGCCTCCGCCTAATCCTGTATTCCTGTCATCTCGATCACCCATATTATTGTCCTGATCACAGAATATCTCCTCTGTGTCTGTATGGTTGGATTTAATGTCCCCCTGCACGGATGTACTAGACAGTTTTCTTTGCAAGTCTGAAATCCTATTTTGTCTTGCTCTGGTATCGCGAAAATTATAAGACCCCTGTCGCATGCTCAAACATAAATGCTTAGCCTGTGTTTTTTATTTATTTCTGATTTTAGTGTTTTGACATTTCGTCAAACACTTTTTCCCTCTATCCGGCTATTCCAAATTCCCTATAAGACCTCCACAGGATGGCAGGACTTATAGCTCTGATACCACTGTAATGGGCACCCCTGGATGTCCCAAAAAAACTAAACCAAATTGCTGAAAGGAATTATGTCAAACAGTTTGCATTCAACTTCTTAAAACCCCTTATAACTCCGAAAATCAAACGTTTATTTGTTTGTTGTGTTTCATGCATGGAATTGGTATCATACAACATAAACAAGAAAGGAACTACAATAATATGCAAAGTGGAAATGAACTGCTGCTAATAAAATGTTATTTTCAGAATTCATAAAAACCAAATACATGGCAGATTTATCAACTCACTAATTACTTCAGCAATATTGTCATAATACTCTAGCCCATGCTTATGAACTTGCTGCTACAATACTTTGTCCTTCAATCAGTCCACTACCTTCGTAATACCATTCCCTCAAAGCGGCATAAGCGTCGGACAAGTAGTGAAGAAGATATGAGCAAAATACCAAATCTGCCTGTAGCCAGAAATGCAACTAAACTGCCTGATAATGAAGCCAAAAACAAAGAATTCCAAAGGCCAAACCCCAAGGGAATGACGTCTAGAATGTTACAAGAGAGGATAGACGTCCTCAAATGCCAAGAACTGAGCTGCAACTCACATACCAATTTCTTCTCATATTCAACCTTCCTAATGAAGCCACAAATGCTTCCTTTTATTCTATTTCCAAGGGTCCGCTCAACTCATATGGGCAATGTGGGATAAAAGATGTGTACTATATAAAACATATATTAAAATACCCCTTATGTCTCCCTTAGGTACACACTACCATAAAATAAATATTAAAGTAACACTTTAATATTTTACAGTTAACTAGACGTTACTTTAATAAAACTTCAGGCATTAAAATGTATTAGCAATCGGACTCTGAATAATGCGAGTGATAGCTCATCGGAAAGCTCTCACCAAGGAGTATCGAATTCCAATCACCAAAATTGACCTGTACTGTGTCCTGTCGACTTACTAAAAATAGTAAGTATGTCTGAAACTGAGTAAATCAACTTCGTTTTGGCCCAAACTGGAAATGACTAGGCCAAAACACTCCAGGATCCCATTAAACCCTTCGTTAGCCCTCGGGACCATGTAGAACAAGGCTAACGCACACACACTTGGTCAACTGCTAAAAGATGGGATCATTACATTACTATTTTTGGTGTCTTTATGGGATATTGAGATTTATGCTATGAAATATCTGACTTGACCATTTTTAAGTCCTTAATCAATTATACTTGGGTTACTTTCCAGTCACCTTGATGAGACTAAAGTGTTTTCTTTGATCTTGATAATGTCATGTTGTGACATGTTTGACTTATCATTTTGAGTCATTGATCAGTATTATTGGGATACTTTCTGGTTTCTTGTTGAGAATCGATGGATATTGTGATTTATTATTTGATGTCTTTCAGTTGCTCTTAGAGGGTTGTTGTGATTATTATGATTATCTTTTGATGCTTTCCAGTCACTTGTATAGGATTGAGGTGATATTTATATGATTCTTGATTTGTGTTTTTATGAGCTAGGGTAGGTTATCTACTTATAGTGTTGAGAATTGGCTTGCAATGGGGGCCGGGGACCCTAAGTGGTCATGGGGGTAACCTATTGTAAGTTGTTTTAATAAGTGAAAACATTACACTAAATGAGAGTAAAATGAACCTAATAAGAGTCTTTGTATGTTCTACCCATGCCTCGAGTGCTAGTATAGACTAGGATGGGAATAAAAAGAATGCTTTGTGTAGTATGCCTTATTAGTACAAGAGGATACTAGTGGCCGTAGTGGGATCACTAGGGACCCGAGAGTCCTATGGGATTGCTCAAGCATCTCCAAGCATGATTCATGCGATGACACTTTCCCACTCACATAGTAGGTTTCCTACATGTCTTTGTGTGCCTCTAGGAATTAGATGTCTAACTATCTTAGAACCTTTGAGTTAGATGCTTTTAAAAATTTCTTGGACTTAGAGAGTACTTGCGATATGTGGTTTGATATCCTATATGGGACTTGAGACTATCTCCTCAGCACGGTGGGAGTGGGCCATTTAGGTTCCACACAGTCAGGTGGTAGTGCTTTTTCACTCTTACCATTGAGATCCGTCCATAGTCATTGTGGTTGGAGCTTTGTGGGATGCTTGTTTATCATGTTTAGATGATGTGTATTTATTGTCACATTTCCTTATATTGAGGATTATCATGTGATAGGTGATGTAATTTACTTCGTAGGATCATCTTATGCTTTATTTGAGTATGTTAGATTTCCTAATGTTTATGTTGTAGTATGTTTAGTAGTGATGTCCCTATTATGATAGTACCAACGATATGATCGGTGGCTTGGGATGTTATGCGCAGGGGATGGCTAGGGCCCACGATGGTCTAATGATGCTATTGGTAGTTGGGAGGAACTATGCACTTAGTTTTGTTTTATGATGGATAGTTGTATTTCATGTTGGATGTTTATATCTTTTATGATGGATGGATGTATCATGTATGGTGGATGGTTTCATTTATTTTACTATACTTTGTATCATGGATTCGAGGAGGATGATGTATCTTTATTTCTATTTCTACATATGTATATTCTTTTAGCCTTTCATACCCTGTGACATGTACAGTGGATGATTGAGCATTCTGAATTAATTTGCCAAGAGGCATTCAGAACAAATGTATATTATGGACATTGGACTTTATAATTATTCGTAGATGTGGATGTGGTAGTTGTTAGACTTAGTATTAGATTAAATTTATATGTAATTCAATGTCATGGGATCCTTAAGAAATGTAACTTGTCATGTATGCTTTAGTTGATTGTATGTTATTGCTTCTGCTACTATGTGTTTGATGTGCATGCTATTCTTTCTTATCGATAAAAAAAATATGTTTGCAAACTTAGTAAAAATTTAAGTTATTTCTTTTAGGTCCCTTGGCTGGGCGTTACATCTAGTATTAGAGCCTGAGTTTTTACATTGGGAGCTTTAGATATATTGGAATGCCACTAGTGTTAACTAGTTGAACAAAACTGAGAACTTTAAACTGTTATATGTACGTATATCAAACTGAAACTTGAACTAGTTGAACTAAAACCAACTTAACCTTTAGTTGTATATTTTTCATACTTCAACACTTAGACTTCAAAGGTGAAATTATGCTTAAACCTAAATATAGGCAAAACTGAAAATTGAAACTATTCTGTTTGCAAAACATGTATCTTCTATCTATGCATTAAGGTAGTATGTCATTAATTGTCTTTGCAAGCATTATGTTGTCCTTATTTAGAGAGTTTAGGGGATCTATTTCAGTATTTTTTTTCTAAAAGGATGAATGTTGCATCAATATGGTTTTCAACTTACTATTAAACTAGAATCATATTGCTCTAAGTGATTTAAAGTAGTATGTGTATGTTTATGGTAGCATCTTGTATCTGGATATTATTGTAGGATGGTATCTAGGATGAGATCTTCTATTAGAGGTTGTAGCGTAGGCTGTGGTAGAGGCCATGGACAAGGCAGAGCTATTAGTATCCATGAGCCTACCCACGAAGAACCAATCTGAGATGGGAATAGGGAAGAGCATGTTAGTGAACATCAAGAAGAGACCCATAGAGAGTAGTAGGTTGTCTTTAAGGAGGTTGATCTGAGGCAAATGAAGTAGACCATCATTGATCGCCTATCTCTTGTTCATGATTAGGATAGAGCACATTGAGCAAGACCTGAGCATAGACCTTAGTGTATGACCTATCATAAATCTTGCAATGCATGGCGTAATAAGTGCCACCAGTTTCACCAGCCATCTTAGGGTATTCCTTCTTATCTTAGTGGGGGTAGCAGTTAGCAGTCTAGTGCACCTAGAGTTTAGAAGAGCTTCGATGGAGGGTGTTTCTCATGTGGACAACGTGGACACAAGTCATCTCATTACCCTTGAGGGAAACCACAGTTCCCAGACCAGAGACCTGTAGCTTCATAACTTGCAGTTGCCAATATGGGTAGATCCTAGAGAGTGGTCTCAATAGAGCCATATCCTCCTACAGGGGAAAGGGTCCAATGGGGCCCGCATAGTGAGTCCCTTAGTTTTATCATTCATGTAGGCTTCTAGGAGTAGGCCTAAGTCTAGGGGCCTGGATGTAGTCCCTGCCCCTAGTTCACATTTCTATTATCATTGCCAAACTCTTTTAGGCTAGTTTTATGCTTATGATTAGTGCTATTGTTTTAAGATTATCAGATATTATTTTACATTCAGTTTATTATATGATGGGATTACTTGGTACTCTATATTTCATGTATGCATGCTGATTATTACAGTGCTTTCAGTTATTGATGATGATTAGTTAGATGTTTTATTATCATATGTGTTTTCTTATGGATACTTACCCCATACTGCATGTGTATGGTGTGCATGTTCGTTTTCTTTATGTATGGTGTTTCTAATGTGGTTAAGGAAGGGAGTCGTAGTCACTTGCTAGTCAAGATCTACACGATGCACCACTTCCTACCATTGCCTGTTTAGCTTAGAATATTGTGTCTGTACATGCGTGGATTCTATGTAGGTTGCAGGTACCAAGTATTGACTTCCCTAAATTGCCAGGATGAGCGTACCCTATCGCATTATCTTAATAGTAAGAGGGGAGATAAATTCTTGAGTGCAAATCCTAAACCTTTAAGCCATTTGTCCTAATTGAAAATTAGGACAAGTATTTGAGTTGAGTACCCTCTGAATGCGTCAAATGACGTTAATTCTTGATTATAACCCTTTAGTTTGATTTTGTATGTGTTTTGCTATGATGGGTTTTCCTATTTTATTTTATGAGTCTTTGGTGAATTTTCAATTAATTAAGTCTAATTAAAAGACTAAATTAATGATTTAATTTAATGGAAAATTATTATGATATTTTAATATTTAATTATATTTAATTAATTGAGAAATTAATTAAATAAAGATAATTAAATTTGAAGATAAAAAGTTAAGTTTAAATTTAGAACATGATAATATTTATTTAATTTAATAATAATATATTTAGAGTTCATTTTTAGATAAATGCTAAATAATATTATCATTTAACTTAATAAATATTTTATCAATTAAGTTTCGAAAATAAATTAAAAGTGAAAAGATATTAGTTTAATAATTTTTTTTAAGTTTGCATGATATATGCATGCGATTATAATATAAGAAATTAATTTATTAAATATTTCATGATTGCATGATATGTGCGTGAGAGTAAATTTAATAAATTAATTAAAAGCGTAGTCAAGTGAAAATTAAATAAAGTTATTTAATAATGCAATTAATGTGCATGGGAAGATATAAAGAAAAGATTAATTAAAGTTAATTTGGAGATGAAGTCAGGTGGGCATAGAGTTCTCCTAGGGGAACACACAATTAGTGCCCCGATTTAAGGAAAGAACTCTTTATCATAATGGGAAGGTTCATTTTGATTGGGGGGGGGGGGGGGGGGGGAAGATTGTGGAAGCAAATTTTGGAAGGGAATTTTTTGGAAAAGTTTTTGGATAGAAGCGAATTCTCTTACAATCTTCGGGTGGTTGCATATTAGCATTAGGTTTAGGTAGGATCTTGTGTTTTTTATCACTGATTAATTATGTAATTTTCCTTTCCTGTCTTCTTCATGCACGTGGATTGTAAATCCAAATTCTCTGTGATGAACCCTTAAACATTTCAATATTGTAAATTATTAAATGCTTTCCAATAGCTTCTGCATACGTGGAGATTATAAAATAATAATAAATAAATCAATGAGAAACCCTCATTCCATCGATGAAAGGAAATTAAAATTTAATTTGGGAAGGGTTTGAATTTGAAAATGAAAATTCTAGATTGAAAATTTAATTGGTTGTCTGTATTTCTCCTATCAGGTTAAAATGGCAATTAGTTAGAATATATATATATATATATATATATTTAAAAATTTAAGTGAAGGGAGGATTGGATTGTATTAAATTTTTATATAGAATAAAATTCATTATATATATATCTATATATATATATATATATATATATATATATATATATATATATATATATATATATATGGGGTGGGGTCATTACCCCCCCAACCTCCCATTTATTTAAGTCGTTGTGGCTACTATAGTAGATTGCGGGCCTGCCAAGGGCAGACCATAGCTGCGTATGCAGTCTGTAGCTGCCTTTGACAGATCGCGGGCCGCTAACAGCAGTTCGCGCATATATATAAGGGTGCATTTTTTAAATTTTATTTTTAAATTATAATTTTATTAAATATTAATTATATTAAAATTTTAAATTATATTGAATTTATATTATTATTTATTAATAATTTTATAATTAAATAAGTCATTAATAAATGTAATATAGTTTTTTATTAATTATTAATTAATTTAATTAAAATTTTATTTAATTAAGATTAATTAATAAGGAAAGTTATTTAATTAAGTTTAAAATTTATTAAATTATTATAATATTGATTTTAATGAAAACGTAGATTATTATATTTAAAGATCAACAAGTATTATTAATAATTTAATTATTACCATTGAATTGTTTTAGGACTTTGACTTGAGATCAATTAGGGGTAATTGTGTGTTTCATTTGGATATAAGAATAGGATAATTTGTAAGGGTAAACTATGGGTTCTATCTGTTTAAAACATACGTTCAACTGGAAATGAAAACCTCACATTAACTCAACAACATATTATCAATCAAATTGAACTATGAGACTATTTACTTGAACACAAACACTGAAAACTGAAAACCTTATTGTTTAACTCAAACTATGTGTTTTCGAATCAAACCAAATTGTGAGACTATTATGTTTTCTATATATTGTCTATGCTTTTGGATTTTGGGGTTGACCTAACATTGACTAGTCTTAGGTTGTTACGAGAGGCTTGGGAGTTATGTGTTTGTGATGTCATGCTGATGTTGATCTCGATCTTGATTATTTTTACTTAACCATGGTATGTGATGGTATGCTTTATGTTGAGTGTGTTTATATTATTGATTACTATTTTTAGTGTCTTTATGGGATAGCAAGATTTATGCTATGAAATATCTGACTTGACCATTTTTGAGTCCTCGATCAGTTATACTTGGGTTACTTTCTAGTCGCCTTGATGAGAGTGAAGTGTTTGCTTTGATCTTGATAATGTCATGTTGTGACATGTTTGACTTATCATTTTGAGTTGTTGATCATTATTATTGGGATACTTTCTGGTTACTCGTTGAGAACCAATGGATATTGTGATTTATCATTTGATGCCTTTCAGTTGCTCGTAGAGGGCTGTTGTGATTATTATGATTATCTTTTGATGCTTTCTAGTCACTTGTATAGGACCGAGGTGATATTTATATGATTTTTGATTTGTGTTTTTATGAGCCTAGGGTAGGTTATCTACTTCTAGTGTTGGGAAGTGGCTTGCAATGGGGGCTGGGGACCCTAAGTGGTCCTGGGGGTAACCCATTGTGTAATGGACACCCTTGGACGTCCCAACTAACTAAACCAAATTGCTGAAAGGAATTATGTCAAACAGTTTGCATTCAACTTCTTAAAACCCCTTATAACTCTGGAAATCAAACGTTTATGTGTTTCGTGCATGGAATTGGTATCATACAACATAAACAAGAAAGAAACTACAATAATATGCAAAGTGGAAATGAACTGCTGCTAATAAAATGTTATTTTCAGAATTCATAAAACCAAATACATGGCAGATTTATCAACTCACTAATTACTTCAGCAATATTGTCATAATACTCTAGCCCATGCTTACGAACTTGCTGCTACAATACTTTGTCCTCCAATCAGTCCACTACCTTCATAATACCATTCCCTCCAAGCGGCATAAGCGTCGGACAAGTAGTGAAGAAGATATGAGCAAAATATCAAATCTGCTTGTAGCCGGACATACAACTAAACTGCCAGATAATGAAGCCAATAAGAAAGAATTCCAAAGGCCAAACCCCAAGGGAATGACGTCTAGAATGTTACAAGAGAGGATAGACATCCTCAAATGCCAAGAACAGAGCTGCAACTCACACACCAATTTCTTCTCATATTCAACCTGTCTAATGAAGCTACAAATGATTCCTTTTATTCTATTCCCACGGGTCCGCTCAACTCATATGGGCAATGTGGGATAAAGATGTGTAATATAAAACATATATTAAAATACCCCTTATGTCTCCCTTGGGTACACATCACCATAAAATAAATATTAAAGTAACACTTTAATATTTTACAATTAAATTAGACGTTACTTTAATAAAACTTCAGGCATTAAAATGTATTAGCAATCAGACTCCGAATAATGCGAGTGATAGCTCATCGGAAAGCTCTCACCGAGGAGTATCGAATCCAATCACCAAAATTGACCTGCACTGTGTCCTACCGACTTACTAAAAATAGTAAGTATGCCTGAAACTGAGTAAATCAACTTCGTTTTGGCCCAAACTAGAAATGACTAGGCCAAAACACTCCAAGATCCCATTAAACCCTTCGTTAGCCCTCGGGACCATGTAGAACAAGGCTAACGCACACACACTTGGTCAACTGCTAAAATGGGGACATTACAGTCCGCCCCCCTTGAAATTGCTTGTCCTCAAGCAATCTCAGTCCAGCCTGCTGAATAACCTGCTCACTCTCCCATGTAGAATCTTCCTCCGGCAGATCTTTCCATCTAACCAAATACTCCTTCACTATCCTATTTCTAAGCTTCCTCTCTCTGGTATCCAGAATAGCCTCAGGTACTAACACAAGATTCCCCTCCTCATCTAAAGGGGGTAAATCTGCAGAAGGCACTACACTCTGACCAATGGCTTTCTTAAGCCTAGACACATGAAACACATTGTGCACTCGATTGCCCTCTGGAAGCTCAAGCTCATAGGTGACTTTGCCCACTTTACGAATCACCCTGTAGGGACCATAAAATCTAGGTTTCAACTTTTCAGCTCCGCTCTTCTTGAGCGATGACTGTCTATATGGTTGTAGCCTCAAGTAAACCATATCCCCTACCTCGAAACTGCACTCTATTCGGTGCTGATTAGCATACAATTTCTGTTGATTCTGGGCCTGTTGTATATTCTCTTTGAGCACTTTCAGGATGTCCTGACTATCCTGCAATAAGTTTTTGGCTTTGGGCACTCTACTGTCCCCCAAAACTAAATCCATGAAGCTAGGTGCTTCATAACCATTGAGTGCCATGAAAGGAGTCATCTTGATGGACATATGATAAGTGGTGTTATAACAATACTCTCCCATATGCAACCATCTGATCCAAGCCTTTTGTTGTGTAGTTACATAGTTCCTTAAATATCCTTCTGCCCATTTATTCACAATCTCTGTTTGCCCATCTATTTGCGGATGATAACTAGTGCTAGGTGTAAGATCTGTACCACACAACCTAAACAACTCTTGCCAAAAAACACTCATAAACTTACTATCCTGGTCGCTGACAATGAATCTGGGCAACCCATGTAACCTGAATATCTCTTTAAAGAAAAGATCTGCCACCTGTGCTGCTGTGTAAGTGGACGAAATAGCAATGAAGTGAGCAAACTTCGTCAAGCGGTCCACCACCACATAGATGCAATCCCTTCCCTGCACTCGTGGTAAACCAGTGATGAAATCCATCGAAATACTTTCCCATTTCCTATCAGGAATGGGCAAGGGTTGTAATAAACCTGTAGGAAATGTGTGTTCTCCCTTATTCTGTTGACAAACCACACACTCCCTGACATACCTCTAAACATCATCCTTGAGCCCTTTCCATGAAAACCACTCTCGGATCTGCCTATAGGTCTTGAAGACCCCCGGATGTCCAGCTGTGGGTGCATCATGAAATGCCTTCAGTATCGCCTCTCTCAAATGTGATGACAGAATCAAATAAACCCTGTCCTGAACTCTGATCAATCCATCTATCACCTCATAGCGATCATCCTATATGGTACCTGAAATCAATCTAGAAGCCCAAGCATCTCCGACATACTCTGCTATAATCCGATCTCTCCAATCTCCTGAAATCTCTGCCAGAGCACATAAGTGAGGTCTTCGAGATAAGGCATCAGCCACCACATTTTTCTTACCTTTGACAAACTCTATGTCAAAGTCATAAGCTTGCAATTTAGTCACCCATTTTTGTTGTCGATCATTAAGATCACACTGGCTCATGAAGTATTTAATACTGTTGTGATCAGTCTTGATCACAAAACGTCCACCTACCAAATATGATCAAAATTTGGTCAATGCATGCATTATGGCCAACATCTCCCGGTCATAGATAGAATAACTTTTCTCAACTCCTCAGAGCTTCCTACTCTCGAATGCAATGGGATGCTTCTCCTGCATCAATCCTGCTCCAATCCCATCACCTGATGCATCACAATGAAGCTCAAAAGGCTTCGTGAAATCCGGTAGAGCTAGAACTGGACATGAAGACATTACCTGCTTGAAATGCTCAAAACACCTCTGTGCTGCCCCTGTCCACACGAAGGCTCCTTTCCTGGTAAGATCTGTCAAGGGTGTAGCAATCTATGAGAATCCCTTAACAAACCTCCTATAAAAACCACATAAACCAAAGAATCCCTTAAGCTATGTAAGGTTTGTGGCAGTAGGCCATTCTACAATAGCTTTAATCTTTTCGGGATCAACCCGAACGCCATCTGCACTAATGATATGCCCCAGGTAAAGGAGCTCAGTCATGCCAAACTCACATTTAGATTCCTTGGCATATGATGACTCTCTCTCCAGAATAGATAACACCTCCTCTAGATGATGTAAGTGCTCCTCCCAGGTCTTACTGAAGACCAAGATGTCATCAAAGAAGATCAAGACAAATCTCCTCAGCTGCTTCCTGAATACCTGGTTCATACAACTTTGAAATGTAGTAGGTGCATTGGTTAGACCAAATGGCATAACCATGAACTCAAAGTGGCCATAGTGACATCGGAATGCTATTTTCTCAATGTCCTTTGCTCTCATCCTGATCTGATGGTATTCGGATCGCAAATCAATTTTGGTGAAGAAGCATGCCCCATGCAACTCATCAATCAGCTCATCAATCCTAGGAATGGGATACCTGTTTTTAATTATTTTCTTATTCAGTGCCCTATAATCGATGCACATGCGCATCGTCCCATCCTTCTTCTTTACCAATACTACTGCTGAAGCAAAAGGGCTCTTACTGGGCCTGATATGCCCCATCTCCAACAAATCCTTAATCGCCTTCTCTATCTCATCCTTGTGTTTCTTAGGATGACGATAGGGAGTAATCCTAACTGGTTTGGCTCCCTCCTCAAGCTCAATAACATGTTCCATCCCTCTGTCAGGAGGAACCCCATGAGGAATATCGCTAAATACTTTAGCGTGTCTATCAAGTATCTTCTGGACATCTAGTGGATGACTCTTTTCTTGTGGCTCTGGTGAAGTTGGCATAATGTGGCACTCTGCCGCCCACTCTATGTCATCATGACGAAAAAGTCTCTGCATTCTCCTCAAGGACACTACTCTGCAACCTCCATCTGAAAGCCCTCTAAGTACCACAGTTCTGCCCTCATGCTGGAATCTCATCTCCAATTTCGCTAGATTGAGTGTGAACTCAACTAGTGAAGCCATCCATGTCATGCCGAGGATGACATCATAATCTCCCATGTCCACAACATAGAACTCATCCTCCAACTCATAGCCATCTCCAAACCTGATGCGAAGATTAGATATCTTCCGAGTGCATAATAACTTATCACCGTTAGCCACCATGACTCTAAACCCATCATGCTCCTCTGTCTGTAACCCTCTCCTGGCTACCAAGTGTGCATCTATGAAGTTATGTGTAACCCCAGTGTCAATAAGAGATATCACTTTCTGCCCCTGGATAGTACCCCTGACCTTAAATGTGATTGCCTTTTGGGCCCCTGTCAAGCGTGCCAACGATCTATCATCCTTAGGAATGTTGCTCTCCTCTATAGTGTTACCCTCATCTGAATCGGAGTGCTGATCCTCCCCTTCTGACTCTGACTCTTCTGCTGAAAAATACTCCATTTGATTTTCCTTAACCTTGAGAGAACATTTATGAGTTAAGTCCCAAGGCTCTCTACAATGCAAGCACAGCTTCTTCTTTCGAAGTTCATTCAAGGTTTCATTGTCTAGTCCTTTTGATCCTTCTTTGGGTTTGCTATACTCTTTCTGAAATGATTTTTTGTCTTTGTCTTTGCGGTAGGAAGAATCTGTTGAATGGTTTTTTCCTTTGCATACCGAAGGGGCTAAATCTCGTGCCTTTTTAGTTGCTTCAACTAGCGTGAGTGGATCATGTCCCTTCACCCAACCTCGTAATGGATTAGCAAGACCATCACAAAATAACACCACCAATCTCCTAGGAGAGATATCAGTAACAAGTACAGACAAGCGCTGAAACTCGGCAATGTAAGAATCCACAGAACCTAACTGTTTTAACTGTGCTAGCTCCTTGAAATGTAACTCGGGATCCTTAGTGTCAAATCTCCCAGTCAATGTTTTGGTGAATTCCTCATAGGATGTAATCTGATTATGCCCCAAAGTCACCATGCCATGATGCCACCGTTCATGTGCAACGCCATCCAAGTGCATAGCTGCATACTTGATGGCCTCCTCCTCAGGCATATGATTTAGCTGCAAGTATGTATCTACCTTCTGCACCCAAGCTCGTGCAGTCATCTTCCCTGAAGCATCATAATAAGGTAAAGAAAGTTTTCCAACTTTCTTCCTCAGCTCAAAGTTTTGATTCCTCCCTCCTGCTTTAGGCATGTGTCTCATCCTCAAGTCCATATAATCTCTAAGAGAAATATCCGCCTGAAACTCTGGTCCACTAGCCTCCCAGTCCCTCCTGAACTGATCCTGTAACTCGGTAATCTGCAGTTCGTTTACTGGATGAACTGAATCTCTGGGTGGAAAAGTGGGTAGAAGAGGTCTCGAGCTTGCAGTCCGTGCTGGGCGTGCAACGTGTCTAAAGTTATCAGCCTCATTCCCATTGTTGTCGTGTCCATTATTACCATTAATGTTATTCTCAGGACCATTGTTGTTTCCTTGGCCTTCATGGTTATTGTTTCCCCCATTGTTACTGTTTCCCTCGTTGTTATTGTTTCTGTTGTTGGCATCACCTGGATTAATATTGACACCCATCTGTCTAGCCATGAGCTGCAACATCATGTCCATTTGCCTATTCTGCTCCTGCTGCATACGCTGCCCCTACTCTAATGTATCCAGTAACTATCGGAACAGTACCTCCCCCTGATCTGGACCAGCATTTCCGCCTCCGCCTAATCCTGTATTCCTGTCATCTCGATCACCCATATTATTGTCCTGATCATAGAATATCTCCTTTGTGTCTGTATGGTTGAATTCAATGTCCCCCTGCACGGATGTACTAGACTGTTTGCTTTGCAAGTCTGAAATCCTATTTTGTCTTGCTCTGGTATCACAGAAATTATAAGACCCCTGTCACATGCTTAAACATAAATGCTTAGCCTGTGTTTTTTACTTACTTTTTCCCTCTATCCGGCTGTTCCAAATTCCCTATAAGACCTCCACAGGATGGCAGGACTTATAGCTCTGATACCACTTTAATGGACACCCTTGGATGTCCCAACTAACTAAACCAAATTGCTGAAAGGAATTATGTCAAACAATTTGCATTCAACTTCTTAAAACCCCTTATAACTCTGGAAATCAAACATTTATGTGTTTCGTGCATGGAATTGGTATCATACAACATAAACAAGAAAGAAACTACAATAATATGCAAAGTGGAAATGAACTGCTGCTAATAAAATGTTATTTTCAGAATTCATAAAACCAAATACATGGAAGATTTATCAACTCACTAATTACTTCAGCAATATTGTCATAATACTCCAGCCCATGCTTACGAACTTGCTGCTACAATACTTTGTCCTCCAATCAGTCCACTACCTTCATAATACCATTCCCTCCAAGCGGCATAAGCGTCGGACAAGTAGTGAAGAAGATATGAGCAAAATATCAAATCTGCCTATAGCCGGACATACAACTAAACTGCCTGATAATGAAGCCAATAAGAAAGAATTCCAAATGCCAAACCCCAAGGGAATGACGTCTAGAATGTTACAAGAGAGGATAGACGTCCTCAAATGCCAAGAACAGAGCTGCAACTCACACACCAATTTCTTCTCATATTCAACCTGTCTAATGAAGCTACAAATGCTTCCTTTTATTCTATTCCCACGGGTCCGCTCAAATCATATGGGCAATGTGGGATAAAGATGTGTAATATAAAACATATATTAAAATACCCCTTATGTCTCCCTTGGGTACACATCACCATAAAATAAATATTAAAGTAACACTTTAATATTTTACAATTAAATTAGACGTTACTTTAATAAAACTTCAGGCATTAAAATGTATTAGCAATCGGACTCCGAATAATGCGAGTGATAGCTCATCGGAAAGCTCTCACCGAGGAGTATCGAATCCAATCACCAAAATTGACCTGCACTGTGTCCTGCCGACTTACTAAAAATAGTAAGTATGCCTGAAACTGAGTAAATCAACTTCGTTTTGGCCCAAACTGGAAATGACTAGGCCAAAACACTCCAAGATCTCATTAAACCCTTCGTTAGCCCTCGGGACCATGTAGAACAAGGCTAACGCACACACACTTGGTCAACTACTAAAATGGGGACATTACACATTGTAAGTTGTTTTAATAAGTGAAAACATTACACTAAATGAGAGTAAAATGAACCTAATAAGAGTCTTTGTATGTTCTCACCCATGCCTCAAGTGCGAGCACATACTAGGATGGGAGTAGAGAGAACGCTTCGTTACGACCTTGCATTCCATAGTATGCATTATTAGTACAAGAGGATACTAGTGGCTACAGTGGGATCACTAGGGACCTAGGAGTCCTAAGGGACTGCTTAGGTAACTCTAAGCATGATTCATGTGATGACACTTTCTCGCTTACATAGCAAGTTTCCTACATGTCTTTGTGTGCCTCTGGGAATTAGATGTATATTTATCTTAGAACCTTTGAGTTAGATGCCTTTAGGATTTCCTAGACTTAGAGAGTACTTGTGATATGTGGTTTGATATCCTATATGGGACTTAAGGCTATCTCCTCAGTGCAGTTGAAGTGGGCCATTCAGGTTCCACGTGGTCAGGTGGTAGTGCTTTTTCACTCTTACCATTGAGATCTGGCCGTAGTCACCATGGCTGGAGCTTTGTGGGATGCTTTTTTTATCATGTTTAGATGATGTGTATTTATTGTCACATCTCCTTATATTGAGGATTATCATGTGATAGGTGATGTTATTTACTTTGTAGGATCATCTTATGCTTTATTCTATTATGTTAGATTTGCTTATGTTTATGTTGTAGTATGTTAGTAGTGACATCTCTATTACGATAGTATCGACAATCTAATCAGTGGCTTGGGATGTTATGTGTGGAGGATGGCTAGGGCCCATGATGGTCTAATGATGCTATTGATGGTTGGGAGGAACCACACACTTAGTTAGTTGTGTTTTATGATGGATAGTTGTATTTCATGTTGGATGTTTATATCTTTTATGATGGATGGATGTATCATTTATGGTGGATGGTTTCATTTATTTTATTGTACTTTGTATCATGGATTTAATGAGGATGATGTATCTTTATTTCTATTTCTACATATGTATATTCTTTTAGCCTTTCATACCCTATGACATGTATAATGGATGATTGAGCATTCCAAATTAATTTGCCAAGAGGCATTCAGAACAAATGTATATTATGGACATTGGACTTTATAATTATTCTTTGATGTGGATATGGTAGTTGTTAGACTTAGTATTAGATTAAATTTATATGTAATTCAATGTCATGGGATCCTTAAGAAATGTAACATGTCATGTATGCTTTAGTTGATTGTATATTATTGCTTCCACTACTATGTGTTTGATGTGCATGTTATTCTTTCTTACCGATAAAAAAAAATGTTGGCAAACTTAGTAAAACTTTAGGTCATTTCTTTTGGATCCCTTGGTGGGGCGTTACAGGAATCTTGATCATCACCAACTTGAATTGAAAAAGATGTAGCTACAAGTGAACCATATGCACTCATGCCAACTATATCAACGATAGGCATAGCCACATCAAAATATATGGACATAGGAACAATGCTAACTGCCACAACTAGAAAAATTGAACCAAATCCGTAGTTGATTAAAACTCATAATCATCAACATGTGCGCTATCATTAGAACACACATAAAAAACTACATGCATACTGCTAAACTCCCCGTTGGATGGTTCAATTGATATAGAAGTGGTTGTTGATATGACAGTATCCTCACATTCTCCTAAGCCAACTATTGTTGCATTGCCATCCCTTGACAAAGCCTCATACATGGACTTCTCACCCTGTACACATGACTCAATGCCAGATTGCAAATCAATAATACTAGAGTATAAACCACAACTATTGACTTCGTTGAAACACCCACATCACCAACATCATAGCTGGGTGGCTCTATACATGTCTCAATCCCACCCGAGGAAGCAACTGCCTCCTACACTGTAGCAACACTATGAGATCTCACATACAAATCTCCAATAATAATCTTTTCCTCAAGAGAGCCGAAAGTATTAGTGGTAAAAACTACATTAACTATCTCTGCACTAACTGTAACAAGAGCTCTAGGTGCCTCAACCTGCTAAAGCTTGGTGTTGTTATCCTCTGTTGCCACTGGCACAACCACACGTCCCTGTGAAATAAGTCCATCATCAACACTACAGATAGGACTAGTAGGTGTTGTTCTAAATATAGGTACATTTGCATCAAGGAATCTTGTCGGGGAATACTCAAGCTTCCTTTCTTGCAACCTTGATGTTAGCCTTCTAAAGGTAGAAATCACATTCCTTGCTGCCCTTTCAATTGTCTCTAGATTTGACAAGCTCTCTTTCAATCTCTGCTGATGAAGCTTAAGTTTCTCCATATCGAAAAATGCTAGAGTGTTGGTCAGTCCAAATGTAACAACAAATCTGACAATAATATAAATTTCCTACCCCACAGGATGGCAAGGAACCTCGCTCTGATACCATTACAATGAGCACCCTGGAAATGCCCAAAAACTGAACCAACTACTGATAGAGATTTTAAAGACTTTGCATAGCTTTGAAACCACATAACATGAACAAGAAGGAATTTATGCAAATTGAAGATTGAACTACTATTGAAATAATATTAGTTTTCAAACTAATAAAATCAAATGCATAGAAAAAATTTCAACTCACTAATTACTCTAGCATTATAACATGTAAAATCATCTCATCCCTTCACAATGGCATAAGTATCGGACAAGGAGTGGGAATGATATGAGAAAACACCTAATCTAGTTGTAGCTAGTAATGTGCCCAAGCTGTCTGTTAATAAAAAAAATAGCAATGAATTCCAAAGGCCAAATCCCAAGGGAATGATGTCTAGAATGTTACAATGAAAGATAGACATCCTCTAATGCCAAGAATAGATTTGTAACTCACACATCCAATTTCTTCTCATATTCAACCTGCTTAACAATAGCCACAAGCTCTCCTTTTATTCCTACTTCATAAGGTTGACCACTTTTCACAAGCAATGTGGGAGAAATAAAATAAAATAAAAGGATAACAGTCACACAACTGGACAACTACTAAAGTGGGGACATTACAGTCCACCCCCCTCAAGATTGCTTGTCCTCAAGTAATCTTAGTCTTGTTTGCTGTAACACCTTCTCACTCTCCCAAGTAGCATCTTCCTTTGGCAGGTCTCTCCATCTGACTAAATATTATTTAATCACCCTATTCCACATAGTCTTCTCGTTGGTATCTAGAATAGCCTTATGAATCAATATGAGCTTCCCCTCCTCATCTAATGGTGGCAAATCTACAGAAGGCACAACTCTCTGACTAATAAAACCCTGCGAATCACTTTGTAGGTCCCATAAAACCTAGGCTTTAAATTTTCTACCCCACTCTTCTTGAGTGATGACTACCTGTATGGTTGTAGCCTCAAGTAGACCATATCTCTAACCTCAAAGTCGCACTCTATCCGATGCTGGTCAACATATAATTTTTGCTAATTTTGAGCTTGTTGTATATTCTCCTTGAGAACCCTCAAAATATCCTAACTATCCTACAAGAAGTTGTTTTCTTTGGGCACTCTACTATCCCCCAAAACCAAATCCATGAAACTAGGCACTTCATAACCGTACAGTGCCATGAATGGAGTCATCTTGATGGACATATGATAAGAGGTTTTATAATAGTACACTCCCATATGTAGCCATTTGACCCAAGCCCTCTGTTGTGCAGTCACATAGTTCCTCAAAATTCCTTTCACCCATTTATTCACAATCTCCATCTGTCCATCTGTTAGTGGATGATAAATAGTGCTAGGTGTAAGATCTATACCACACAACCCAAACAATTCCTACCAAAAAATACTCATAAATTTACTATCCTAATCACTGACAATGAAACTTGGTAGCCCATGTAACCTAAATATCTATATGAAGAAAAGATCGGCCACCTATGATGCTATATAAGTGGATGGAATAGAAAAGTAGTGAGAAAATTTTGTCACCTGGTCAACTAACACATAGATGCAATCTCTCCCTTATACTCATGGGAACCCAGTGATGAAGTCCATACAAATACTTTCCCATTTCCTATCTAGAATGGGCAAAGGCTGTAACAACCCTGGAGGATATGTGTGCTCTCCCTTATTCTGTTGACAAACTGCACACTCCCTAACATGCTTCTAAACATCATCCTTGAGCCCTTTCCATGTGAACTGCTTACAGATCTTCTTGTAGGTCCTAAAGACCCCTAGATTTCCAGCTATAGGTGCATCATGAAATGCCCTTATTATTAACTCCCTAAACTGTGATGAAGGAATCAAATATACCCTACCCTAAAACTTAATCAATCCATCCATCACCACATAATGATCATCCTGTATAGTACTTGTAATCACTCTAGAAGCCCAAGTGTCGCTCACATACTCTATCATAATCTTATTTCTCCAATCTCCTATAATCTTAGCTAGAGCACAACTATGAGGTCTATTGGATAAAGCATCTGCCACCACATTCTTCTTACCTTTGACAAACTCAAAGTCATAAGCCTACAACTTTGTAATCTGATTCTGTTGTCTATCATTCAAATCATGCTGACTTATGAAGTATTTGATACTGTTGTAATCAATCTTGATAGAAAACTTCCCCCCAACTAGGCAAGACCGTAACTTGGCCAATGCATGCATAATAGCCAACATCTCTTGATCATAGATGGAATAGCTCCTCTCCACTCCACGAAGCTTCCTACTCTTAAAAATAATGGGATACTTCTCCTGTATTAGAGTTATTTGATCTAAAGCTTTGTAGTGCCTGCCCCTAAGTCGCATTTCTGTCATCCTTGCCAAACTCTTTTAGGCCAATTTATGTTTGATGATTAGTATTATTATTTTAGAGATTATCAGATATTGTTTTACACTCAGTTTATTATATGATGAGATTACTTGGTACTCTATATTTCATGCATGTATGATGATTATTCAATGGTTTCAGTTATCGATGATGATTAGTTAGATGGTTTATTATTCCATGTGCTTTCTTATGGATACTTACCCCATACTACATGTGTACGGTGTGCGTGTTTATTTTATTTATGTATGGTGTTTCTGATGTGGTTAAGGAAGGGAGTCGTAGTCACCTGCTAGTCGGGATCTACACGATGCACCACTTCCTGCCATTGTCTGTTTAGCTTAGAATATTGTGTTTGTACATGTGTGAATTTTATGCAGGTTGCAGGTACCGGGTATCGACTTCCCTGAATTGCCAAGATGAGCGTACCCTATCGCATTGTCTCAATGGTAAGAGAGGGGAGATAAACTCTTAAGTCCAAATCCTAAACCCTTTAGCCAATTGTCCTAATTGATAATTAGGACAATTATCTGAGTTAAGTACCCTCTGAATGCATCAAATGATGTAATTTCGGGATTATAACCCTTTTTGTTTGATTTAGTATGTGTTTTTCTATGATGGGTTTTCGTATGTTGTTATATGAGTCCTTGATGTGTTTTCTATTAATTAAGTCTAATTAAAAGATTAATTAATGATTTAATTTAATGGAGAATTAATATGATGTCTTTAATATTTAATTAATTGAGAAATTAATTAAATAAAAGAATTAAATTTAGAGATAAAAGTTCAAAGATAAATTTAGAACAAGATAATATTTATTTAATTTAATAATAATATATTTGGAGTTCATTTTTAAATAAATGCTAAATATTATTGTTATTTAAATTAATTAAATATGTTATCAATTAAGTTTCTAAAATAATTAAAAATTGAAAGATATAAAATTATTAAGAATTTTAGATCGCATGATCTAAGCATGAGTTTAAATTTGAGAATTAAATTAAAAGATTAAATAATAGAAATTAATAACGTTATTTTAATTTCATAAAGTGCACATGAGATTAAAGTAATAAATTAAGTTAAAATAGAAGTCAAGTGGAATATTAAATAAAGTTATTTAATAAATCAACTTAATGTGCATGAAAGATGAATGCAAAATAAAAGAAAAGATAATAAAGGTTAATTTGGAGTTAACTGAGTTATGCAATGAGTCTTCTCGGGTGAACGCACAATTAGTGCCCCGATTTGAGGAGAATTTACTTATCACAACTTTGGGGGTTCATTTTTGAGGGACACGAATTGGGACACGAATTTGGACAAGGAATTTGGGGAAGACAGAAATTTTGGGAGACAACTTTTGGAAGCAAATTTCAGAAGGCAAATTCTAAAGAAGATTTTCAGAAGAAGGTTATTGAAGAGGAGCGAATTCTCTTACAGTTTTTGGAGATTGCATAATAGCATCAGGTTGAGGTAGGGTCTTGTGTTTGATCACGGGTTGAATTATGCAATTTGATAATCTTGTCTTCTTCGTGCTTGTGGATTATCAATCCGAATTGTCTGGATTTCACTGTTTGATCCTTTCGCCCTCTTATGAACCTTATGATACTATATTGTATTTCATCTATATAATAGAATTGGAAGAATAAATCAAATTGAAACCCTCGTTCTAGATGATAGAATTTTACAAATTAACTAGGGAGAGCTTTTGTAAGAAAAGAAAATCTTGATTGAAAATTTTTATTAAAATGAAAGAGAAGAAATTTGTTATATAAATTTTTATACTGAAAAGAGATGATATTCTTTTAACGAATATTTTAATTTAGAGATCTAAGTGGTTAGTTCTATCATATTAAAATTTCAATCATTTATTAAATAAATAAATAAATAAATAAATAAATAAATAAATATATATATATATATATATATATATATATATTGAAAAAGAAAATTGTTTAAAACAATGTTTTTAAAATTAAATATATTTGAAAAGTATTATATAAAATTTTAAACAAATAAATAAATAAATAAATAAATAAATAAAATTTTAAATGTTTATGGGAGGGGGCGGGAATACCCACACCCCCCCCCCCCCCGTACCTACCTTTTAAGATTGCTGCCGGCAGTCTGTTGCCGCAGGCCCTGCGTCAGTAGGCCTGCCGCGCTGGCCAATTAAAGGCCGATGGCCTATATCAAGTAATGTAAAGTTTTATTTATGTTTTGTTTTGATTTTAATTATTAATTTTAATAATATTAATTGTATTTAATTATTATTTTAATTAATAATATTTTTAAAAAAAAAAGTTTTAATGATATTATTAATTATTATTAAATAAAATTATTAATAAGATTATTAATAATTCTTAATTAGTATTTAAATGAAAGTATTAACAAAGTTTTATTATTGTTTATTTAATAATAATGTATTTAAAATAAGGTTATTTTAATTAATAAAATTATTAGTAATTATATTAATTATTAATAATTGATAATTCTAGGAGTTGGTAATATAAGGATAGGTTAAGGGATATACTGTAATTCATAAGTACCTAAATTATACACTGGAAACGAGAATAGAAACCCGTACATTTGAATTAACGTTATATTATTAGGATTAAATCAAATTGTGAGACTATTCTATATTTCTATGTGTTATCTGTATTATGGGGTATTTAGGTTTTGTCCTAGCATTGACCAGTCCTAGGTTGTTACCAGAGGCTCGGGGATTATGTGAATGTGATGTTATGTTGTTTTGATCTCGATCTTTTAAACCCAACCCTGTTGATGTGTTGATATGCTCTATGACATGTTTGTGATTACTGTTTGTTATTGCTTTCCAGTTTCCTTGTGTGAAGCTATGATGTATGTATTTAAGATACCTGACTTAACCATTTTCGAGTCTCGATCAGTTATATTTGATAACCATTTTTGAGTCTCAATCAGTTATACTTGGATTGCTTTTCGGTCGCTTGAAAGGACTGAAGTGTTTGTTATGTTCTTGATGATGTCATGTTTTGACTTGACCATTTTGGAGTCTTCGATCAGTATTGTAATTTACTATTGAGATACTTTTTGGTTGCTCATTGGAGAACCATTGGATTTTGTGATTTATCATTGATGCCTTCAGTTGCTGATAGAGAACTGTCGTGGTCATATGATTATTATTTGGTGCTTATCTGTTGCTCATGAAGAACTGATGTAGTTTTGTGGCTTATCTTTTATGATGTCTTTTCAGTTGCTTGTATAGGACTGAGGTGGTTTTATTATGATTCTTTGATTTATGATTTCATGAGCCTAGGGTAGGTTATCTATGTGTAGTGTCGGAAAGTGGCTTACAATGGGGATCGGGGCCCTAAGAGGCTGCCTGGAGTAACCCATTGTAAGTTGTTTTAATAAGTGAAAACATTTACACTAAATAAGGGAAAATGAACCTAATAAGATAATTGTATGTTCTCTCCCATGCCTTGAGTGCTAGTACAGACTAGGATGGGGTAGAGAGAACGCTTGGTTACGACCTTGCATTCCATAGTATGCCTCGTTAGTACGAGAGGATACTAATGGCCACAGAGATCAGTAGGGACCCGAGATTCCTAAGGGATTGCTCGGGTAACTTCTACGTGACTTTTGAGATGACACTTTCCCGCTTGCATATTAGGTTTCCTACGTGTCTTGTGGTACCTCTGGGATTTAGATGTCAATCTTTTTAGGAACCCTTGAGTTAGCATACTTATAGGATTTCCTGGACTTAGAGAGTATTTATGATTATAGGTTTTGTTATCCTATTTGGGACTTGAGACTATCTCCTCAGCGCGGTGGGAGTGGACCATTTAGGTTCCACACGGTCGGGTGGTAGTGCTTTTTACTCTTACCATTGAGATCAGTTCCATGGTCACCGTGGCTGGAGTGTTCGTGATTGGCATTTACCTTCACTATGTTCTTGGATTATTATGATGGATGGTTAGATTTTATGATAGATGTTTTATCATTATGGATGTATTGATGTATCATGTATGGGAATAGTTTCATATATTTTTACTGTACTTTGTATCATGGATTTGAGGATGTTGTATCTTTATCTTTACATATGTATATTCTTTTAAGCCTTTCATACCCTGTGACTTGTACAGTGGATGATTGAGCATTCCGAATTAATTTGCCAAGAGGCATTCGGAACAAATGTATTATATGGACATGGGACTTCTGATTATTCTTTCATATGTATGTGATAGTTGTTAGACTTAGAATTAATTAAATTTAAATGTGACTCAACGTCTTGGGATCCTTAAGGTGTAACTTGCAAGGTATGGTTATCGATGATTACATGTTATTGCTTCCGCTACTATGTGTTTGATGTGTATGTTATACATTCTTACTTTAAAAAAAAAAAAAAAATGTTTAGCAAACTTAGTGAAACTTGAGGTTTATTCTTTTGGATCCCTTGGCAGGGCGTTACAAGCTTGAGGTGATTCTTATACACATTGGAACAAGTCAGATTCAAAGGAGTTTGAGCTTGGTGACAAGGAATAGTGAGTAGTTCTGTTTGGAAAGTTGGTCTCTAAAGCAGTTTGGTTAAGATCATGGAAAAATTGAACATGAGCTGTTTGAGACAGATACGAGGGAATCAAGGATAACATGGATGGTGCTGACAATCAAGTCAACTTGGACTAGGTCCAGATCTAGCACATCAGTGCGAGGAGTAAGACTTTAAAACACCATGACTAGTTGTTATCACACGATGCAAAATTGGAGGTATTGGAGGCTTCCAATTTGGAGGATAGAATGGAAGAGAAGATTACTGTTGAGATGGCTAGTCTTAGAGAACAAATTGAGTTGTTGAGGGAAGAGGTTCATTCTTTGAGAGATAGTCAAAAGGTCTACCACTGGTTGATACAAGGGGGAGGACAAGCGAGTATGATAGAGACCATGACGAAACATCCTAGATAGCTTCTTTTGGGATGTAGAGGAGTATCTAGCAAGTTCACCAAACTTAAGCGATGGAGCTCAAGTCAAGGAAGTAACGACACATTTAATAGGAAGTGCTAAGTTGTGGTGGAGGACCCATTAGTCAGATTGGCACGCTGACAAGCCAATAAAGGACATCAAGTCTTGGGAAGATTTAAAGAAGGCTTTGGACGACTAGTTCAAGCCAAGTAATTCAGATTGGATCATCAGGATGAAAATGGAGAACCTAAAATAAAATGGCACCATCTGAGACTATGTCAAAGCATTTTAAGTGTTGGACATGGAGCATACCAAGTTGGGCGATTTTGAGCATTTGTACCTATTTACTAAAGGCTTGCAACCTTAGGCAAAAGAGGAGATCAGATGTCAAAAAGTTCAAACTGTTGCCAAGGCAATTATGGTAGCAAATGGCTTTCTTGATTACAAGGGAGACATTGTGAAGGACGTTGGAAAAGCATATAAGAACCATGGGAAATGGTTCTTCCAGAATGATAAGAAGGAAAATGCTCCTAACCATGAAAGTGAGCAGAAAGGCAAGAGAAAGACATCAAATACAAATGACAAAGGCAACACCAAGAAGAAAGAGGTAGCCCCAGAAAAGAAAAAGAGCCGAGACTTGGGCTGTTTCATTTGCAACTAGACTAATCACTGGGCTAGGGAATGTCTAGATAGGAGAAAAATCAATGCGATTATGGGAGAGGAAGCCAAGATGCCCAGGATGAGCGCCTTGCAGCTTCTCAACTTGGTGCACAATTCATCTAGTGCACCCAAGGTTGATCCACATGAGTTGTGTTACTTGGAGACCTTCTTTGGGGGAAGGAAGATAATGGCAATGGTTGACTTAGGAGTGACACACAACTATATTTTGGCAAGACAGGCTAAGAAGCTTGGCCTTAAGATGGAAGAAACATCAACTCAGTTCAAGGTAGTAACTGCACTAGCAAAGAAAGTTAGTGGAGACATCTGCAAGGAGATCATCCAAGATGGATCTTGGCAAGGAATGATGGAATTGGTTTCCATTAACATGGATCAGTTTGATTTCATCCTTGGACAGGAGTTCTTAAGGACATTGTCAGTAGCAGTGGTGTCACACTTAAATTGTATTTTGGTACTCAATCCGACTAGGCCTTGTCTGATACCTCCAATGAAGAGCAAGGATGGAGAGAGGGGCCTTAATCTGTTGAGTGCAAAATAGGTTTGCAAGAGAAATTAGGATGATTTATACGTAGCCACTTTTCTTGGAGGATGGGATGAAGGAGAGTCATCATCAACCTCCAACACCACAGTCATTCAAGAAGTATTGCTAGAGTACATGGATCTCATGCCCAAAAGATTGCCATCAATGTTGCCACCATGAAGACATGTGGACCATAGGATTGAGTTGGAGGAAGGAGCTAGACCACCTATAAAAGCTCCATATCACCTTTTAGGACTAGAGATGGTCGATCTAAAGAAGTAGTTGATGGATCTTGTCAAGGTTGGTTATCTCCATCTGTCCAGATAACCCTATGCTACATCCGTCTTGTTTCAATGGAAGAAGGATGGGACTCTTTGACTCTGTGTAGACTACAGGGCATTGAACAAGCTGATGATAAAAAAAAATCCATTCCCCTTGATAGCAGACAATTTCAACCACTTGGTGGATGCACGAGTGTTTAGCAAGTTGGACTTGAGGCAAGGATATTACCAGGTCAGGATTGCACTGGGTGACAAAGAGAAGATGACCATAATGACTAGGTATGGGAGTTATGAGTTCATGGTGATGCCTTTTGATCTAACCAATGCCCCTGCGATGTTCAACACTCTAATGAATGATGTATTCATGCCTTTGTTTTACAAGTGTGTGGTTGTTTACTTGGACGACATCTTGGTCTATAGTAGAGATTTGGTTGAGCACACGGAGCATCTAAAGGAGCTGTTCAAGCTACTCAAGATGCATGATCTGCATGTTAAAAGGAGAAGTACACATTTGCATAGGAGGAAGTGTCATTTTGGGGACATATTATTGGGTGAGGAATAATCAAGCTAGATCCAGAAAAGTTGAGCACTATCCAAGATTGGGAACCCTTGTGCAATGTTCACAGGGTGAGGTAGTTTCTTTGAGTTGGTCAACTACTATGGAAGGTTTGTGGAAGACTACCCAAAGATTATGGGCCCATTGTCCAATTTGCTGATGGGAGGCAAGAGTTGGAAATGGGGCAATGAACAAAAGATCACAGTTGATGATATCAAGGCAAAAATGGCCAAGATTCAGGTTCTGATATTGTGGAGTCTTGACAGATCATTTGAGGAGGCAAACAATATGTTCAAGGAGATCAGAAAGACAAGTCAACAAGAAGACTTGGATAGTCTTGAGATCTAATCAAATGTAAGTGGCTCTGATGAAAAATAGTTTGGTGAGACCAAGTCTAGGTTGCATTCTACTTACATCATTTTCAAACAACAAAATGGTGGTTTGGTTCATTTGTGTGTCAATTTCAAAATCGAGCAAAATCTATCAAATTTGGCTAACATCTACTTGGAAAATGCCATCTTAGATCATTGGGAGCGATAGGGTTCCATTTCATTGAAAGATTTAATAATATTGGACGGTGGCATAGATGTATAGGTCAAAAAATGTGGTAGAGCCTTAACAATTTTGGAGGATTGCTCTAAGGTATTTGATTAGTGGGACTGGTCTAACCAAACTGATTTAGATTTGTGGGGTGAAAGACTCTCTAACTTGGCCAAGCTCCTTTCCTTCGAGTCTGTACACAGATGACAGAGTTTACGACAGAACATGTGATGTTGTGTTTGGATGATATCTAGATCATTGCAGTAAGGGAGCAAGCGGATCTGATTCAGCTTAATCCAAAGGTACCAATGAGGTTGGGCACCTTGAGTATTGTGAAAAATGAAAGTGAGGATAGTGTTGGTGATTAGACAAAGACACTAGTTGATGCTGCGGTGGAAGAGTCATCTCATGGCATAGATCTAACAAATGAATCATTTGATCCTTAATGCCAATCACTATTAGATGCCAAGGGGATGACATGATATAGCTAAAGTTTGATGATGGGAACTACATCTTAGATTACATTGCAGGTGATGGGTAGGATAGGATCTTGCAAAATTGGAGTCAGCATGGCATGATACATTTTGGAGATGTCTTCTACTTAGGTCATGAATGGGATGACTCAAATTTAGACTGACATAATAGAATCATAAAGATTCTTAACTAGTGCTCAAAGGCCATGGACGGGTGGACCTAGGTTAACCACAAGGATGTACCTTATGAATCTTATAGAGACAAATTTGTCAGGATGGAAAAATCCCTTCTTAGAAAAGAACGAACACCATGATAGACAGTTGGATTCTTGAGACTATTCAGCCTAATTCTCACGGTGAGAGTGAAGTATTGACCAACATTGATCAAAGGGATCATACTCCAATAGATAATTTATCACCCATTGTTTTTAGTCTGACAGGGATAGACAAGACTCAAAAAGAGATTGATTTAGTTGATACATATCCAAACTTCACTGAATTCAATAATGATTTCCAAAGGGAGGAAATCGTCAAGACTTGGGATTGACTCAAGTCAATATGGTCTGAGGATGCATGCCTTGGAAGTATTATGGTTATTTCTAATTTGGATAGTGACACAAGGAAGTTGATCATCCCAACTACTCAATTTGACTCTCTAAACACTTGATGTGGTCATGTGAGAACTTTTGTTTCTTCAATCCATGGGGGATACAACAGATGATGAAGTCAAGATTTGATGAACACGAAGTCAGCAACTCAAATTGGATGAGGTGACAGAGAGATGTGGGGATCTCAAATCAATATGAATAGGTGGTACAGGACTGGGAGTTCAACCCACTTATTCATACTACACCTTAGGATCGAGATGATCATATGGATGAGTCAGATTGGAAATTAGAAGAAGGCAGAACCAAGATCTTTTCAAATGGTGATGTTGGGTCCCCTTGGCAAAGGGACACCATTGGGCAAAATTGATAATTACATGTTCAAACATCCTGAGCACAAGTAGACTATGTAGGCATTGAGGACGTTGCCACTAGTTTAGTGGGGGAGGATGTAAGGGGTTTGTACTTACAAGTTGACTTGATGGCCAATTTTATTAACTCAGATGACCAACTTGGTAACTCTTTTGAAGCAGAGATGATTTTGGTCCACACTGTGGGCAATGTTCTAAGTGTGGAGATCATCGAGGCTTGATAATGCGTTGATGTGCAAGATAGGACCAGTGGGGTTTCTATTAAATCCTTGAGTAGTGTTCACTTGGTGGTCGACTTGGACAGTTTAGGTCCCAGCATTAATGTAATAGGCATGTTGCATGGGGAGTAAAATGGGTCTGGTCCCAAAGGTGTAGCAGCTAGATAGAAGGATTCCACTATAAAGGAGGCATGACATTCATCCTTGAGGGAGTCAGTCAAGCAACCAAAAAGCATCCAGTGAAGGAGCAGTCTAGAGTTCGGGATCAAGGCAGTGATCTATGAATTCAGGATTCGGTGAAGGACAATGGAGCAGTGGAGGACATCAAGTGCAAGAGTTGGTCTTGATGGTTGGGGTGTCAAAGTTTTATACTGGTCTATCATATTTTCATGAGTGTTGAGCTCACTATAATAAGGACAGCTAAAAGGCTTTAGTAGATCCGACATTGGAGGCAATTTGTGTTTGTTAACGCAGTATCCTATCCGCTTATTCATTATGAGTTGGTTACTTTTGAATCAAGCATACTTGGGGAGATCACCCCACCAAATCTTATGGTCTATGTTATTTGTATTGCACATGTTATACATTGATTTTACCTTGCATTTAAAAATGGGAGATCTCAGATCTATAGTTAAAGCTTCCACATAAGTGCATTTTTGGGTCAGGTGTAGTCTGGCATCCTATATGTGAGCTTGGTTTGCATTATTCTACTAGGATAGCTAGTGTCATGTGGTTCACCTCCCACAGATCGTGACAGCTATAATGGGCACCCTAGAAATGCCCAAAAACTAAACCAACTATTGATAGAGATTTTAATGTCTTTGCATAGCTTTGAAACCACATAACATGAACAAGAAAGAATTTACGCAAACTGAAGATTGAACTACCTATTGAAATAATATTAGTTTTCAAACTAATAAAATCAAATGCATAGAAAAATTTTCAACTCACTAATTACTCCAGCATTATAACATGTAAAATCATCTCATCCCTTCATAATGGCATATGTATCGGACAAGGAGTGGGAATGATATGTGCAAACACCCAATCTGCTTATAGTTGGAAATGAGCCCAAGCTACCTATTAATGAAGCTGATAGAAATGAATTCCAAAGGCCAAACCCTAAGGGAATGATGTCTAGAATGTCATAAGAGAGTATAGACCTCCTCTCATGCCAAGAATAGAATCTTCATAACTCACGCATCCAATTTTTTCTCATATTCGACCTTGTCTAACAATAGCCACAAGTTCTCCTTTTACTCATACTTCATAGGGTTGACCACTTTATGCAAGGAATGTGGGATAAATAAAATAAAATAAAATGCTAACGGTCACACAATTGGACAACTAATAAAGTGGGGACATTACAGTTTGTCCCCCTTGAAATTGCTTGTCCTCAAGCAATCTAGCAACACAATGAACTCCAACCTCCACTTGGATCCCAAATGAAGTAGTATGTGACATCCCTGTGGACATTAAACCAACTGTAAACCAACATCATTAGGACCAACCACATGTCCTGCAGCCTAGCACCCAAAACTTGTGCTAATGATGTAGAAGTCAGAATGTCACTAGAAGGCAACTTTTTAGAAGATCTATAAAACCTCTTCTTCCTTGTATCCACCCACATAATATATATTAGACTAGAATCGTGATCATCACCAACATACATTGAAAAGGATGTAGCTACATGAAAACCATATGCACTCATGCCAACTGTATCAACAATAGTTGTAGCCACATCAAAATATATGGACATAGGAACAACACTAACTGTCACAACAGAAAACCAAACCGAATTTGTAGTTGATGAAAACTCATAATCATCAACATGTGCACCATCATTAGAACACACATTAACAACTACATGCATACTACTAAACTCCTCGTTAGATGGTTCAACTGACACAGAAGTGGTTGCTGGTATGACAATTTCCTTACATTCTCCTAATCCCACTATTGTTGCATCACCATCCCCTAACAAAGCCTCATATGTAGACTCCTGACCCTGCACACATGACTCAATGCCAGATTGCAAATCAATAATACTAGAGCGTAAACCCACATCTACTGACTCCGCTGGAACACCCACATCACCAACATCATAATTGGGTGGTTCTATATGTGTCTTGATCCCACCTGAGGAAGAAACTACCTCCTGCACTATAGCAACACCATGATCTCACATAAAAATCTCCAATAAAAATCTTATCCTCAAGAGAGCCGAAAGTATTAGTGGTAACAACTACATCAACTATCTCTGCACTAATTGTAGCAAGAGCTCTAGGAGCCTCAACCTATTGAAGTTTGGTGTCGTTATCCTCTGTTGCCATTGATGCAACTACATGCCCTTATGAAATAAATCTATCATCATCACTATAGATAGGTCTAGCAGGTGTTGTAGTAAATATAGGTACATTTGCATCAGGGACTCCTATAGGGGAAAACTCAAGCTTCCTTCCTTGCAACCTCAATGTTAGCCTTCTAAAAGCAAAAACCATATACCTTGTTGTCCTTTCAATTGTCTCTCGATCTAACAAGCTTTATTGATGAAGCTTAAGTTTCTCCATACTCTCCCACAAAGCACTCATCTTCCCGCTAACTTCGTCATTACTCCACTGACTTCTAGAACTGCCAGTCCTCCTATGTTTGTCCATGGCTAGAAAATGCTAGAGTTTTGGTCACTCCAAATGTAATAGAAAATCTAACAATAATATAAATTTCCTACCCCACAAGATGGTAGGAAACTACTTTGATACCATTGTAATGGGAACCCTAGAAATGCCCAAAAATTGAACCAACTGCATATAGAGATTTTAATGTCTTTGCATAGCTTTGAAACCACATAACATGAACAAGAAGGAATTTATGCAAATTGAAGATTGAACTATTGTTGAAATAATATTAGTTTTCAAACTAATAAAATCAAATGCATAGCAAACTTTTCAACTCACTAATTACTCTAGCATTATAACATGTAAAATCATCTCATCCCTTCACAATGGCATAAGTATCAAGCAAGGAGTGGGAATGATATAGAAAACACCCAATCTGCCCATAGCTAGAAATGCGACCAAGTTTCTTGTTAATGAAGCTGATAGCAATGAATTGCAAAGGCCAAACACCAAGGGAATGGCATATAGAATGTCACAAGAGAGGATAGACGTCCTCTAATGCCAAGAACAAATTCATAACTCACGCATCCAATTTTTTCTCATATTCAACCTTGCCTAACAATAGCCACAGGCTCTCCTTTTATTCCTACTTCATAGGATCAACCACTTTACGCAAGCAATGTGAGATAAATAAAATAAAATAAAACACTAACGATCACACAACTAGATAACTGCTAAAGTGGGGACATTACAGGGTAGCCATTTTGATGAATATCTTGTCAATCTTAGCCATTTAATGTCCTCTAAGTAAGATTCCTGAGAAAAGTGTCCTTCTATGGAAACATCTAAAAGCCAAAGTAGCTCCAAGTTGTACATTGACAAGGAGCATTTGTGCCCTCAATATCATCGATTTCTTGGGTTTATTCAAAAAATAAAGAGCATGCATAGCCTTTCCTTGAGATTATAGTAGAATGAACAAATATTATTTAGGGGAAATGAGTCAGTTGCTTCCCATGTAGACAGTGTCCCACGTTAACTATTACCTTTCCCCCCAACTACTACCCAACAAAACCCCAATAGCTGCATACAAACTTACTCCTTTTATCCCTCCCCCTTTACCACTTTCCAACCATCCTTCAATTCTACATCACCTTGCCTCTTCATAGTAGAATCTTTTAAGGCATTTATTTGAAGCCTCTTCTCAATCATTTTAAAGGAAAAAGAAGACATTATAGCAAATATTTATGTGATATTTTTTTCTATGAATATTTGTTATTATTATTGAGGAGATAATGGTAGCATGACAAAAAAAATATGATAACATTATAGAAAATATATGCACTTTTAATGAAGGGAGGTGAAAAACATACTTTACCTCCATTAAAATATGAGAGAGATCAAATAAGTCAAATAATATCAAAGAATCTAAGCATTTTTTGTTCAAATATAAGGTAAACCTATATAGAACAATATTTGGATTTGTTTAGGTTAAACGTGAAATGAAGTTTCTAGGAAGTTTAAAGAACATTAAAAAAATATGTTTTGTAAAGGTTCTCAAAATATGCAATGGCATAGGTGAAAGAAAAAATTCACTGACGAATGATATAATGTAAAACATTAGGGAGGAGTATTAATCACCATATAATCTATCCAAAATTCAAAAAAAAAACTTGTGGATTTTATAGAATCAAAAATTTTATACACTTAAAGTAGAGTAGTTATAATGCTCAATAGAAATTTTTCCATATGGATTAAGTTTATGTTGGCTAGAAGCCACTGTAATGACAAATGAATTTTTTGAAAATTCAATATTTGGTATAGATTAAGTTCATGTTAATTGGCTAGAAGTCGAACTATGTTGACAAATTAAGTTTCCAAAAATAAATATTAGATTATAAATCAAACTCAATTTTGCAACTTCTATTTAACACAAGACGAATAAAGAAAAGATTTTAGTGATTTAATGTTTTTTTGCAAACTCGTAACATTATTTGGCAACTCTGCAAGCTCCAACTATAGTGAAGTACTTTGTACTTGTGATATGTCATTTCCTTTAGCTCAATATTTAATGGAAATTTCATCAACCATTGGTCCTTCAAAGGAACATGACTTTCCTTTCAAAGTCTCAACATTCAAGTTCACAATTATCAGTATTATCATATGAAGCAATCCATCTTTATTAAGCTTCCAATGACAAATTTTACAAAGGTGATATTTACTTTCAAAAAGTTAATAAGACAATCATTTACTTTGTTTCGACAACAACTCATCTGTAAAAAGGTTTTGATATCCAATTTTTATGGGATCTAATCCAAGAAAAACATAAGTTCATGTATACTTAGTATATACATAAAAAATAAGGTTTAAAAATATGTACAATCACTTAACCTTAGGGGAGGGTAAAAGGGAAAAAAAAAAATTTGTATGATAAGGAATATACTTTCTAATATGTACTTTTTCCAACGGAGTCCTATCGATGCCATTTGGTTTTACATCACAAAAGTTATCGTTTTAGGCAGCTTATCTTCTTCAGAATTTGCAATTGCATAACAAGTTTTATACATTAAAAATTTGTTAGAGGCCATCCAAATCTCATAATCAGACATTACATTCACCCTAAGCTTATTGCCCCACTTTAGTCAAGGAAAGTCTAAACTATTGTTTGATTGGACTAGACTCACTTCTAGAAAATCTCCAAAATCTCCATTGACAATACTCGAAATTTGATGATTCACTTCAAATTTAGGTGAACTCTCATCCCTTTGAATTGAGTAGCTCAATCTATAAATAGGTAGGTTTGCCCCACAATCCTTACGGATTTGGCATAAGGAGAGTAGACACACAATATATCCCACACTTCTGTGCTCTCATAGCCATTATTTCCAATTGTCTTCCCAAATAACTAGTTTGCAGTGGGGTTGGACTATCCATAAAACAACTTTTGTCGAATGAACAAACCTGATATATTAGAAATGCCTACATATAAGTTGTGTCAGTTCTTAATTTTAGACATACATATGACTATGTTGTCTAAATGGATCATCTAACAATACACTAGATTTTCAAATAGAATCCACCTAGATTTGCTCGCTTTCATGCTTCTCAAGGTCCTCAGCATATATAATTTTATCCAGACAGTGAAGATCTAGAGGGGAAACGCCATAAAACACAGGACAAATTTTAACCCCAGATTGAATCATAATCAACACTTCCCTCAAGCACCATTTCGACTCGGCAAACTTTTTGGAGAAAATAGGAATGCAGATTCTACTTTCTGTGATCCCTCGACTCAAACCAGTAGAGATATAGTCACCCTTTTCTAAACTTTCTTGGTCTAAGAATGCCCAAATTCGTTCTCGATCAAGAGCAGCATACAATGATCTCGCAAAACCTTGGCGGGTGTCAGGGCCTCGAAAACTCAAGAAAACATCGAACATTTTTGTCCACTGATGGCTCTGCTGAAGAACAGGGCCTACAGAAAGTCATTTCTGACTGCGATTTTTCAAACGATGAAAGACCAGTTTTTTTCTCAAAGAAAGTAGAGGTTGTATTCCATGTGTGCCAGCAATTTTACAGTTGATGAAAGCCCGAAATTTCTCAAAGGAATTTGAGCTTGTACAACATTTGTGCCTGCAATTTTTCAAATGATGAAAACCCAAATTTTTCTCAAAGGAAAGTTTGAGCTTGTATTACATTGCCTACCCTCTTTTGAGGATCGGAATCTATACAATTCATTGTTTTCTGCAACTTTTGCTGAGAGATTCTGTAGAGAACCAAACTCTGCAAATTCTGCATTGCATTATCGAATTTGTTCTTCTCAGTGTTGTGTCAGAGAGTGAGTGGATGCGATTCATCTTCAGACTTTGTTGGTGTCTTGTTCCTTGGGCGGCGCTAAAAAAATGATTTTTTTTTCAGAAACTCCATTAATTAACACTCCCAATAGGAACGTGCTCTAATTTGCTACACAAATGGGTCCCTACAAATTAATTTGTTTTATCCTTTACCAGACGCGTATTCGTATTTGGATTATTGCTTTTTAGTGGTCCTTTTCAAGCTTTTTAACTTTTTAGGGATGATAGGGTAGCTGTGTGAATTATTAGTTCCTGCATAACTATAGCATGCAGGAGATGCCACTTTTTTTCCTTCTTTCCTATTGAGGGAGCCAATGATATAATAGAATTTTCTGGCTGAATTTTTTTGTATAATATTTGTAGTTGGAACATTTACTTTTTTATTGTATATGTACATATTTATTTTCCTCTACTTTTATAGTTCTCAATGAACAGTCAGTGTTTGAGATTTTTTAATTTTTTAAAGCTTTTATGGTCAAAATTTGTACAGTGGCTTTGGAAAGCTATCAAAATGGGGTGATGTCTTCCAAATCTGAATGATAATAATATCTTGCCTTACTTATTTTCATAAATCTAATCAGATATATTGTGGGTGTGAGAATGAGTTGAATTTATAACACAACAATAAAATTTTATTACTTTTTAAAGCAGCTATTGTCAATGAGTGATTGAGTGGTGTTTCAATAGATTTGATCTTTGGTCATAGACAGGTACAATGGCAGGTTGAATTTTAAATATTTCATTGTGGAAAACTTGCTTTTCTTTTTGCATATTGATTTTTGAAGAGGGCATAGTCAAAATAATTAATTCTCAATCTTTTTGTACATTTTGCAATCCCTTAAAAAATGCTTATTTGAACTGCAAATGGCACCTCATTGTAATTGTCGGCGTGTTGAGTTAGAAATATTGAATGAGGGCTTTCTGCAAAGTTGTGGAAGTCTGTGAGGAGCTTGATGAGTCCTTTTTTTTCTGAGATTTTATTGAAGGTATTGTAATGAAATTGCAAGTATTTTTGTTTTGTGTTGTTATGGTTTATTATGGTTTACTGAAGGAACCGGATTTGGTTTCAAAAGTTCTTAGTTTTTTGACTTATTGATTTGATTACTTCTGTGTATTCATCAAATAGTTGTCTGTTCATTTCTAAGCTGCTTTGTTTTGGAGAAGAATGTTGATATTAAAGCTAAAGCCACATGTTTTCTCTGTCGTAGCTTCTGTGTTTTTCTGCATTAACACACCTATTGAGCTCGTAATATTCTATAAGTATAAATATTTCATTTTATCAGTCATTTAGGCTTCTTGAAATTGTGTTGTGATTTCGCTGGAAGGTATTCTGTAAAGTACGAAATTGAACCTCTGCTTGAACTCGGTCTCATAGTCTGAAACTGGAAGTGATTTCGAGTTTGATTTCTTTAACTGGAAGTGATTTCCAGTTTGATTTCATGGGCTAATAGCTGATTTCTAGTTTCATTTCTTGGGCTAATACTCCTTTTTGGTTCTATGAATTGATGATGTGTAGATGCTTAAGCATACAATCCAATTGCTCTCCAAGAGTTCGATCAACAACCTTATTACAACACTGACTTTTGTTCTTTGAATTAGTAGATTATGAACTAAATATGCTCGAGTATTGACTGATATTTGGCTCCTTTGCTCTCACTATCTCTTTGCTTTGTTTGCTCTAACTTGCCTCATTTTGTGCTCTTGTTATTTTGTGTCATAGTTTTCAACGAACAAATTGATTGACTTGAGAGAACCGAATCTTGTTATAGCAAGACCAATAATACACAATTCTTATAACATTATAATTCCACTCTTTTGATTGTCTTAAGACTATATTACTATATTTTGTTGCTATCATCTTTATAATAATTGTGAATGCCGTTAAAGCATATTCAACTTTTTTATAATGTAAAAGGGATTTCTGAAAGAGTTCGCTTGCAAATTAAACTCCACTCACGAGTTGGAAGGAAATTGAGAATCCAACAATTCTTGGGAAAGTGTGTAGACATATTTCTTGCTGGAAGTCTGAGATTCCCAAAATCAGATCTGGAATGCATGTGACCCCTTGTTCCAAAGATAACTGTCTACATGGCCATCAAAGTTTGACATCATACTAAATTGACAAACAACCATCAAATTTAGGTTGGAACATGTTTTTGTTGAGTGATTGGAAGGAAGATTTTAATTGGGAATCTCAATGAGTGAAATTTTTTGTTATTGTTTTCATCATTGTTTATGAATCATTATTTATTTGTTTATTCAACAAGTGAATGTTGATGATTGAGGAGACTCTATGGAATTCTCTACTCCTTCACTTTCTTTTGACAATTCTTCTTCTTTGTCTTTTTTGCAGTCACCTTGAGTTGTGGAATTGATGAACTCTGCCTTAAAAGCCATTTTCTTTTTGTTCGCACTTATTAGTGGGTTGGGTGATTTTTTTTATGCTTTGATGTGATACTGAGTGGACTCAAATCTTGTTTTCATATTACCCACGTCTTCATTTCTATTCATAACTCTTCTTCAGACGACAGATGCTTGTATGTCTTTATGAGCTTCACTAGGGTTTTGCTTGTGTTTCTTGGGTTTTACAAAATGTTTTGCATTGTTGTTTTGTCGTTTCATAAATTGAGCTTAGAAAGGTAAAACAAATTTGTACTTAGAAAGAATAGCTAATATTTGTCTACAGTTGTGAAGAAAGAAAAGTTATTTTTATCTTTCCACTAAATCTAGAAAACACAAGGCTTATAAATGATGACAAGAATGGGGATCCACAATAAAATTTAAAAAAATTCTTCCTTACTCAGAAAGGTCCAAAAACTATCTTAAGAGTTTTATAGACTTTTGTTGGTGGGTAAAAAACATGTGCTGTTATTTTTAATCCACTGGTAGATGGTAAACAAGGATCACCAGCAAATAACAGTGAGAACATAGAAGCCTATTCAAGAGTACCAGTAAACGACAGCTCTTTTTTGACAGAGAAGCCATTGGAGTCTTGTGCAGATATTGATGAAAAAGTGAGAGCCAATCATAGAAGATACATGCAATTGTGAAGAAGGCAATAAGCAATTTCTGCGATCAGTAGTAACCTATTCAGAATCTTAAATGAGATGTATTTGGGTTGAGGTTCAAATTGCATGCTTTAATTTTTATGTTCCATTTCCATTCAGTAAAGGAAAACTAGTCCTGGATTTGTTGAATTTAAGTTGCTATACTGAAGCAAGCAACTGTGAATGTTAAAAATAACATTTTCCATTAGAAATTAGCCACTTATAGAGGGCTAGAGCCATATCCAGAGCCAGAGCCGGAGCCATGTATCTATCCAGTTTATATAGAGCCAGAGCGAGAAATTGGCTACAAATTTTAGATAGTAGAAAAATACATGTTTAAAATTAGCAAGTTTTTCTTTCTCTTCCAATTACATCTTGTAAACAAGAAATTTGAGTTCTATAATTTAAATTCCCATCTGAATAAGTGTTCTCATACATGAGGTTGTCTATTACATAAATATAATTGTTTGTTTTCAGCGAATCAACACTTACTTGTGATCATTTTGAAATATAATATTGCTTCATCAAATGGAATACTTAGACAACAAAAAACATATAAAACCATGCTCCTCAAATAAAGATACTGCGATATTGGTCCTAAAATTGATTTCCATGTCATTGTAGTTATCTCTTATTTGTAGGTAACACTGGTGTAATCCGTTAGTTTTTCATTTATAGAAGCTCAAAAAATCCATTGATCTTTATTAGCAAGGTTGTTATTTTGTTGTTTTACTTTGTGTGTTTGGCACTAAGTTTATTCTTCAATAGCATCTTGTGAAAGATGTTCACATATCAATAAAGTGTGGTTCCTTTAGTCATTCATTTTTAGTAATGCATTTTGTTATGCACTGGGTGTTCTGAAAGATGCTTGAATTGTTCTGGAGGTTTCAATATCGCATACGATTATTCCTGTTAGTAAATTTTGTGTTACTGACGCTAGAATGCCTTTATGATTATTATCATATGCTAATATTGTAGATGTGCTAATGTAATATAACATTTGAATGGGGAATGGTAACAACAACACCGATTTGAAAATATGTAACTATCTTAGGTTGATTCAATATGTTTAACTCCATATCTAATTTTGAACTGAATTATGGCAGATTTCAGCAATTCACAATGTGTGATCGTGTATATATTCCAAGTCCAGGTGGTGATTTGGGACTGTCCATTGACTAGTGCAATTGAATCATCACATTTGGAAAATGTATTTGTTATAGATTGCCCAAATGTTGAGAAATCATTGCGCATTACTCTTGGTGAAGATTTCTTGCAAAATGAATATGGAAGAATATATTATTCAAACATTGTTTCAAAACTCCTTACCAATTGCATGGACCTTTTTGAAGATGAGGAAATTGTCAATCAATTAGCAAACATATATGTCAAGAATCACTTCAGACTTGTTGAAGACTACAAGGTATATATTAATGTGTATGTAATAGAGATGAGCAATGCACCCATAGGTGGCTTGTTCTCTCTTGAAAGTTTAAGCTCTTGTGCTTGTACAACTTGTGTTTATAATCCCCTAAAAATTGCTATCAAAACTAAGTGGAAGTCTGTTGTAGATGATGCATTACAAGTACATAATTCTCTATTTTTTGAGCAAGATGCATTGAGGATTGCAAATGTATGCAATGCATTGATATTCCTACAACTGCACATGTCTCCTCATGTTGTTACCTGATAATTTATCATTTACTTGATGTCATTGACACATACCACATAGGGGGTTTGACCTTTTAGTTAGACAGAAAAGTTACTTGTCATTGATGAACACTTGACAGAGAACTCTAAAAAAAAAACATGTAAACAGATGTAATGATATTTAAAGTATGCATTGTATCTTTTTCTAAGAATCCCAATATTTGAAGTTCGTATTTTCCTACTTGAAATTTTCTTCATTCATGATTATACTAAGTCGTAATAGAAATTAAGATACTTAAATTTAAACAGATGGTTTTTTCTATATTGCAAATGCATTAAATAATTCATATATTGATATTGTAGAAATCTTACATGGCTAATCATTTTCTACGTTTCTAGTTTCAGGGACTGTTGGAGTCTATTAGGAGCACTTTGAATTTTCAATATTTCTAACAGCATCAATTGCAACAATCTAGTATGTTTCCATGCCATTAATTTCAGATACAATTTGAGCTTCTTTCCTCAAAATATACTAATAAAGTTGAGGTTACTATATCTTCAAAAAAAACCAATGTTTCACTTGTAATCCTCTTTATTTTTTTGCACATTTACATTTTCCTTTTTAAATCTTTTCTAGAGTGAAATTTTGTTGAACAAATGTTTATACATTGTTTACAACATGCATAGTATAGTCACAATAGAAAGTACAATGGAAAACTATAGTGATTTGGAGAAAAAATAAATAATGTTTCCAAACTTATTTGCTTATCAATAATGACTACCAGTTTGACACTAATGGTAACTAATCAACATCATTCTGTTGTAAAATATAATAAAGTTGTAAAGCAATTGAAAAGAAGCAGTCTTAAACATTATGAAGGCATACATTATGTCTCATATGTTGTAATCCGATGATATGAGACCACATAGTATTTTTCTTTTAAAGTATACTAATTTTTCTATATAGAAATCGTTTAGTTTATGAATAAAACATTGTCTATTACAATACCCATATTTGAAGGCCATTTGGAAATTATAAATCTATTGAAGAGGTGAATTGTTATAGTTGAGTGTTCATTTAGCCAACATTATCCAACTAGTGTGCACTAAGGAACAACAATGAAGTTAATCTATATCTAACAATTCAAGCACGGTTATGAAAATCTAAGATCCATTGCTCATTGTCAATAGGTTTCATCTCTTGACATTACACAAGTATGAATACCATGAGTACATTTTGTACAGTAGACCGACCAATAGATCATCTTTTCGAAAGACCGGAATGTACTGTCCTTGAAAGAATCCTACAACTTCCAAGTGAATGCCAAAGAAAAATACTGGAAAAATATTTTTATGAGAACCATGTTGTCATGTTTCCATACAATGGATGGGGAAACATTCAATCCATACCAGAGACCAATCAAATTCGTGTTTTATCTCCATTCATGACAAAAGGAGAATTGATTTACCTTAAATATTTGGTGAGGTTATACAGGGAGGCTCATATCATTTTTTAGTATCAAGATATTATAATCCATTTCCCTCAAAGAAATCATAGCACAGAAGAATTGATTGCCATTTTCAATATAGCATGCAAAACATTGTTTTGTCCGTTATCACCATTCAGGGCTAGTGTTGAAGGTGAGACACTGTTGTGCATAATAAACCTAGTCATATCATATCCAACTCTTGCACTTGAATGGATTATAAGACATGACAATGTAGATCTTGTAGGACAATGGTATGATGAAGAGACAAGAGCCCTATCAACTAAAACTATAAAGCACCATTACTCTTACCATTATTTGTTTCTGTTTGCAAATAGTGACATGTCACCTAGCATTCACTTTCTAGCAGACATTGGAAGATGGCACATTCTCAATGGATGAATTAGCTATTACCACATGCAAATCAGCAGATGTAATAGTTATCACATATAAAAATTTATTCTACAATAATGTCGCAATTTATGAAAAATTCAATATCTATTGCATAACCAAGCTATAATGATGTTATGAAAATTATTAATGCATCAAAAAGATGAATTGTTATATGTAGACTTCTGATAGATACATTTCCAATTTTCTAATACAAGATACTTGCAAAAGTGTGTTGTTTAGAATTGAAGTAGAAGCATTCAAACTTCCCTTCTTTTTAGAGATATAATATTGTCCACGCCTAGTCTTACATACTTGTATACATGAATTCACATTTAATTCTTCCAACTTATGTGAATAGATAGTTTTATTTATATAGGTTTTAGAAATGCATCCTTTATTGATTGAGATGGAGAATTACTAGGGGAAAATGTAGGACTAAATATATGAGATAAATTGGATATTTGTTTTCACATTCATCCATAATCTGTATTTCAATGCCAAGTTGAATTGAATATATTCATGTGGCAAGGTTGATAGATTTGGGGGAGACATCTGTTCCCTTTAAATTTCAGTTTTACATCAACAACCAACTAAGTTGATTGGAACTGGCCATGGTCAATTTTCAGAAGATGATGGAACTTTCTAAAATAATATTTGTAGTTGAATTATGCTCACTCTTGGTTCTTGTTCTGACTGTCAATGAAACACCTACTTTCATTTCGTTGTTGGCTTTGAATGTAATAATTTTCTATGCAATTCTTTATGTATGTGAAAAATATATGTAATGTTTGTAGTGAACAACAGAAATCAATGCTGAGTGTTGGTAAATTGTTTCCTCTTCGAGAACTAACTATGTATACCCTTTTCTAAATATATAGTGTCAAATGTTATCAGTTATCTATCAACTGTGAATTGCATTGAGATTTATTAAGTTCACATCAAACGATGGGATGTTTGTATTCATTGTTTGAAAACTCAAGTTTGGGGCTTTCTTATGATAGATAAGGAAGAGAATGCTAGAATTCATACTATCACCATACTGACATGATCTCTGTTATTCCATAACCTTATTGTAGAATAGCTGCAATAGTTGCAAGTAGAATGGTTTTAAAATACATCATCAGTTATATAAAGTGCCCACATAAAACTATGCCAACAAAACATTTTAAAAAAGAAATCAATGTTAGAATCGCACTTGCTCAGACTTCATTTTTAGCATTGCATCTGGAGACATGCGTTCTCCTGTATTGGTAATGGGAAAAACTTATGTAATCATCTATATTGCCAATCAGAGTTAGACTAAATAAATTATGTACTTAATATAGTTAAAAAAGATGCAACTTTCAAAATGTTTATAAGGAAAATAGAATGTATACAATAAAAAATCATTAATGAGCTTCATTATGAACCTAACTGCTATGTATTTAAATATAAAGATTTAAACAAAGAGTAAATTGTCTTTCTTCATGGCAAGAAAATTCCCAATTCTTTGTCATGGAGACCATTGAATAGAAAAATAATTTAATCCAATTTCCTAACAGCTACAAGTTGAGAGTTATTAAATGGAAGGAAATGGATATGTGTACGTAGTAAAGAATCAACAATAAACATAACTTCTCTAATTTATCTTTTTTTATCCACGTCAGAGTTAAAAACATCTTTTGTACTTGGTACAAAAACTATTGTCTAACATCCAAATCAAAGCCTCTTTAAATTCATATCAGTTCAACAATAATTTTTTTTTAATTTAATAGGAATAGATAAAAATTCTATGGAATTAGTTATATTAAGATTATATCAATAGTTTATACTTAATTATGAAATATGTAAATGTACATTTAAAACATTGCATAGATTCTATAAAATTATATCATTATGTTCATATAAAAAAAATTAATATGTGAAGTAGGTTAATAGATTAAAAAAATTAAAAATAATTATTTATAAACCACCTCATTACTTATTATTTTATATACTTAGGAAGTAAAATACTTTATTTTAGAAGCTCATGGAATACTATTTTAGATACTTTAATATAATTTTATTGAAACATATTAAATATTTAAATCACACAATCACTAATAAACAAATCAATGATTATAAATATAAATATAAATAGTACATTTATATGTTTATAATATAAATATAAATATGAGACGAAGACCTTCAACTAATTTTAAACTTCATTTAAAAATATAATTTTATTATAAGTTGTAAATAAAAAGTTATGAAAATATTATTTCTCTTATTTAATTATGCATATTATTTTAACATATCTAATTATTTTTGAAATAAAAGATCAAAAATTAAATTATCATATAAAATTTAAATTAAAAAATTCAAATCATACATAAAATTAAAATTAGAAAAATTTATAGTCCCTTATAATTCACCTATATTTTTGAATTAATTACAGTACTGTATCACAAAGGAATCATCTATGATTTCCATAATTTTGGTGGGTTAAATTTTTAGTTGGATGAAATTACTGCAAGTGAGTTGTTCCAAATTGGAACTCTTTAGTTGGAGCTTAAGTTTTAGAAGATTGCATTTTATATTTAAAAAAATTGTGATATTTGTTCATATAGATATGCCTTGGTCCTTGATGACGTCTATCCTATCTCTTTATTTGTTATTTTGTATATAAATGTATTTTACTCATTACCTTTTTCCTAATGGACTAATAAGATTTTGAGAGATATAAACATAGGTAAATCTTAAAATAGTTTAAATTTAAATCATCGACCAAAATAATGTAATCGAGATTAATTTTTTTTTTTATTGTATAAGTTTAAAATCAATTAGTGGTCCACATTAATGTAATCTTGACTAATTATTAATTGCTTACTCATAAGTAGAATATTCAAATTTCAATGCTAGGGTTTGTATGTAAAGATGAATCCCTAGGTTGTTTAAAGTTTATGAGCTCATATCAAATTTGTATAATCAAGTACCATTCACAATCATCTAAAATAATCATTACATTAATTTTTGCACACATAAGGATAAATACATAAACATTTACATCTTTTTGTCATGTGTTAGATCTTGTTCAAACATCATAGGGTTGACATATATATGGTAAAACTATGATCTAGACATGTGATTTCTCTAACTTGATAGTAGTTCCAATCACTACTTTGAAAACTAGAAAGTCTAGATTCATATATGTAGATAGGTTTTGGGACTACAATCTATTACACAAAATCAATGGGTATATCTTTGAAGATCAAGTTTATATTAGGATTTAGGATGTACAAATTGAAGATCTCGAATTGCTTATGTGGTTTTAATCCTAAACACTTCACAATATATGTTTTAGTTTACTAAATTCTATTGATATATTTATTTGATAATACATTTCTATAAAATTCATAAAATGCACTTCACTCTTGTATAGAAAACTTAAATGATCTATCCTTCTTAACTAAGGTCATCATATTTGATCTCACTCTTAAATCTAAATTACTTGTAATATTAATAACTTTAATATAGCCTATATATTGTATAGGGGAAGGGTACCCATAGCCATTGTAGCTGACTTTGTGCACCCTAAGCTCTTCAAACAAATTTTGATGATTTTTTAATATTTTCTTCCACAAGACTTAAGATCTTAAAACTATTGTTTCCACTTATAGGTAGTTACAAATAATGTAGACAACAAGATAGTTATCTACATAATTGTAACAATTTTTCCTTTCACAATGATAGATAATACCTACTTATAGATACCCCAATAACCATGTACTGCAACCACTCCAAAAATGTGCACATCTAATCCACCGCATATTACTGTAATAGCCAATACATACTAATGCAAAAATACCTGTAAATGTAATAGGTATCAATAAAATTGTACATCTCCTTGATTTAAATATTAAAACTTTAACTACTAGGTTACAAGTAGATTACTATTGATACATGCAAAATGTATTAATAAATTTTTAGTTATCATTTTTCTAATTTGTTGAAAATTAGAAAAATTGTAGGATACACCTAAATATGTTGCAAATGGGATGTACACGTCTCACCTTTTATAAAACTTGAAAACTAATAAGAGGCATCTAAGTGTGCTACATATCAAATATACATAACTTCACTCCTATAGAATTTGAAATAAATGATTATTGAACATAGACAACTTCCCCTTCAGGATAATGTTTTTCTCTTTAATACAATTTTAGAGGGAAAAAATAACTACCATAGTATAACACATCTAAACAACAAATTTCAATGTTGTATAATACTTGTAGCTTGATTTGTTGAAGCTAAACATCATTCTTTTAATTCATCTCAATCTTAGTGTATAGTTAAAAAGTGAGTCAAGTTCAAGAATAAAAAATATTTGAATGTAACTTCATAATGAGTGTTATTACGATGATTAAAAATGACTTTGCACCTATATCTCCATATTCAAGACAACATGACATGTTTAACTCCATTACCAATGATATTAACTCATAACCCAAGAAGGGCTTGTCCCCTATCTAGTTCATGTTAAAAAAATAGTTGATAAATCATTAAAAACTAAAAATCATTTCTTGACAAAGTGACATACCCAAATAATATTGCTTATATTTTTTGCCCTTCGACAAAATGGACAATTAAGTGATTGGACCATTAAACATTTTTGCACATCTAATGTGGGCATTTTGCAATGCAAAATCTTCCAAGCAATTAATTGTGCATCTAAATTAACTTTCAATATCCATATTTGTATGAATATTTTTTACCAAAGTTTTCCATTAAACCTACAACACCCTTCCATTGTGATATTGCTATAAGGATTTAGCTGTGTAGTTTTCTAGTCAAGCACATTGACCCACGTTTTATGAGTAGCAATTCACATGAATCCATCTCTCATGAGAATAAATGGAACACTTAGCACTCTTTGGATCTAGGTGATGCTCACAAAGGTGAAGCACCAGAGACTTCCTGGGAGGTCACCCATCCCAGTACTACTCCAACTTAAGCACACTTAACTATGATGTTTTCTCTAGTTCTTGCCCATACTAATACCACATCTTAGTTAAAGGTTATAGTCAATCATGTATGTTCTCTAAATTTAATGCAACAATTGGTTTTTCTAGTCTTCCATGTTTTCAATTTTTCATAATATCTACACATAATTTTTAATTTAGATGAAAGTTTTCCATCATGAAATTATATCAATACAACTAATTTACAAAAAAAGATTGAAGTAGTCATCGATACTGAAAAACATTGAACTTGGAACCAATGTATACTAATTTGGAAAAAATTATGGCTGCCTTACAGGGAAACATAGGAGAAACATTAAATTAAAAAGACATGTTATTTTGCTAGGTATGGAAAATTAATAAACGTAATAAGTCTCAAAATGCAATATAAAAATCAACCTTGCAAAATAGATGAAAAGCTTGCAAAGGAAGGACTATCAAGATTCAAATAGTTCAAATACAATGTCGGTGATTGCTTATTCGACTCTCTTGTATTTCTACTTGATTTCAAAAAAACCTCTTCTCAATTACGAAATGGGACAATAGATTACTTTTGGAATGTCTTAAAAAACAAAATCTAGATGCACTTTATGCATATAGTCATGAATTGCATCCTCTCACTATAAAAGAACTCCATGATGTGAATGATGTCAATACTTATTTGAGGAGAATGCGTCTCCTTGCTGAAGAAACAAACATAAGATATGAAAAGGGTATATGGGGAGACATATTTTGTATACACTGGATATCAAAGTGGTTAAATATTCGTATTTCTATTTTCTCACTAACTACAGGCAACAAAGTGGATATCAAAGCTCGACACCTACTATGTCCCCGACTCCATGAACACACAGTGGAGGTATGTGTTGAAAGCTGTCATTGAATATATTACTTTGGACCCAAGATTTGATAGAGCCCGCACCCACCACTTTGTTATTTTAAACCATTTTCAGAAGAAAGCCAAAATTTATTTTCCTTTTTATCTGTTAACCTCTATGAGTAAGGCGATGGACAGCTTCAAAAAGAAGCTCATTGCAAACTTGGCTCTACATGAAGGGCTTCTGCTTCTTATCCATGAGCACTTCAAAGCCCAAAACATTAGTAATGCCCCCCCCCAGACTGAGACTGTTGAGTCTGGAAGTTCATGTTACTCCTTAGACTCGGTTGACATTTAGAGCCTCAGTTCTGAGAAAGGCGGAGTCTCCTCCTCAGGGAAAGTTGCGACTGTTAAAAAATCCCCCTTCCCCATAACCCCAAGCAAAAAAAGCCCTAGGGATCTCGAGAAAAAGCAGGCTAAGAAGGTTGAGGAGGGTAGCAGCGATGATGATGAGGATTTAGAGTCTGAGGAGGTGGTGAAGGAGACGCAGGAGGAAATAAAGGTCGATAGTGGAAGGAAGAAGTGAAAGAGGGAGAGCCTAGAGGATGTGCACTCTCATTATGAGGAGACGTCGATGCTGCCCCTTTCTCCTGTCCATCTCCACCCTGAGGATCAGAAAGAGGAGAAAGCTGGGTATGCAGAAGGGGAAGTGCAAACCAATGACAGGAGGAAAGCATGGATTAATTTCAATGTCAAGACCCCCAAAATGGGAATCTTTAGGGAGGCCATGAATCCCCAAATCCTAGTGGATAATCAAGAAGAGCAGCGGCTAGAAGAATTAATTGATCCAATGATTGTGGCTATTTCAGATAGAGCCAGGGAGACAGGGATGAATCTCTTAAATAATGCTCACAACAACATGATTGATAATTTTAGATCAATCAAATGGCTCTTCAATGAGCTCGAGGAGGTTAAAGACTAGGTGAAACACATTGAGGCAACAAGGGAAGGAAAGGATGCCAATAGGAGGACAGACTCGGCCAATAGGCTCACTTTGGCGAAACAGAGGATACACAATCTGGAAAACTATAATCACAACCTTGCCAACCAGATGTTTTCCTTGTTAAGCTCCATCAACAAAAACATCATCTCTCTCATGGGTTGGATCAAAGACAGAGAAACACACAAGGATGAGGATGGAAATGACAGAGATGAGGCCACAATGGAGGACGACCCTGCAAAGGACAACTCCACTCCTGCACAAGACTAGGGGAATCAAAGAGGGCAACAAATGGAAATGGAGGAGAATCAACTGGCCTTTGAGGCTACACAGGTGATGCAGGATCTGGAGTGAAAGAATGAGGAATAATTGCCTGGTCCTTTGTTTTTTTCTATTTTTTGGCTTTTTGTGCTGGCTTTTGGCCGTGGCTTTCTCTGTTTCCTTTTCCTGGTCTTTTCTCAGAACTTTTTCCTTTGGCTGGGCTTAATGCTTATTATCAGCCTTTGAACTTAAAATTTTTTGGCTGGGCTGTCACGCTTATTATCAGCCTTCTTTTGTACTAACTTTCAAGTTTCAGGTTCCCTGTAAAACCTATTTATCTAATCAAAAACAAATATCTTGACTTCAATCAACATTTGAATGGAAAACAATACTGTTTGCTCTTCCATGATTCAAATCCACAAAATGGACATTTTGAACCTCTGATTAAAATGCAAAGTTCAAAACACAATTGTCATACTCTTAAATTACATAGACTAAAAAGAATAATAAGGGAGAATAAACATGGTGTACAAAATTCACTACACAATAAAGAACAAGTAGGACAACATATTGAACAAAACAAAGGAAAGAATGAGTTGAAAAGCTGTCAAAAACAAACCATCACAAGTTTAAGGTGAATTAAAAAAAATATACGTAAAGAAGCATTACCTTGCAACAGAAACAATGTACAAGAAAAAAAAACTACATTTAGTAATGATGAAAGCAATGGAAGCCTCAAGAGAGTTGAAGAAATTCAAAAAAATGATAAGAAAAAGAGGAAAAAAAGACAAAGAGAAATGACAGCAGTAGAAAGATATGAACTTGCAATTCATGACACACTAGAACATTGTTGTCAAGTTTGTGACACTTTACAATTCAAAAAAGATATGAGATATCCAACAAGATCAATAAAAGATGTATATACAATCCTGACTAAATCTAAATGGCCATCTCAAACAACCAACATATGCAAAATATGTTATAAAGCTCTAAAACAATCTAGCCTTCCAAGATTTGCATCCCCTCAAAAAATTTCTAGAAACAAACCTTTGCAACATGTGACAATGCTAACTCAATTAGAGGAAAGGCTAGTATCCTTGAGAATTGCCTTCACACAAATATGGGAACTAGGACACAAAAAATGACAGATGGGCTTGACTGGGTCTATAATAAATGTCCCTGCAAATTTGAACATTGTTCAAAAAGCTCTTCCCCAAACAATAGACAACACAACAACTATTGCAGTTTCTCTAAAGAGACGTCTTGAATATAAAAATGCCTTCCAAAAAGGAATAGTATGACCCACTATCATAATGCAAGCTTTACATGAATTGATAAAAACATCATTGTATAAAGCAGAAAATGTAACAATAAATGATTCATGGATACAATTGCATAAGCCACAACAAAAAGCTAACTCAATGAGTGATAGTACTTCAAGCGACACTGACTCAATTAGCGATAGAGAGAATGGAAATCAGACAAACACATTGATACATGGATTTATAGATGCCAAAAGTATACACAACATGAATGATAAAATTATTGATCTAGCACCTTCACAAGAATTTTATCCAATAGGAATTTTCAAGGACAAAGATTCTGAGGAAATGAATTTTCCAACCTTATTCTATGGAGAGCCCCATAGTAGTGATACCTCTAAAAAGTTAAGTTATCAAAAAGTTGCACAGTGGGAGCTTCTAAAATCATCTCATCAATTTGCAATACACACAAGAAACCTATTTTTCAAAACAATTAAAATAATGATCCACCAAGTGTTGTCAACAATGTGGGTGAGAATCAGAAAAGGTCAACTAAAAGGAAGGAAACTAGTTGCCAAAGATGTGAAGAACAAACCTAATTTAGAAAAGATTTTGAAATCAGAAATTGGATACGTAGATTTGAAGAGAATTAGAATATCTCCAGACTATTCCCAACTACTAAAGAATTTTTTTTTTTGCTATGATACGACAATTAGGTCCTCCCACCTTTTTCCTCACCTTTACAAGTGCTGAGCAAAATTGGCAACCGTTAACAGATACTCTACTTAAATTCTATAGAACAACCAAAAGTGAAACAAACAATACTAAAAAAAATGCATATAGCATATCTGACATAAATCACCTTGTATGTAAAGACCATATCACATGTGCATGATACTACTGACATCGAGTACAACAATTGTGCAAATTGATATTCACCAATCACTTGTTATTTAGCAAAATTAATAACTTCTTCTCAGTGACTTAATTTCAGAATAGGGGGAATGAACATGACCATATCTTGATTTGGGTTGAAAATGAACCAATTTATGGTAGAGAGAACAACATCGAAATAGTTCAATTTGTTGACAACTACATAACTTGTAGTGTTGACAACTTAGAGCCATCCTTGGCAAAATTACACGAGCATCATCACACAAAACATTGTAAGAAGACATAAAAAAAAAAATGTCATTTCAACTTCCCAATACCTCCATTTCTAGAAACAATGATATTAGAACCTTTATTGGAAAAAATAGAATCACTGTTAATACGAGCAAAAGATATTATCTCAAACTTGGAAAAAGAGAACTACGATATTTCATGGACATATGACATGTTTATTAAAAAACTACATTTAAAAAACTCAAAATATATTGACTCAATAAGATGTACGATAGACAAGCCTACTCTATTTCTTAGAAGAAGGCCTTGTGAAATTTGGAATAATAGTTTTGCAAGTGCAATGCCTACATTATGGAAAGCAAATACAGATGCACAATTTGTACTAAATGCATATGCTGTTGCAATGTATTGTAGTTCATATATGGCAAAAGTTGACAAATCAATGACAAATGCATTTCAAAAAATAAGAAATGACCACCAAAAAAATAATATAGATGCAGTTGACATGATAAGAAAACTTGGGAATGCTTTACTAAACTTACAACAAATGTCAGCACAACAAGCAACTCATCTAGTCCTCTCAATGCCATTTAATCAAAGTTCATGAAAGTGTACATTTATTGATACAAGAACTGATGATGAGTGAGTATTTGTGCTGAAATATGTCAAACAATTGAACAATGAGCCAAATGACTCCGAAAATGTGATGGCAAAATCATTTATAGAATATTATGTTCAACGTTCAAAAAGTCTAAACCATATATGCTTTGCTGAATATGTTTCACAATATCACAAATCCAAACACATAATAAAAAAGAAAATTAAACCAAACATAATATGTTCCATAAAATACAACAAGCATACCGATCCTATTAACTATTACAGAGAACAAGTTCTCCTATATGTCCCATTTTTTGTAATTGTGGAAACACTCCTAAATAACTTTGATACTTGGCAATTTGTATATGACCATCACAAGGAAATAGTAGAAAAAAACGTGCCAAATTTTGCTACACTGTTAATTCCAAATGGGGAGACATTGACAAAGAGGAAAATGAGCTACAAGGTAGACATTGGAGTAATGAAGAATGTAACCAAGAAAACAAAATCAATTCAATGAACGAAGAATATGATATTCTAAAAGACATTCTAGTACTACCAACCAAAAAAATATGTCATCAATTACATAACGGTTTTGAAATAGGCAAACACCCTCAAATAATAGATAACAATGACTACTTCAAATTATGTTGGGCACTTAACAATGAACAACAAATGATAGTGAAAGATATTCTATTAAGAAAAGACCAAAATATAGCGACCCCAATTCACCGATTCCTAACAGGTGGAGTTGGTACAAGAAAAACATTTACAGTGAAGGTTATTTATCACACACTCATTTGTCTATATAGTAATGACATCAATGATGACCCTGGAAAACCAAAGGGAATGATAGTTGCATAAATAGGGAAGGCATCATATAATGTTGGCGATGCTACAATACATTCAGCATTGCATATTCCATTCAACAAGTCAGAATTCATACCATTAAGTAGCGAGACACTCGACAAAATGTGAAAAAATTATTCTCATCTTGGAGTCCTACTCATCGATGAGATATCCTTAGTGGGGTCTAGTTTCCTAAGATATATTGAGTTACACCTACGTGATATCATGCAAAAACCAACATCCTATTTTGGAGGTTTGGATACAATCTTCTGTGGTGATCTATACCAAACATTGACCTATTTAGATTCCAACATTTTTGCAAACAAACCAAAGACTAAAGAACTAATGCCTTACAATTTTTGGAAGGACAATATAAAGTGCTACTCATTGACAACAACAATGAGACAAAAAGACCCACCATTCATTGATATTTTGAATAGAATACATACATGTACTCAAACAATAAAAGACATAGAATACCTTAATGATTGCTGTGTAAAAGTTATACCTACTGACCCTACACTTCCATTTCTTTTCTTTCGTAGAGCAGACGTAGATGCACATAATAGTAAAATTCTCTCAGACATGCCTGGTCCTAAAATCACATTAAAAGCTATTGATGAATTTGAAGAACAATCCCATGCCATATGCCTTTATACCCATACAACATCACTCCCAAGAGAAATACACATCAAGCTAGGTGTCTTAGTAGAAATATACTCAGGTAACTATAACACCGAAGATGGTATTGTTAATGGCTTAGATGGTATCTTCAAATCATATACGAAAAAGGACAACAACAACATCATTTGGATCAAATTTAATGATGCAAACATAGGGCAACAAAAATGCATAAAGTATACATCATTATACACCAATGAAATTGAACATGAATGGGTACCCATATTACGAATTGCAACACCAATACTACAAATTACATCAAATAAAAAATAACTATACGAAAAAAATTCCCATACAACTCGTATGTACTCATACCATTCATCAATCCCAAGGGCTTACAATGGAAGCATTGTCTTTTGATCCAATAGGAGTAAAACAACATGGTCTAGCATATATAGCCCTCTTGTGAACACGAACAATTGGGAACCTATACTTGGTCAACCCTCTTACACAAAATAATTTTAAAGTCAAGAAGAGCATTATTCTAGAAATGGAATGGCTATAGACAACTTCATCATGGAAGCTTGATTGCAACAAAGTATGTTTAATATCATCATCACACTTGACGTTGTGCACACTAAACACTCGTGCATACCATCCACATATATATGATCTAACAAGTGACCATCATATAATATCTTCAAACATTATATGCTTGCATGAACTAAACACAAAAGACAAAGAACCTATCCCTTTTAGCAAATTGTACAATCAATTTTCAATTATTGGCATCCATGGTTTAATGACTTTAACAAACAAAACCGTATCTACTACCAAATTTCACCACCACATCTCTACAAATGTGGAAACCCTAACAGTAAAAATAAAAATTCAAAACAAAGTAATATATTTAACTAATATTTATGCAAGATCAAACACTTACTTAGAGGAGATAGAAATAGCTCTACATAATGTACTCAAAAGCATTAAACAAAACAAGATATTGTACATAGTAGGAGATTTCAACATCAATATGCATACAACAAACAACAAAAGCAAAGATCTAACATCATATATGAACAACCATAACCTAAAATTCCTTCTAAATACTACACATTCTATTGGTTGTCTGCTCATTGACCATATATGGTCTAACTTTACTTCAAATATATGCAAAATTTTCAAATCTGAAGCATATTGGACTGACCACTTTTCAACTTTACTCATAGTTCACCCAACATTTGTATCCAACCTAGTGTAAGCAATAATACATTCAAAACAAACATGCAATTCAATTTAGATTATGAATAGAAAAGTACAATTTGAAAAGAATTATTGTGTTCATGCATTCTACCTGACTACAAAACTATAGCTATTCAATCATGGTTTTCCAATTTGTAGGTTAAAATGGAAGCAAGCAATATACAAAAAAATGATGCAGCCACTGCTGGAGTTAAAATGGAACCGACTAAAAGAATCGGGAAAGGCATAATGGTGAAACAAGATCAAAATGCAAAAAGGTATAAAGTTGTTGTATGTAAATTTCTAATCTTCATTTTTTATTAGAAAATTAACAATAGCTAAGACGAACAGAATGGCAATATGCAGGTCAAAGGTAAAAACAAGTGGTACAACTTCTATTGAAGAACTTAATGAAAGAAAAACTGGCAAGATATTTGAAGGGGATGTATTAGTTGTCTACAAATACACCCTTGACAAAATCAACAAGACATGTGAGGTGCTTCGTGCTAATGTCACTGATATAAATGCATAAATGACAATAACAGTTAATGTGAAGGATAATTTGGTCCACCAATTTCAAGATAAACTGATTGTAGGGATGGGCATTCGCATTTCTAATTTTTACTTGGAGGCAAAATCTAACTTTGACCGTGGGGACTGTGATTGTATAATTGTGCTACAAGAGACCACCAACATTGAAACAATTCCTCACATTTGCAATGAATACAACTTCATACCAATAGTACAATTTGTCAACTCCTAAATAATCCTAATGATTATCTAGTTGGAACTGTAGGAACACTAGTAGTTGAAGCAAAAAAAATAGGGTCATTGGCAACATTTGACCTCAAAGACAATGATGGTGAGGAGGATAGAGCACAGGTAATTGTTCTACTCTAGCTATTATGAAAAACAATTAATATAATAATGCATATCATAAACAGAAAAAACCTTCACCTTCAACTTTGTTATATTATTGCAGCTTGAACGACATCCAAACTTGGCTCATCATCATGCTTTGGTAGATGAAATGTTGCGTCAAAATGAGACTCCAACACTTCTTTTCCGCAACATTGTAACAAAGGTGGACAAAAAAAATACATTCCGTACAAGAACATCTACATTCATTTGCAAGCTATATGACTCAAGAACTCTTGAAATGCTCAATGAATTGTCACAACAAACATATGAGGTAAATCACAAAACCTAAAACCCCATTGCAACTATTATGCCAAATCAAGTTACTTAAAAGTAGAAGAATCTCTATTGACTAACATTCATTAAGTGTGAAACAAGTCATTGGCATTCTAAGAGTCATCAATCCATTCTCTAATCCTTTTATTGCCTTCTGCTCACAATGCAATTACAAGTTTGATGGCTTTGGTATTCTTGACGAAGGAACTGGGCACTACATCAAGTGTAACAAAAATGTGACCTACATACATAAGATCCACTTGAAAATGGTCTTGGCTACTAAAAATAAGCAAAATATAAATTGTTCAGTTGACCATTCCATAATAGAGGAGTTGGTCCCACAAATTGCAGAAACAAAATATGAAGACTATATAGAGAACAAATCCAAATTTGTCTTCACTCTGCGTGAAATATCTATAAAAGGAAAGTTCAGACTGACCCAAAACAATGTTCTCACAAATGTCAGTCTCTTCACCGATCATGAACATGCATTAAAGGTAATATACTTCAAGCTCAGCTGTATTATACATACCAATAATATTCTTTGACTTTTTCAAATGTTTTTAAATCATTTACTCAACATTTACTAGCACAACTTAATTCACATGACATATTGCAAGACCATACCCAGCAACAGCCAGCTCAAATGATCATACCAGAAAAAAAGCAATCATGAAATTAGTCTCCACAACATCACTTTTTGCTTTAAACATTCTACCAGATCACAATATTTATATACTCTGATATATATATATATATATATATATATATATATATATATATATATATATATATATATATATATATAGTTACCCAAAACTTACACAAACAATGTACTAACTCTAACATAACTCTCTTTCTACTAGAGGATCTAATCTCTAAACTTATCATATATTAATTAAAACAGTATGTTTAATTGTTGATGTAATATCATAAATGTCATCATATATATTGTAGAATATATGTAAACTTGCACTTTTAGTCCACTTATAACTGAGAAGAAAAAACTTTAGCATACTACACTATCACTTATTTTCTACTACTTTGCAAGATGTTCACATAGAAAACATGAACTATCTACTTAATGATATTTCATCTATGCTTGATCATCTGGACAGTTAATGGAGTTTTCACTGCAATGTGCTTATTCATTAGCTTATTCTTTATTTATGGAATATGCTAACTATTTTGGTTATTGCAATGTCTAAGAAAAGGTTCTTCACAATAAAATCTCTTGACATCGATATGGTATATCATCATACATTTTAATATTTTCAGTCTTCAAAGCCTACTCTGACTGTTTCTACATGCATATATGCACATGTGATTCCAATTGGTTATCACTTCAAATCCTGTATTCTGCACTTTTGAATTGCTAATACAACAATTGCACACAAGAGTTAATATATATTTCACTTAATGTAAAAGTATCTATGCCTTAGATTTTTATTTCATTAGTTTTCTCATACTAAGGCAATAGAACATATCAATTTATCTAACAGCTTAGCTACTCAGGTTCAAAATGCTTATGTGGTAATACTAATAGTTCCTTAAATCTTAAAAATGCACTTGATTACCATAATGTATATGTAACTAAACGTACCTTCTGTCCATTGATACCAAACTGAAAGAGTTTAATCCCACATTTATGTAGAAACTCTGTACCGTCTTCAGGATAATGCTATGGACAAAGGTATCTGGAGGAACAAAGTTCATCACAAACACAATATTATTTCCATCACTTGTATACATTAGAAGTGACTAACAAAGTAGCAATTAACAGTGATGGTCAAAACCTTAAGCACGAATTGAAGTTACATAAATGAAAAAATTGCCATAGTTTCATCTAACAACCATTACAACGTTATACCCTTTTTGCAATTTTCTTGTTGATCAGTAGTCTTATCTTTCTGTACGACCATGCAACCAAAGCTTGAACCAGGATATGCAAAGTAGTTATAAATGATTTCAAAATGAAATTCACGAATCCCTACGCACAAAAAGATAAAGAGCTATAAAATTTAGAAATCAACTTAATTCAATTTTAGCCTACACTATTTAAAATTAGAGGTAATCAACTTCAACCTAAATGAACTTATCCATATTTGTAGAGACAAACTCACACAAGAGCTTAATTGTAATGCTTTGCCAGATACCTAACATCATGAATGCACTCAATTATAATCTCACCTGCCGCCAGCCTGGGAACTCCACGAGGATTGACAAGAGAGCTAACAAAGTCAATAAATGACTTGGCAACATGAAAGAGTTATTTTTTCCAGCTCAACAATGTAGGCAGGGAGCGATATTAGCTGCAAAATTGGTCAATCAATCACAACTTATCTCAGTCCAGCTATCCCCTATAGGAAGCCAAACATTGTCTTCAGAGGAAGCTTTCATTTTATTTTTCTATGGTGTGTGTCTGTGAGATCAGTTGTATAGAACTATCAATAGTGGCTTTTTCCCTTTCCTCTTACTGGATTTCCACTTTTAACTTATACTTCATTCCATGTGTCTCTATCATAGTTGGGTCACTCTCACATTTTGAAAATGACAATCGTAGCATAATAGCTTACCATTTTTTTAGTATATGCTTTCAATCACCAATGCAATCTACTCACTCTCTATAGCTATGAGTTGTACCATCTCTATCTAATAAATTATGTGCCAAAAACATATCTTCTTTATTCTTTAATTATGTGTTTAAATTTATTTTTGTTGAATAACAAAGCAATAAATACGATTTTCTACTTGTTTTATCAGCAACTGAACCTTGCCTTTTCGCATTCTACCTCTTTCTCCATAAAAAGCACATGGCCTCTTTGTATGCTTCTACTTAATCCTTAACCAATGCAACTGGGGAATTGAATGTATTTCCCTTTGACCTATACTTGTTTTCACTTTGATCTTATAAGCTTTCGGTAGGAACTTGACGCTATGTGTCCTTGTTATTTTTGAAACATAAGGTAAGGAGAGTAGATTCTTAATGTGTTGATGATATCACATAGTTCTAGATTAGGGTATTTATTAGTGGCTAATATTCGCTAATTGGCCAATTTTAGGAAATTTTGGCTAATAATTTAGTTCTTAAAAATATTTAAAAGCACCACACTTTTATTAGATTTAGTTATTAAAACTATTTAAATAGTCAAGGATTCACCAATTAATAATATAAATTATTTTTATTTTTCAAAATAAAGTAAGATTCGCCAATATTTTTATATCTCTTTTTCAAGGAGGGTTGCTTAAAGTTTACCTTGTTATATATGTTTCCCATCATAAATTCATATTATCATATTGCAAACAAAAGACTCAAAAATAGTTGGAGGAATGGAACTATAAAAGATAAGATAGAGATTGTTATACATAAAGGTATTCCTTTTTAGATGCAAATGCGGTACATTTGTTGCATAGAGATTTGACATAATTGTCATTAATTTTTTATAGAATATAATGGGAAATTATCAAATATGATTAAATAGTCTAATATTTAAGACCTTGAGAAAAAATTCTAAAAAATATATGTTTTGTTCTAATGTTTTTATTTGTGATACTAAATATTTAGTTTCATTATTTATAAATTATATAACAAAGTATGAGAGCTCTTAGCTTAAATATAATAATTTTGAGAATTAAAATTAAACTTTTATAAAAGTGTTTTAAACAATTAATGATTTTTTTTAAATTTTTAAAATAAAATAAATTTACCATTCTATTATAGGTAATTAAGTTAACTATTTTAAAATATATATATTTAATAAATCAAACAAATTCATTGAATTTAGACTATTTTACAAAATTTTGCATTTCAATTACAAAATTATATGTTTCAATTAATATACAATTAAAAAATATACTCATTTGGTACTTCATTTTATAATCATATATATATATATATATATATATATATATATATATATATATATATATATATATATATATATATATATATATATATATATATATATATATAATTTAGATTTAATATATTTATAGATTAAATTTATATTATATATAATTAGTGATATATGTAAAGAAATAAGAAATACTAATTCATATTATAAAATTATTATATATATATATATATATATATATATATATATATATATATATATATATATATATCGATAAACGATTGAAGCCTTATGATATATTAATGAAATAAAATTTACAAGATTCTCTGTTCAAATAGGCACTGGTAGGAAAGAATGGAAAAGAAAACCTCCACTTTCCCTGGGACCAAAGTCCTTTTCAAAATACAATTGTAAAAGGGGCATACCCCAGTTTAAAAATCTTTGATCAAGGTCTAGTAATGCCATTAATATACATTGATTATTCAAATGTCTAAATACAATAGAGGATTTGATACACAATCTTCTCTTACTAATATGAAAGGAATGAATATCAAATTTGTAAAGTGATCCAACACTCCTAGTTTCCTAAGATAAGATTTGGAGGAAACTTTTTTTCATGGTAGTATCCCATTTAGTTGTCTACATATTTCACTTCTCTGCATCTTACCACACTTCACACTCAATGTTAAAAGTTAGTACTCAAATCATGTACTAACTTTGTTTAGCAAATATCATTTTATTTAGATTTGATCATATTTAGGCATCTTTATATGAGTCCCTAATGCTGACCAACACTATTTCTAGTTTAAAATTTATTAGATTTAAATTTGTTGCACTTGAGATTACTCTTTTTACAATTTTCTTGTGAATTGTACCTTTTTAAATACTTGATAGTCAATATCATTTGTATAAATTTGTTTGAGTGCACTTGTGAATGACTAAAAAATTGGCGTGATCAACATTTCTAAAGTTACCTTACTATAATGACACCGAGTCTAGTAAAGGATTAGTCGACTAGAATATTAATAGAATTGTCGATTGAGTACGTTTGGATGCTAAATGATACAACCCATTCTTATTGTTATTGATATAGTTACTCATTAAAGTTTTCCCAAATATGTTGCCTAGTTGTAAACAAATTGTATAGGTTAGTCCATAAATTATTTATATTAGGTTAAACAACCTTTCCACTAATCAGTAATATGGACTTTACCAGTTACCTATATTTGGTAGAATACTTTTGTATAATATAAGGAACCTTCTAAATAATTGGTACAAAAGATTGATATTATAAATAGTCATATACATTTTTACACTAGAACTTGGAGGTAATTTAATTGATTGTAAGAAAATATACACCTATTCCTTACTATATCAACCAAACCTTTTTAGAGAACCTTGGACTATATGGCAGCTACAGACCTCTATAAGCAAGGGATATCTTGCAAAGTTTTAACTCCTATAAACCAACACATCCTCTGTTATTGCATAGTCTAGGAAAACCAAAATTACATCTGCCTAAATTAGGATGTCAACATTGGGCTCTATCCCCATGTGTCAGATACAAACTAAAATGTTATCAAGTCTAAAATTAACAAACTAAACATTAATAAGGAAGACAATAGTGATGAAAACCTAGAAGACTAGAGCTATAAATTCTTTCATCCATCAATAAAACCTTGAAGATGTCGTCCATAACCTCCAAGCTAGTAGCCTTGGAGTGCAAAACCAAAGACTAGGACAAGATATCCCCAACAAAACCATCCTGAGAGAGCTCTAAATTAGGTATCCCCTTCCATCTTCCAAGACACCATGATGATTTAAGTAGCTTTGTCCAGTTGTTTGGCCTTGGAACCTAGAGGAAATACGAAGGAAATCCTTTCCTTACTAGATTTATACAAGTTTGATAAGCAGAAATCCAAAGCATCGAGGTCTTTGAATACAACCCCAAGTTGGATGTATGCATCAAAAATTTGAAGATAATGCAAGAGCCAACCCTTGTTTGGGTCCTCCAAGATTCCTCTCTAACAAAGAAGGAAGTGAATGTTGGCCTCCATCTTTGGCCATTCCTAGAAAAATTGAATGTTTTCCCAAATGACTAGGGAGGGACACCTAGGCATGACCGACTCTAAACTCCCGGGTGGATGAGACATGTAAAATTTGGGTAGGGGAACCCTAAGCTTAACTTCTATGTTGAAGACCACCTGTTCTAAGCCCTTTATCCAAACTGGGTCAAATATATTGTAGCAGAGCTAGATGATCTCCCATTTCCCATTTTTTTCCATCTCCAAACACCCAACAAATGCTCCTACAATATTGCTATTAGTTTTCCAAGTATAATCGTAATTGAATACCTCTTCACCTAACACCTGACTAATGGCTACCCTTGATATATCATCTATAGGATTGAGTATCCAATTCCATCTCTCTAGCTTAACATTTCCTCTAAAGGCCATAGTATGAACCTCTAAAGCATGATACAAACTTATATTCAAATCCATCCTAAAACCTAAGCTAAATAATGCCTAACTGGTCAAAAGTAAAAATGACTGATAAAGATGCAGACCTGAGTACTAAATACTCTTTTTGGGGCTCAAGAAAGATCTAGAAAGGTGGGAGAAATAATGTCATCTACTAATCATTACAAAATGTGAGAAAAACTAGGTGTCTGTTATATGATTATAAGATATTACCTTCTTTTTTCTTTTCTCATTGCTATTAATTCTCTATGTGTTGAGTGTTAAAAGTGTTATTAATTTTATATGAAACCTTGATATAGCCATACCCAATGAAAGTTGACAAAGAGGGTAGGACATGTTAAGAAGCCAATTCGAATTAGGATGTTTCAACAACTAATTATAATATATCCTCTCCATCTGTTCCTATATGAGCCAGTTGGTCTGCTTCTGAATTTCCTTCCCTATGAATGTGATTTAGTCTTACTTCTTCAAACTTATCCATAAGGTTGAGGACTTTCTCAAGTTTAGAATTTAACACCCATTTAGGTGTTTTTCATTTTCTAAGAGCATTTAAAATGATTTGAGTCTCCTTCTATGATGATTCTTTTTATTTTAGTCCGAGACTTTGTTTTAGCTCTTCATGGAGAGCTTCTAGTTCCACAATGTTGTTAGTTACTTTTCCCAAGGGTTTAGCTCTTTTCATGATCCAATTTTTAGAATCTAACCTAATTATACAACTGATCCTTGCTTTCCTTAGTTTCCTCTTGAGGCTCTATAATGCCTTGCCAGGGAACCCAAAAGAAATTAACCTAAAGTTTAACTACGTTTGTCAAACATTTTTTTTGAAAGATAATAACTAAATAACAATAGATATAAATATAGTGGAAGCATTAACATTCACATAAACATATACCATCATAAACATATTACAATTCTTAAAGGTCCCATGACGTTGAATCACATTTAAATTTTAATTAATACTAAATCCAATATATAACACATCCACATTAAATAATAACTACAAGTACAAATCTATTTAAATAATATATAATTATCTCGAATGCTACTTGGCAATAAATAGAATGCACAATCATCCATTGTACAAGTCACAGGGTATGAGAGGCTGAAATAATATACATCATAAAATAGATTACATCATCTCTTAAGATCCATGAAATAAAATACAATAAAATAGGTATAACCATCCTTCATAGAAATACAAGATAGATAGAATGGAACATCTGCACAAATACATCCACTAGCAGCATCCGATGGTCAAATTTTAATGGTATAAGGAAATGCACTACCACCTAACCTCATGAAACCCAAAAAGGTCCACTCCCACCACATTGAGGAGATAAACTCAAGTCCCATATGGATGTCAAACTCATAGATCACAACTAAAATCAAGGTCAAGGAAACACTTGAAAGAAAACAATCTGAATGGGTACCAAGACACACGTTTCAACTAATCCCAGAGGCAACACAGACACATAGGAAATCTATTATACATGTGGGAAAGTGTCATTGCATGAGCCAACTCTAAGGTTACACAGTCTAGTCTTTTAATATCCCAGACCCCCTAGTGACTCTATGTAGCATTAGTATCCTTTTCTACAAATAAGGCATACTAACAAGTCAGCTGTAAGGTTACCTTGGTAGTCTTTCAATACTCGAGCCCCCTAGTGACTTTCTGTAGTACCAATATCTTATTAATTCATTTTAAACCCATTTAATGAAATGTTATCACTTAATAAAATAACCTAGAATCAGTTACTCGTTAGCCTCTTTAGGGCCTCGACCTCCATTGCAAGCCACTTCCCAACATGATATATGTAGTGTCTGCCCCTAGTTTACATTTATTATTATTATGGAACTCTTTTAGGCTAGTTTATGCTTGATGATTAGTACCATTATCTTTCAGATTATTAGATATTGTTTCATATTCAATTGATTTTATGATGAGACTACTTGGTACTAGTTACTTCATGTATGCAGGATTATACCTTGGTGATGATTATTAGAGTGATTTCAGTTATTTGATGGTGTTAGTTAGATGGATTATTATATATTTTTTCTTATGGATACTTACCCCATACTGCATGTGTATGGTGTGCGTGTATATTTTCTTTATGTATAGCATTTTTGATGTGGTTAAGGAAGGGAGTCATAGTCACTTGCTAGTCAAGATCTACACAATGCACCACTTCCTACCATTGCCTATTTAGTTTAGTACATATGTGTTTGTACATGTGTGTATTTTATGCAGATTGTAGGTACTGGGTATCGACTTCCTTGAATTGCTAAGATGAGCATACCTTATTGCAATATCTCAATGGTAAGAGAGGGGAGATAAATTCTTGAGTCCAAATCCTAACCTTTAAACCAATTGTCCTAGAAAATTAGGACAAGTATCTAAGATGATTACCCTTCTGAATGTGTCGTATGGCATAAATTTGTGATTATAACCCTAAAGTTTGATCTTGTATGTGGTATTTAATGATGGGTTTTCATATTTCATCTTGTAGGTCTTTGGTGATTTTTCTATTAATTAAGTCAAATTAAAAGATTAATTAATGATCTAATTTAATGAAAAATTATTATGATATTTTCAATATTTATTTATATTTAATTAATTGAGAAATTAATTAAATAAAAAGAATTAAATTTAAAGATAAAATTATAGTCTAGTTGGAGTGCCTAATAATATTTATTTAATTTAATAATAATATATTTAGGAGATCATTTTTAAATAAATGCTAAATACTATTATTACTTAAGTTAATAAATATTTTATCAAAAAACACTTCGAAAATAAATTTAAAAGTGAAAGAGTAACTAAATTATTAAAGATATTTTAATTTTCATAAAGTGTGCATGAATATTCAAAAAAGCTTAATAAAGAGTTAAAGGGTTGTGATCAAGGAGTTCCCTTAGGTGATTGCGCACAATCAGTGCCCTGAATTTAGGAGAGAACTCCTTATCAACAATTGAGGGTCTATTTTCCAGAGATTGGGAATTTTGGAGAAGGGAATTTTTAAAGAGAAGGTTTTGAGAGAAGATATTTCTCTCACAATCTTTGGGTGATTGCGAATTAGCATCAGATTTTGGTAGATCCTTGTGTTTTGTTCACCTAGTTAATTATGTAATTTAATATTCATGTCTTCATAGTGATTGTGAATTGTTTTTCCAAATTGCATTGTGATGAACTTTTCAATCCATCTTTAGAATCTACTGGTATTCTTATTGTTTTCTTCTGTATACTTGAGGATTGAAAATATTAGTAAGATCCTTGTTTTGTAGATTTGAAAATGCTTAATTAAACTGGGAAGGGTTTTGAAAGAAATAAAAAATTTAGAATATGAATTTGGCTAGTTGATTGTATTTTTCCTATTAGAGTATTGATAGAACTTCTATATATATATATAAATAAGATTGAATTGGGAAGGGAGATTGATTGATTTATAAAAAATGATTTCTTTATATGAATATTTTTAAAAAAAATTATTAAATAAAAAAAGGGAGAGGCGGGTTTTACCCCACCTCCCTTCCTTATCCTACTTTCGGTGGTGTATAGGTCGCTACTGCTCACAGGGTACTACGACAATAGCCATCAGGGAGGCCACATGACAACCTTGATGGCCGATCGGTAGGCCCTAAACGCTGAAATATATTGTGATTTCTTTTTAAAAAAAAAGTTTGTTTTATCATTATATTAAAGCTTAATTATTATTTTATTAATAATTTTGTTAATAAGATTTTATTAATTATTAAGTTAATTAATTAATGAATTTTTAAATATAGTTATTAATAATTTTATTAATATTTTTGTTAATTATTATTAATTTATAATTAATAATATATTAATATAGTTTCATTCATAATTATTAGTATTTTTTTTTTTTTGATCAGTAAATGGCCATAGCCATGATTAATTTTATTAATTAAAATCAAATATACAAGTTGTTCCCCTATTCTAACGGGCATTGGTAGGAAAGAATAGGGAAAGAAAACCTCCAGTCTTGCCTGGGACTGAAGTCCTATATTATACATTAGTAAAAGGGCCATACTCCAGTGATTACATCTTAATTGTGTCCAAAAAATAACTTTGTCTTTTCGGCAAAGCTCCAAATTGGGGAAGAGATAATCAAAATCTGTCTATAAGTTACCACATCCAATAGTATGTTAAGGGTTAAAGATAAATCAAATTCATCAATCTTCAATATGAGACCAGCAAGAGTCCATTCCAAATAATATCTAAGTATGAAATAATTTTAAAGAACAAAATAGTAAATTAATTAACAAATTTTATTATAATTTTAAAATGTTTTACAATTAATTGAATTATATTTACGTATTGTAAAATAAATGCTTAAATTAATATTTTTAATTTAGAAGTCATCATGACTTGACATGTTTTACTTGTCATAATTTAAAGATGATTATTTTTCATTGTGGGATTAATTGAATCCAGGGGGAGCAAACTGAAATCGGGCCAAAGTTTATGCGAAAAGGCACCAAATCTGTATTGCATGAGGATTGGAGAGCTGAAACAAAGCGTAGGATAATGTTGAATAGAAGGAAAATTGGGATAACCAAAATTAATTTGAAGCTTAACCAGTAGTGCCAAAGTGATAGCAAAAACCAGAACTGAAACCAAACCCAGATAAAGAGGCTAAGTTATAGTTATACAAATTTTTTTCTTAATATTGATCAATATATATAGTAACAAAAGTAGCCTTGATATATATTGACTGAGACACTACATTAAAATGTGCCCTGCATACTGATTTTGATCAAAATAAAGCCATAACAACTATCTACAGAAGAACACAATATTAAAATAGATCGCTAAAACCAAAATTTTGGGTCAAAGTATTATACAAAATGACCCAATAACCTATCTATATCATGCTTTCTTGAAAACCATAATGATTTCCATAGCTTCATGCAGAGAGGTGGCCTTAGATCTTGGGGGGAACTGGTATGTGGATCTTCCCCTATTGGTTTTGTCATAATTTGGCAAGTAGAATTCCACGTCCTCCAAATTGTTAAAGTCTACATCTGGATGAATGTAGGCATCAAACACCCTCAGGTAGTTGGTTAACTAGTCCCTTCCTAGGTCTTCGACAATTCCCCTCCACCGTAGCATAAATTGATACTCAACTCCATTCTTGGCCACTCATGAAAAAACTAAATGTTGTCCCTAATTACCAGGCAAGGGTGTTTTGGACTCCTTCCAATTTTAGGACTATTCACTTTGAATTCCATGTAAGCCTCTGGGAGAGGTATACAAAGTCGGGCATCAATGTTAGCAATAGCAATTTCCAACCCAACTAACTAGTAGGGATCAAAGATGTTATGGGTAATCCTGATCATATCCCATTTTTCAACACCCGCCCTAGCCAGGCAACCTACCTAGAGCCCTACAATGTCACTGTTGGTCCTCCATGAATATTCATAACTGAAAACTCCCTCTTCTAAAGCCCTACTGACTGCAACACGACTCATGTCATCTAAGGGTCTTACAATTCAATTCCAACACTCGTGTTTAATCAATCCACAAAAGGCCATGGTGCAATTTTTGAATGCATGAAACAAGCTTATATTGGAATCCATAAACCTAGACCAGACCACTACCTATCTTTCAGCTAAAACCAAATCGCAAGCTAAGGCGAAATGCAACTAAACCCCAATTTCACTTATAAATAAGTGAATACAAAAATTCTAGAGGCCTAATTATGGTGAAGGCATTCAAATAATTAATACAGTTCCTCTCAAATTCATCATTTCAAAGGGATCAAATTACTTAAGTGAAAGATTTTCTGCAATATAGGTACTCTACCCAACATGTGTGAAATCACTACCTACACAAGAGTTTGAGAGAACATGATTATTTCAATATTGATGTTGGATTAGAGTTATGATTAAATGTCAAAGTGTTAATACCATTGGTGCCTAGATTAGCTAATTTATTGGCCTCCTTGTTGCCTTCTCTGTATATGTGCGCATATCTTATTTCTTCAAATACCAAAAGAGATTTGATGATAGCTTCTAATTTGGAATTTAATAACCAATTTGGGGTAGCTCCTTTTCTGAGGGCATTAATGATGATTTTTTAATCCCCTTCTATTATCAATTTTTTGATATTAAGTTTAATACACAGGTTAATTCCTTCTTCTACTGCTTCGAGTTCGACGATATTATTTGATGCCATGTCTAGGGACTTTGATCTTTTAACAATCCACTCACCTGATTCATCCCTTATGATACATCCAATTCTCGCTTTACTTGGATTTTCTCTTGAAGCCCCATCGAAATTCAACTTCTTCCATCTTGGTGGGGGAGTTTCCCATTTACAAGTTAGTCTAGCTAGGTCATTCTTCTTTTTGTAATAAAGGGGAGGATTTATTAAGAGTGGCCATCATTTTTTGATTTCTACATCCCATTCAATGAAGGATCCCTCTTCTCTTGGTCTCTTTCTAAGATCACTATTCATCACTTCCAAAATTGCCACTTCTATTTTTGTATAGAGGGCTTGCTCTGGTAGACATTGATCTAGAAAAATTCGTCGATTACATTCTTTCCAAATTTCCCATAGGACAATTGCTGGAGTGATGTTCCAAAGTTTACCATAGGTTTTCTTTGGATTTTCTTTAGGCTAGCCCAATAAGTGATCTACCCATTTTCCTGCTAATGGGGAAGACTAATTTAATTTACTTTGGAGCCACCTCCAACATTCCTGAGAGAATTTGCATGTATATAAGAGGTGTTCTGCATTTTCTTCATCCTCTTTGCAGAGAATACACCTTGATGGCCCTTCAAATCCCATTTTTTGAATTCTATCTGTTGTTAGTATTTTCTTATGCATGATTGTCTAGAGGAACAATCCTACTTTGGGAAGACCAGCTGGATCCCAGCATAAGTTCATAGGTAGGGTGCTAACTTCCCATTTCTATGAATTTGTGATCATTCTATAACCTTCTTTAACTTTATATGATCCATCCTTTAATGCATCCTAGATAATCTTATCCTCCCTATCTTTAAGTATAATAGTTTAATTTTTTAATATGGTTTCCAATTTCTCCTTATCCTCTTGGTTGGTGTCACAGTCTATTAATGTTTTCCACTTCCATTTCTTACCCAGCTCTGAGTCAGATTCCTCACTGTAATCTTTCACCTTTGAACCCCATATAGTTTTTAGTAGAGACATTGCTTTTGAAGAGAAGTCTGCATTAATCAAGGGAGGATTTCTGTTCCAAGAATCTTCCTAGAACAAAGCTTCATCACCACTCCCTATGTCCCATGTTAGGTATTTGGATATCAAGCTATGATTATTCATAAGAAAATTCTAGCCTGTAGATCCATTGGGGGGGGGGGGGGGGGGATTTAATTCTAAATAATGAAGTTTTCTCAAAAGGATTAAGGTATTTGTTAAATAAGATTTTTGCCCATGTCTTGTCTCTTTCTTGATAAAGTTTCCATACTTGTTTGGCACCTAGTGCTTCATTCTGCCATTCTAGATTTTTAATTCCCAATCTACCAAATAATTTCGGTTTACAAATTTTACTCTAACTTATTAAAGTTATTTTTTTCTTGTCCTCCAATCCTTTCCAGAAGAAATTACTTAGTTTGCTTTCCAATTTGGTGTTGATGTTTTTAGGCAGATGAGAGCAAGACATTTGGTAAGATGGGAGAGCTTCCAGGACTGCTTTGATCTTTGTAGCTTTCCCAGCCTTTGTTAGCCATCTTCCTTTCCAAGATTCAGTTTGATTATCAATTTTCCTAAGTATATGTTCCCAGCCTAGATTAGTATAATTACTCTTGTCAAGATATATCCCTAAATATTTGAAAGGTAATTTTCCTTTTTTAAATCCTAGTTTATGAAAAATCTGATCTTCAACTTCTTTATCAATATTTATAAAGAAGATTTCTGATTTCTTGACATTAATAATTTTCCTAGATGCTTTTGTATATGTCTCCAGGATATGTTGCATATGGTTGGCCTCTTCTAAAGTGCTAATTCTAGCAAGTATGGTGTCATCAGAAAATTTTTGGTGGGTGGTGTTTTCAACTCCATTTGTGACTTTCACCCCTATAATTTTACTTTCTTCTTGCTCTACTTTAATTGCCCTACCAAATGCTTCTGCCATAATGATAAACAAGAAAGGGGAGATTGGGTCTCCTTGTCTAATCCCCCTTGAGATATTAAAGAACCCTTTCGGGGTTCCATCGATGAGGATCAAAATTTTGGGAGTTGAAATGCATTGAAAAATTATATTAATCCATTGTTTTGAGAAGCCAAAGGCCTCTAAGGTTTTACAAAGAAATCTCCAATCTACCTTGTCATATACCTTCTGAATATCTAGTTCGTGTAACATACAAGCTTCCTTATTTTTTAATGCTGAGTGAATAGTTTCTTGTATAATTGAGATTCCATCTAATATAGATCTACCAAGGACAAAGCCGGTTTTTTCTTCTAAAATGAGTTTAGGTAGAAAGTTTTTAAGGTGATTAGCTAGAATTTTTTAGAACACTTTATAAATAGTGTTACATAAGGCAATAGGCCTAAAGTCTCTCGGCTCTACACTTTCATGCTTTTTAGGAATGAGAGTGAGAGATGTATGATTGATTCTAGTTAAAATAGATCCATCATTATATGTAACTTCTAAGGCTTTCCACAATTCTACTCCTAGAATATCCCAACATTGTTGAAAGAAGAAGGCTTGGAAGCTATCTAGACCCAGGGATTTATCCGAGTTCATATTGAAGAGTGTTGTTTTGACCTTTATAAGAGTAAAGGGTTCATTAAGGAATTTATCATCCTCTTCTGAGATCAACTTGGGAATGAATTTTAACATCTCATCTTAGGCAGACTTGTTTGATGAGCCAAAATTATTGAGTGTATCATAAAAATATTTGATGAAAGTATCAGTAAATTTTTCATGATTTTCAGTTTTCTCCCCCTCTAGATTCCTAATTTTGGCTAATGTTAATATAATTTCTATTATTAATGGTACTATTGTGAAATTTTTTTGTATTACAGTCTCCTTCTAGGAGCCATTTTTCTCTGGATTTCTGTCTCTGAAATATTTCTTCTTTAGCTAGAATTTCTTCATGTTTTAAGAGGTATTCTTTTTCTAATTGGTAAGATTCATTATTCATTCCTTTCATGAGGATTTCCTTATTTAATTTTCTCATTTTATCTTCAATGTCTAACTTTTCTTTAAAAATATTTTTAAAATGTAAATTATTTCATTTTAAAATCTTTTGTTTTAAATTTTTTAGTTTTGAGACTAGGCAAAACATTTTTGATCCTTCGAATTAATCCTCCTACCACCAATCTTTAATCTGATCCATAAAACCTTTATCCCTAAACCACATTTTCTCACATTTGAATGGGTTTCTACTGGGTTTTCTTTGTTCTTTGATTTCCAATTTCACTGGGAAATGGTCTAAATTAGCCATTGGTAATATTTTCGCATTAATCGGATTGTTCATACTTAATTCTCCTTTTAGAAGGAATCTATCTAGTCTTTCAAAAATGTAATAGAATTCTTTCCTTCAGTTATTCCAAGTATAAATACCATTCTTGGTTTTGATATCCATGAGAGAGTTCCTTTGAATCTAATTTTTGAAACCTTCCATTGCTCTACTTATTTGATTGCTCCCTTCCTGTTTTTCATCCATGCTTAGAACCGCATCAAAATCTCCACCTAAAATGACTATTTCTTGTGGCATAGAGTTAATAAACATACTGATCTCATTCCAAACTACAAGTTTGTCTTCTGTAGGTGTTGGCCCATAAACATTAATAATAACTACTTGCAAGTTAGATTTTGTGCTGACAACTCTAACTCCCATCCAATTTATTTGTAAGGAGAGTACTTCAACATTGATTTGCCGAGGGTTCCAAATTATACCTAGTCCTCCTGAAGCTCCCTGTGACTACTGGAATTCTAATTTCCATTTACCCAATTTCTGGCTCAACTTCAATCCTTCTTGTTTGTTTAGTTTAGTTTCTTTTAGTAATGAAATATTTGAATCAAATAAGGTGAGGTTATGCTTTAACAAGCATTTTTTGCTAGGGGCATTAAGGCCCCTAGCATTCTAGGTTGTTATCTTCATTGCTCCTTGGGAAGGAACTTCCCCTTCCCATTGTATAGTGTATCGGAGATCTTTGTCTGATCCTTGACTTGCCCTGCAGCCTCTCTAAGTTCCTTACATAATTTTCCTTCCACATTTCTATTTTTATTTTTTGCAGATTGGTGTTTTCATACCTTCCTGATTCATTGCTATACCAATTTTGTCAAGATTTTTCTCTTCTAGTACCTTTCCTGCAATAGTAGATTCCTCACCCTCCTGGATTTCTTTCAATACTATTTCCTTGATTAACATTTTACTGATTTGCTAATTTTCCCCAATTATAGTTTGAAAAGGCTCTAATGCTTTGGCCTCTTTGTGGTAATCTTTTTTGTTAGGGTTGTTCCCTATTTCATTCCCCCAATTAGGTTTTGTGTCTACTAAATTTAGGGATTCTCTTAAAATTGATCCGTTATTCTCTTTATCTAATGCAAACATGTCTTTCCAATTACTAGGAGTTTGCCAGAATTTGTAACTTTTCTTTTTTCCTTTCTTTCTGATAGTTATATTGCTCCACTGAGCATAATCTGTTGGTGGAATGATAACCTCTTGTTCAGAATCTCCCTTTAGATTAGCCAATTCTTGCAGCGTTTCTGAATCTTGCTCTACTCTACTTTCTAATCTTTGTTCCTTTTGTCTTGGTTCAGTTGGTCCAATGTGAATCAATTCATCCTCCAATCTCTTACCCTTAATTTGATTTGCACTTGTTCTTGATGTTTCTCCTTATTCTATGACTTGGATCCTTTTCCTTTTATGTTCCTTATGTATTTCTTCTGCTAATAGACTCTGATAGATTAAGTCATTTTGTATCAGAAGGGTTTCATGAAGAAGCTGGTTTAACTTGATAATATTCAAATCCATTTCTTCAATGACCTCTTTTTCTAGCTAACAATCCTTGCATTTCTTGAATTTATTAAGTGAATACTGGTAGCTAATGTTATCTTTCCACTCCGTTTCCCTCAATTGTTCATCTCTTCCTTATTAATTATTGGTTTTGTTCTGCTGTCTTAGGATCCTTTTGCAAGAATATTTGTTGTTGCTTCTTCCTTCAAATCTTCTTTGGGGATTGAATTTTTTACGAATGCCTCATCCTTTCTTTCTAATTTTTTGCCTATGCTCCTTTTTGTAATTATATGATCTTTGATATTATTTTTAAAATGTGATTTTTGAAGTTTGCATCTAATATTTTAAGGATTTCTCCTAAATATTCTTCAAAAATAAACTTGTATATTGATCTATTTGTGATGATCTTCTTATTAATAGGATGGTTTTGACTAGTTTTAACTAGAACCCTGATCTTGTTAGTTTTGTTTAGATTATCTTCAAAGCCAATTACAGTTCCTAATGAATTACCAATTTTTTTAATAGTGGTCTCCTCCATTAATTTTGATGGAATTTCTATACTTTCCATCCATTTGATCTTTTCTATATTTTCAATATGAATTTTGTTAAAGTTTGGTTACCGGGTTAGAACTTTAATATGATGACTTTTATAGAATAGTAGGTCTGATTTCAAGATTTCCTCCTTGTCTTGTGTATTGCAACATAAAATGAACCAAAATTTATCTACAAAAGAGTTGAGAGTACTTACCTTGTCGCCTCAAATCCTAGAAATGATGCGTAATAGCCTGGATCTCTTCCTTGAAGGACCATTCTAGTACATGTAAATGCCCTTATCCTCACATTCCTTCCATTTCCTTTCACTATACAAATTGCTAATGATTATTTCATCATATGTTGTGCTTTGACCAGTGCAAATTTGTTTTGATCCACCTTCCATTCTTCCCTTGAATACTGGTTGATCTGTCTTTCGATGCGAAGGTATATACATAGATTTTCTTGTATCATAGATGTTGATTTGTGGGTTTCTCTCATGAGAATGCTTTGGTGGAGCCATGGTATTTTTGGAAGAATTTTCCTGAGGCCGCCCAAGGGGGATAGCATTTGCTTCAAAAATCCACTGAGGTCTTTTAGGGTGCTCCTTCTGGTTGAAATTTTCCCTCAACTTGGAGCTAGGATTAGACTCAGATTCCATCACATATTTGGTTTGACGGTACTAGGTTTTTTGCATCTGGATTTTATCTTCCATAAATTCTTGTTTTTGTCAGATTTGGGACAAATTTTTCCTTCTTTGCACAGACTGCCAGCCATCTTCTTTTTTGTGGAGTTGATTGTCATGAAATTTTGAAATTTGGCTAGTATGTTGCCTAACATATGATTCAAAGTTATCTTTGTTTCCATTGCTGGATTCTTCTTGACCTGATTTTTGCTATGAGAGGGCTTCATTTTTTTTTTGGTCGCCATAGGAGGTTGGGGAAATGTCTTCTACTAGTATGCAACGAAATTTGAAATGGGGCAATTGAACTTTCAATGAAATTTCACTTTTTTCGCCATTTTAGCAGAGCAGAGCTTTTTTGTTATAATTTTAATGATTAGTTAAATTTAATCAAATGAAGTTTAATTAAAAATTATGGGATTTAGTTTAAATTGATTCACTATGTTATCATTTAATGATTTTGATCATTAAAATAATCATTATTATTATTATTTTTGATAGATAATCGGCCAAAGCCTTGATTATTTATCATTTATTTATTATTATTTGTGAAGATTAATTATTATCATTCATTAAGCTTGAGTAGTTTCGAACCCAAGACCTCCTCGATGAGAGGCTCATAACTTACCATTGTGTTGTAGGCTCTTGCCTAAAATAATCATTATTTATTAACATAATAATTTAAAATAATTTATTTATTAAATTATTAAAATAATGAATTATTGATTATCTCATACGATAAGGGTAGTTATGCGATGTGTTCAAAAACAAGAATGGGTTAATTTGCAAGGGTAAACTGTGAATCTCATCTACTTGAAACATACATTAAAATGAATACTTAAATCTTACTATTAACTCAACTATGTGTTTTCAAAATTAAACCAAACTATGAAACTACACTATTACCTGTATGTTGTATATACTTTGGGTTTGGGTTGACTAGAGTGTTGACCAATTTTAGGATGTCTACCAGAGGCTTGAGAGTTTTGTGTTTGTGATATTATGATGATTTGATCTTTGATATTTTAAACTCAACCATGGCAAAGTGCATGGTATGCTTTATGATGAGTTTTGGATCTATTGTCTGTTACTGCTTTTAGTGTTCTTGTGTGATAACATGAGGAATGGTATGACATATTTGTCTTGACCTTTGAGTCTTCAATCAATTATTTTTGGGATACTTTCTAGTTGTTGGTAAAGAACTGAGGGGTTATTGTGAATTATCTTTTGAAACTTTCCAGTCACTTGTATAGGACTTAGGTGAAATACTATGATTCTTTGATTTTTACTTTTATGAGCTTAGGGTAGGATATCTATATGTAATTTTGAGAAGTGGCTTGCAATAGAGGCTGCGACCCAAAGTGGCTACCAAGGTAACCCACTATAGGTTGTTTAATAAGTGAAAACACTACACTAAATGAGAGTAGAATGAACCTAATAAGAGTCTTTGTATTTCCTTTCCCATCCCTTGAGTGCTAGTACAAACTAGGATGGGAGTAGAGAGGACACTTGTGCAATGTCCCCATCTTTTAGCAACTAAGTGGAGTTCTTAGCCTTCACGTTCTCCAAAGGTTGAGAGGAGAAATGAGGGGAAATTGATTAAATTAATTTCTTATAAAGTCATTAAATAAATTAAAATTAAAAGGTGAATTTATATTTAATTAATTAAATTAATTATTTTATTACAAGGAGAAGCTTCTAGATGGTGCATTAATTATTGGAAAGGGGAGCCTCTAGTAATTTAATTTTCAAGAAGCACAATTAAATATTGTATTGCAAGGGAGGAGTTTCTAGAGAGTGCATTCATTATTGGAAGGGGGAAGCTTCTAGTAAATGTAATTAATTAATATTTTATTTCCTTCTAGAAGGCTGAAGAGAAAATATAAATAGAGGTGGGAGCTTCATTGTTTGGCATTAGATGATGGTGAATTGCATTTGATAGGAACTTGGATGTTTAGTTCTGTTTTTGGCATTAGAGGATGTCCATCCTCTTTTGTAACATTCTAGACACCATTCCATTGGGGTTTGGCCTTTGGAATTTATTGCTATCAACTCATTAACAGATACCTTGGATACATTTCTAGCTACAGGTAGATTGGATGTAATTAGTGAGTTGAACAATTTGTTATGTATTTGATGATGTTGGAGTAATTAGTGAGTTGCTATGCATTTAATTTTATTAGTTTGAGAACTAATATTATTTCAGCAGTAGTTCAATTTTCAGTTTGCATGAATTTCTTTTTGTTCATGTTATGTTGTTTAAATGTATGCAAAGACATTAGAATATTTTCAGCAATTGGTTTAGTTCTTGGGCATTTTAAGGGTTCCTATCATAGTGGTATCAGAGCTATAAGTCTTGCCATCCTATGGAGGTCTTAAGAATTTATGTTTAAGCATGCAACAAGGGCTTTATAATTTCCATAATACTAGAGCAAGACAAAGTAGGCGTTTAGACTTGTAGAGAGAACAATCTAGTTCATCCGTGCAAGGAGACATACAATCCAATCATAAAAACATAGAAGAGATATTCTTTGAATGAGACAACAATATGGGTGATCAAGATGATAGGAATATAGGATTAGACAGGGGCAAAAATACTAGTCTAGATCAAGAAAATGTAATGTTCAGGTTATTGGGTACATTAGAGGAGGGGTAGCGTATGCAACAGGAGTAGAATAGGTGAATAGATATGATGTTATAGCTCATGGCTAGAAAGATGGGCATCCATATTAATCCAGGTGATGCCAACAATGGAAACAATAACAATGGAGGAAATGACAACAATAGGGGCAATGATAATGGAGGCTGAGGCAACAACAATGGTCTTGAGAATAACATTAATAATAGACATGGCAACAATGGGAATGAGGCTGATAACTTTAGACATGTTGCATTCCCAGCTCAAACAAGAAGCTTGAGACCTCTTCTACCCACCTTCCCATCGAGAGATCCAATTCAACCAATTAATGAACTGCAAATTATGGAGTTACAAGATTAGTTTAGGAGGGATTGGAAGGATAGTGGACCAGAGTTTCAGGTGGATATTTCCCTCAAAGATTATATGGACTTGAGGATGAGAAAAATGCCTAGATTAGGAGGAAGAAGTCAAAACCTTGAGCTAAGGAAGAAAGTTGGGAAACTTTCTTTACCTTATTATGATGCTTTAGGGAAGATGACCACACGAGCTTTGGTGCAAAAGATAGATATATACTTGTAGTTGAATCCTATGCTTGAGGAGGAGGCCATAAAGTATGTAGCTATTCACTTAGATGGACCAACACATGAGTGGTGGCACCATGACATGGTAACCTTTGGACTTTATTAAATCACATCTTATGAGGAGTTCACTGAGAAGCTCATAAAGAGATTTGATACCAGGGATCCTGAATTATAGTTTAAGGAGTTGGCATAACTCAATCAGTGGGGATTAGTTGAGACACATATTAGTGAAATTTAGAGGTTAGCTGTGTTTGTCACTAATATTTTAGAGAGGAGGTTAGTAGTATTGTTTATGGATGGAATCTCAAATCCCTTGTGAGGTTGGGTCAAGGGACATGACCCAACTATGTTTAGGAGGCCACTAAAATGGCTCGTGATTTAGCACCTTCTTCTAGGATCAGATTTCAGCATAGGGATTCTTATATGAAAAAGGACAAGGAGAAGGACAAAAAATCTTTTCACAAGGATGCTCAGCCAAAAAGAGATAAATTGGATAATGACACCCTGAATGGTTTGAGAAAGAAGAAGCTATGTTTTCATTGCAAAGAGCCTTGGGATTTATCTCATAAGTGTCCTCTCAAGGCTAAGAAAAATCAAATGGAGTATTTCTTAGTAGAGGAGTCACAGTCAGAGAGGGAGGATCAACACTTTGATTCAGATGAGGATAGCACTACAGAGGAGAGCAACATTCTTGAGGATGAGAAGTCATTGGCATGATTAACGAGGGCTTAGAAGGCAATCACATTTAAGGTTAGGGGTACTATCCAGGGGCAAAAAGTGATCTCACTCATTGACATTGGGGCCACACATAATTTTTATAGATGCACAATTGGTAGCCAAGAGAGGTTTATAGACCAAGGAGCGTGCTGGGTTTAGAGTCATGGTAGCTAATGGTGACAAATTATTATGCACTCAAAAGATATCTAATCTTTACATTAGGTTTGGAGATGGCTATGAGTTGGAGGATAAGTTCTATGTAGTAGATATGGGAGACTATGTTGTCATCCTCGACATGACATGGATGGCCTCGTTAGTTGAGTTTACACTCAACCTAGAAAAATTGGAGATGAGGTTTCAACATGAAGCTAGAACTGTTGTACTTAGAGTACTTTCAGATGGGAGTTGCAGACTAGTCTCTTTGAGGAGAATGCAAAGAATTTTTTGGCATAATGATATAGAGTGGGTAGCAGAATGTTTGACTATGCCAGCTTCACAGGGGCCACAGGTGAAGAGTCATCCACCAAATATCCAAGAGATACTTGACAGGCACACCAAGGTATTTAGCGAGATTCTGCATGGGGTTCCTCCTAACAAGGGGATAGAGCATGTTATTGAGCTTGAGGAGGGAGCCAAAAATATTTATGATTACTCCTTATCACCATCCTAAGAAACACAAGGATGAGATACATAAGACAATTAAGGAGTTGTTGGAGATGGAGCATATTAGGCCTAGTAAGAGCCCCTTTTCCTTAACAGTAGTGTTGGTAAAGAAGAAGGATGGAATGATGTACATGTGCATTGATTATATGGCATTAAATATGAAGACCATTAAGAATAGATATCCCATCACATGAATAGATGAGCTGATTGATGAGTTACATGGTGCATGTTTTTTTACAAAGATTGATCTATGGTCAGGGTATCATTAGATCAGGATGAGGGAGGAGGACATTGTGAAGACAATTTTTTGTGTCACTATGGCCACTTTGAGTTTTTGGTTATGCCATTGGGATAACCAATGCCCCTACTACATTCTAGAGTTGCATGAATTAGGTATTCAGGGAGTAGCTTAGGAGATTTGTCCTGATTTTCTTCGATCACATTTTAGTCTTTAGTAAGACTCAGGAGGAGCATTTACAACATCTTGAGATGGTTTTGTCCACTTTGGAGAAAGAGTCACTATATGCCAAGGAATCTAAGTGCAAGTTTGGGATGACTGAGCTACTATATCTTGGGCATATCATCATCACAGATGGAGTTCGGGTAGATCCCAAAAACATTAGGGCTATTGTTGATTGGCCTACTCCTATGAATCTTACACAACTTAAGGGGTTCCTTGGTCTTTGTAGGTTTTACAAGAGATTTGTTAAGGGATTTTCATAGATCACTGCACCCTTGGTAGACCTTACCAGGAAAGGGGCCTTTGCATGGATAGGGGCAACTCAGAGAAGCTTTGATCATTTCAAGAAGGTGATGTCATCATGTCTAATACTAGCTCTACTAGATTTCACAAAGCCATTTGAGCTTCATTGTGATGTGTCAGGAGATGAGATTGGAGCAGTCTTGATGTAGGAGAAGCATCCCATTATTTTTGAGAGTAGGAAGCTCCATGGAGTGGAGAGGAGCTATTCCATCTATGATCGAGAGGTGTTGGCTATTATGCATGCATTGGCTAAGTTTTGGCCCTACCTAGTTGGGGGAAAGTTTGTTATCAAAACTGATCATAACAACATCAAATACTTCATGAGCCAGCATGATTTGAATGATAGACAATAGAAGTGGATTATGAAGTTACATGCCTATGACTTTGAAATTGAGTTTGTCAAATGTAAGAAGAATGTGGTAGTAGATGCTTTATCCAGGAGACCTCATATTTGTGCTCTAGTTGAGATTATAGGAGATTGGAGAAATAAGGTTACAACAGAGTATGTGAGGGACAATTGGGCTTCTGAAGTGATTGCAGGCACCATACAGGATGATCGTTACGTGTTGATGGATGGATTGATTAAGTTCCAAGGATGGATATATTTGATTCCTTCATCACAATTTAGGGAGGTAATACTTAAGGCATTTCACAATGCACCTATAGCTGGACATCTAGGGGTCTTTAAGACCTATAGGTAGATCCATGAGTAGTTCACATGGAAAGGGCTTAAGAATGATGTTTAGAAGCATGTTAGGGAGTGTGCAGTTTGTCAACAGAATAAGGGAGAACACACATATCTTGTACGATTGTTACAACCTTTGCGCATTCCAAATAGGAAATGGGAAACTATTTCTATGGACTTCATCACTAGATTACCATGAGTACATGGGAAAGATTGCATCTATGTGATAGTTGACTGGCTGATAAGGGTTGCTCACTTCTTTGCTATCCATCCACTTACACAATAGTATATGTGGCTGATCTTTTCTTTAGAGAGATATTCATGTTACATGGGCTACCTAGTTTTATTGTCAGTGATAAGGATAGTAAATTTATGAGTACTTTTTGGTAGGAATTGTTTAGGTTGTGTGGTATAGATCTTACACCTAACACTAGTTATCATCCATAGATAGATGGGTAGATAGAGATTGTGAATAAATGGGTGAAAGGATATTTGAGGAACTATGTGATTGGACAACAGAGGGGTTGGGTCATATGGCTACATATGGGAGAGTACTATTATAACACCACTTATAATATATCCATCAAGATGATTCCATTCATGGCACTGTATGGTTATGAAGCACCTAGTTTCATGGATCTACTTTTGGGGGATAGTAGAGTGCCTAAACAAAAACACTTCTTGCAGGATAGTCAGGATATTTTGAGAGTGCTCAAGGAGAATATATGGCAAGCCCAAAATTAGCAAAAATTGTATGTTGACCAACACTAGATAGAGCACAGCTTCAAGGCTGGGGATATGGTTTACTTGAGACTACAACCATACAAACAGTCATCACTCAAGAAGAATGGAGTAGAGAAGCTAAAGCCTAGGTTTTATGGTCCCTACAGAGTGATTCACCAGGTGGGTCAGGTTTCTTATGGGATTGAGCTTCTAGAGAGCAATCAGCTGCATAATGTGTTTCATGTGTCGAGGCTTAAGAAAACCATCGATCAAAGAGTTTTTCCTTTTATAGAATTGCCACTATTAGATGAAGAGGGAAAGCTTGTATTGATTCCTGAGGCTATTCTGGATACTAGGGAAAGGACTCTGTGAAACAGGTTGATTAAAGAATATTTAGCCAAATTGAGATACCTGCTAGATGAAGATGCTACTTGGGAGGAGTGAGAAGGTTCTACAACAAATAGGACTAAGATTTCTTGAGGACAAGCAATTTCAAGGAGGGCGGACTGTAATGTCCCCATCTTTTAGCAACTAAGTGGAGTTCTTAGCCTTCACGTTCTCCAAATGCTAAGAGGATAAATAAGGGGAAATTGATTAAATTAATTTCTTATAAAGTCATTAAATAAATTAAAATTAAAAGGTGACTTTATATTTAATTAATTTAATTTATTATCATATTGCAAGGAGAAGCTTCTAGGCGGTGCATTAATTATTGGAAAGGGGGAGCCTCTAGTAATTTAATTTTCTAGAAGCATAATTAATTATTGTATTGCAAGGGAGGAGTTTCTAGGGAGTGCATTACTTATTGGAAGGGGGAAGCTTCTAGTAAATGTAATTAATAAATATTTTATTTCCTTCTAAAAGGGTGAAGGGAAAGCATAAATAGAGGTGGGAGCTTAATTGTTTAGCATCAGATGATGGTGAATTGCATTTGACAGGAACTTGGATGTACAATTCTGTTCTTGGCATTAGAGGATGTCCATCCTCTCTTGTAACATTCTAGAAGTCATTCCCTTGGGGTTTGGCCTTTGGAATTTATTGCTATCAACTCATTAACAGGCAACTTGGACACATTTCTAGCTACAGGCGAATTGGGTGTAATTAGCGAGTTGAATAGTTTGTTATGTATTTGATGATGCTGGAGTAATTAGTGAGTTGCTATGTATTTAATTTTATTAGTTTGAGAACCACTATTATTTCAGCAATAGTTCAATTTTTAGTTTGCATAAATTCCTTTTTGTTCATGTTATGTGGTTTAAATCTATACAAAGACATTACAATCTCTTTTAGCAATTGGTTTAGTTCTTGGGCATTTCTAGGGTGCCCATTATATCTTGGTTGTGACCATGCATCATTAGTATGCCTTGTTAGTATGAAAGGAAACTAGTGCCGCATAGAGTCACTAGGGGGTGGGGTCAAGTTAGACTACCAGGGTAACTTTAGCATTGATTCATGCAATGGCACTTTCCCACTTGCATAGTAGATTCTCTACATGTCTTTGTTTGCCTTTGGGTTTAGATGTCAATTTTGTTGGGATTTACAAGGGGGAAGTATACTTCTAAGAGGGGGGGGGGGGGGGGTGTGAATCATAATTACTAAACTTTAATCGTTACAACTTTTCACTTTAAAAACATTGCATACATAAACATATGGAAATAACATGTAAAGAAAATACATCCACATAAACTCTTGACACTAGATATGATTACCCAAAAACCTTCCAATGAGAAGGTAAAATTGGGGTGGGGATGACACCCACAACTCTTCACTACTACAGCAATAAAGTTCACCTGTTAAGGTTACATATTATGACCATTCTCATGATTTTCCCTGTGAAAGGCCTACCCTATTAAAGGATTTTAACACTCTATCAAAAGTGTACCTGGCTAAAGGATTTACAAAACATTTACTTGGAATTTCACCATGTTAAAGACTTTATACAATGGCTATTAAACCAACCTATCTCCATAGGATTTCATTCTGCTATAACAATTGTTAGAGAGTACAATAGAATGTTTGATCTGATGCACTTACAATCTAATATTGCTGATTTTAGATCCTTGTTATGATAATTGATTCTACAATTCTATCCTTCTTCTAAGTCAATTCACCTCCAATTTGATCAATTCACCCTTTTCACTTTCTTCAAACTTTGCTAGCATTATCTCTTCACATGCATTCTTTCTCTCACTCTCTCTATAAATTATGGGTCTTCATCTCCTTAAAAGGTTTTCATGACTTAGGGTTAGATATGAATCTATGATTGAGATTCATCCAACTTTCTCGCTCAAATCTTTCCATTTTTTTTATTGGTTGCATGTTGATTTCGTAGGGAATTCAAATAGATTCATTCTTATCATTAATCCTTCAAGATTTATCCATATGTTGGCTCAAAAATGGTTTACATCTTAGTTTGTGAAGGAACAAACTCTTATGCTAATTCTATGTTGCTTGGCACTTACTGGTTACTGATGCTCAGTACATACTAGATTCTTTCTTGCTCGACACTTGGACTTGCTCAACATCTGTTGTTCACTCAAGACACATACTTGCTCGACACTATCTATTTACCTAGCATCTGAATGACTCGGTACTTTTTGAATTTGTTCCTCGACACATTTTGTAACTCGACATCTATATTATACTCGACATCAACTTATAGAATTTCTTAAGTGTGTTGACACTCAATTGTCAAAACCAATCTGAAATCAACAATCTCCCCCTTTGACATGAGTGTCAAAAACACTTAACTATACATGATGGAACTAATATCCTTGAGTATAATATACATTCTGTTTGGCATATATATAAAGCTTCAAACTTGCTCAAAATTTTGTGAAGGACAATATACCTCAAAATTTTGTGTCTCCCCCTAAGTTGATGTGCCTTTTCTTGTATCCAAAATCTCTTTGAGTAGATTGATTTGCCTCTACTGATACTCTTTATCTTATGTATCTTGTTATGCCCTGTTTCTTGTTTTTCTCTTCTCCTTTCTTTTCTCTATTTATTTTATCACTTCCCCTTTCATTTTAGCTCCTCCTTTCACATGTTTCCCCTTGTAGATTAAGTATCCTTTTGGATTTTCAATTTCTCCCCCTTTTTGACACTTATGTCAAAAGTTCTATACACAAACTAAATATTTGGCCAAGAAGGTCTTGTTCACTTCCATTACAATTCTCAGAGCAAAATCCCAGTTTTGTATTACAACTTCTAGGGATTTGATTTGTATAGATGTCTCTGCTACAAGGTGAACTAAGCCATCTAATGTAGAAAGATTTGGATCTCTCTTTATCATATTTTCTACATAGGCTAGTTCCTTTTGTAAAATTTCCATGTGAGGGGTTAGGGAGGCTTGTATTTGCACCAATTTGGCTCTTGTGTTAGCCTCTTCTACTATTAATACAACTAGTTCCTTTTGTGTGTGAAGCATTGTGTTAAAGTGCTTCTCACTTTGAGCTGGATCTTTAGGCAGTTGCATGCTTGATATCTTTAAGTTCCTCTCCAAGCTCATGATTCTCTAGCTAGTTTCTTGTGTAAAAATGGAAGGGTCACACAATTTTGAGTACAATGGAAGACATTCTAGAGTACTATCTCCACCTTTTCAATTTTCTTAGCTAGCTCTACTTGTGATAGTGCTATCTTACTGGATATTCTTTCATTCACCTTTGTTTGAAATTTCTTTTCTAACCATTCTATCAGTTTTGCATTGGTATCATGGTCTTCACTTTGCACTTGGTTCACTATTTCTGAAAGTTGCTTCATAATGGGCTTTGTTTCATCAAGTGCCTGCAAGCTAAATGCATCTAGACATATGTCTTTTATTTCAATTAGTGCTTACCTCTATTTATACTCATTTCTGAGTATCTGCTGCTTCTTCTTCCTCTCTAGTGCCTCTTGCACTTCATTTATCTTATCAATGTTCATGGTTGCACAGTCATACTTGGACTATTTCTTCATCTAGTGTAGGGTCTCCATAGTGAAGTACCATTGCAACCTTTGTAGAGCTCGAGCCTAGTGTTGAAATTTGAAGTGGTATTACTTCAGTGCTTGGCTTTTGAGGTATTCTAGTTAGAGTCCTAGAGGTTGGTAGATTTACTAAGGTTTGAATTGCTTCTTGATCCTTTTCCTTTGGGGTCTCCTTCTCCTCCTCCAATCTTCCTTGGTCAATTACTATTATCTATGGTGGTGCACCTTGTACTTATGCAGTAAGAATAGAAGTATTCATTTGTCCTGTTTGGTCTATTGTTGGCTCCTTAGTAGTTGTAGTGACTTTATTTGTGGAATCAACCTTAGCTGATGTATCTTGTGTAACTTTCTCTTTAGGTTGTCCACTTGTAGCTGTAGGGATGACAAAAGATGTTTCTTGCGTTTCCATCTTATCCCTAGTCAATTCAGCTATTGCTTTCTACAACTCATCTACATTGACCAATACTAGATTATTGCATAGTTGAGCTTGTAGAGTTGATTGGTCAAGGATCTTTTTGAGATCCTTTGCAGTCATTGGTTTATGTTTTGACCAGAGTTGTCAAGAACATCCTTTAGTTTTATTGTTTTTGTAGGTGTAGAAGTGTCATATGGAGGACCTGGAGGTGGCAATTGTGTGTCTTGCACACTCTGTTCTGTTTGCTACTCTTCACCAGTTTTCATATCATCCTTTTGAGTTTCCTTCTCCACTGTATCATTTTCCTTTTCTTTTTCACCTTCACCTTCCTTTTCATTGTCATCCTCTTCTCCATTGTTTCTCCCCTAAAAGGGATCTTCCTCTCCTTCTTTGATAGTTTTTAGGCCATAAATTAATTTCCACATTTGAGTGGACTTCTTAACAAAATCTTCAATCTTATTCTAAAGAATGCTAAAGGCTCTATATTTGGGTGCAAATTTGTTCCCATGCTTCTTACTGGCCTTGGTTATTTGCCCTTTTGTATGCTCAGGCATTACTTGAGCCAATGTCGACTCTCTCATTCTTTCTCCATATTGAGGCAATAATGCCATTTATTTTCAATAATAGAATATAACTCTTTGAGCATTGAATTTTCAAGTTCAAGTGGAGTGTTCTTGAACTTGGCCATTATGGTGTAGACTGATTCTTCAACCATGCTTTGTTCTTCTCTACTCAATTTATTAAAATCAATGCTCTTTAAGCCAGTTAAGTTTGCATTATCTTTAATATTATCACATATATTTTCTAAATCAGACTTGATGGTGTGACTTACCACTCTAAATTGGCTTGTGTCTTCTGACTCTATTCTCTCTTCATCTGAGTTAGGTTGAGCAACATATTTTCTTCTCAACTTCTTCATGGCTGGACCTTGTTGTTCGATAGCCTTCTTCTTTTCTATTGTTTGCTCCTTAGCCTCCTTTGTTGTGGCTCTTGTACTTGCCCTTGTAGTAGGCTTAGCTGAGCTTGGCTTGGAAATATTTTTGCCCTTGGGCTGAGCTATAGGCTATTTTTGAGTGTTCCTTTTCTTAGGCTCTAGCTTAGTAGGTGCTTCCTTGGCTTGCTCTTCCTCCTTAGCACCTTCTTCCTCTTCAAGATCTTCACCCATGCCTTCTGTCAAGGCAAGTGGCTCTTGGCCCTATTCTTCTTCTTTTTTTTTTTTTTTTCCTTCACCAAATTTAGCCTTAAGCTTTTTGACAAATTTGTCCTTTTTCTTTAGGGTTGAAGTAGTTTTCAACTCCATCTCTACCTTGGACTTTACAACATCAAAAGTGCCAAACAATTTTGCACTTTTATCAATATCTTCTGCAAGCAATGTTGTGATTGCTATTGAGGCCTCATCAATGCTAATTTCATATCCAAGTGGCCTTAGCCATCTCACCCTTGGTATTGCTACTTAGATATATGTATAATCAATGTCAACTAGGAAATAAATGTCATTGATATGCTGATCCACTAGGGAGATTGGAATCCTTAGTCTTTGCTTCATGGACTTCTTAAAGTCCTCAAAATAGCTTGTCATTAAGGTTTCAAAATTAGCTCCCATCTACTCTATGTACTTATTTACTTTTTACTACTATAGACCTATTGGTCTTCCAGCTTATCTTACCAAAAGAGGAAAATTCATTCTAAACATAGAAAAATATGCATATCAAAATTGATCCAAACTTACACTGAGCACTCTTGGATCTCCTTATTGCTCTCAAATTTTCCATAATCTGTTGTAGTTGCAGTTCTACTAGATCATAAGTATGATCTTTCTTGACAAGTTTGTATCCCACATCAACTGCAATGTATGGTACACTGTTTAGTTAGCTTGACTAGTAGAATTTATGAGATATAACCTTAATAGCAAATTCTACAAGTGAATCTCTAATTGTGTCAATTGTCATGCCCCTTTTGTTCCACTTTGCCCCAGTGTTCTTCTCTATGGCTTCTTTTAAATAAATCCTCAGGTTCTTTGGCTATTCTAGGGTTGGGTATCCTATTACCTTATGTATGATTCTCTTTGATAGTTTAATAGGTCCATTTTCCAACCATAGACATCCATCGTGAATTCTACTTAGCACAATTTTTATCCACTCCATCCTAAAAACTACGAGGAAATCTAGGGCACAGGTTAAGCCCTTCCTTTCAACAATATGAAATTCTTCCTTTAATACTTCATTCTGGGATAGTTTGTCATAGGATTGCCAAATTCCATGTCACCAATTGCTCCAACTTTACAGTTATAACACTTTTTGACATCTTGCACCATTACGACTTTAGGTGGAATTATGGATAGTGCACCAATAGGGTCATTTTTGTAAGCCACTTTAGGAATTGGTCTAAAATTTGGTTGTTTAACTTCATTACTAACCAACTAAACCTCAAATGGTTCCTTGTCCTTGGGATTCCTAGAGCTAGATGCCATTTCTAAAAACAAGGGTTTTAAGATGTAAAAACTTCGTAATTGCATAACTCGACACTTGAGTAAACACCTTGAAATGATGAAATGATGTTGAATCTTTGCTGGAATCTTCGTAAAAGCTTCAATCTCTAGTCACTAATCACTTTTGTGCTCTTCTCACTCTCACTCTATGTTCGTAATGCTGAGAAATGATAAAAAACTCAACCTTATACCCTTCATTAATAACATTTAGTGGTTAGTACATATCAAACTATCCACTCAACTCCTTATGCAATTTCTATTTCACTTGGCTTCCATTGATTTTCCAACACTTGGGATCCACTAGAGTTTCCCCTACTCAACTTCAATAAGAATTTCCTTTTACTCGGCAACCACTACTAACTTGGCTCCAACTGACTTTGGTAGATAACTCGACATATACTAGGATTTTACTTGGCATCTGAACTGAACTTTCCTTACTCGACAATAATGTGAAAACTTTAAAGATTTAGCCTTGCATCTTTATTCATGCTGATCTATCCCTTTTTAGTACTAGCTTATTCTAGGAACTAATGTATAATAAAGCATTTGAATATTAGTCCCACATACCTTCTTTTGCTTAGTTTGATGAAGTATGACCACTTGACCCTTTGGGTGAATTGATTCCTTTGTTTGATGTGTTGCATCCATCTTTCTTCTTCCATGTTTTATTCATCTCTCCTATAATGTGCTCAACATCCACCTTTCCTTTTCCATTGTTTGACTCTGAGTTAGGTGCCTTTGATCTTCTTGGGTAGTACTTGGTGATATGACCAGTCTTTAATCAACTAAAGCATGTTATTTGGCTCAACCATCTATTATAGCTTCCACTGAAATGTGTTCTTATGCAATTTTCAGGGATGTGTCCATACTCTTGATAGTAGTGACAACTATGTCTTGTATTGTAGTCCCAATTATAGGAATTTTCATGGCTTCTTCCCTTGTTTGATGACCATGTGTTCTTGGATTTGCACTCAAAGGCTTTATGTCCATACTTCTAACAATTGTAGTAGCATCCTTTAAATCTTGGTGCATGCATAGTCCTTGTCCTACATTCATGTACCTGATGACCTTGTTCATTGCACTTGTAATAATGGATCACATTCTTTGGCTTGGCATTTTGACTAGCATTCATGTACTTTCTTACCACAAAAATGACAAGTGGGTTTTGAGTTCTTACCTTTTTCATTCCTTTGTTCAGTAGTCTTGAATGAATCTCCTTCTTCAGTGCTTGTGTAGCCCCAGCCTGATGTGTCTTTACTAGATCTAGGGGATTTCAATAGTGGCTCAAAGTACTTGATGACTTCATTTGGCTTTTTGAAGCTTTCAACAAACTCTTTCTCTCTTTTTAGGTCATTTTGTAGTTGCTCATTTTGCAACTTCAATGTAGTTAGCTCAATGTCCTTAACAATCAACTCATGAGGGGCATTCATCATTTGACTTAGGGTATCCAACTACATGTTTAAGATCCTAGACAACTCTGCTAATTTTTGTTCCAATCTGTTTGACAAGATTCTTTTGTCTTCTTCAATCATGGTCTTGTCCTCTATGGCTTTCTTGTTTTGTTTAGTCACTTCACATAAAAATATTGCTTGTGATTCTTGCTCCAACTTGAGATTTTTGATCTCTTCAACTTGTGCTCTATTCTTGTCCATGAGGTCTGCAATTGCTGCATCAAACTCACAAGAGTTACCATCTGCAAATAACTTTGTGGTGTCAATCTCCTTGTATTGAGTGTCATTCTCAGCTATGGTAATTTCTTTCCTTCTCTTTAGCGAATTCCTCAAAGCATTTCTAGCTTCATCCAATTGTTGCAGTAAGAGGTGTATCTCAATCTCCTAATTCTAAATGATCTTTCCCAACTTGTAGACTTGCATCTCAAGATCTTTTCTCCAAGTTGTAAGGCTTCTCCTAATGAGAACTTAGCTTTGATACCAATTGTTGGGATGTACAAATTGGAAGTATACTTCTGAGAGGGGGGGTGGGGAGGGGTGAATTAGAAGTATTAAACTTTAACCAATAAAACTTTTAACTTTAAAAATATTGCCCATCTATAATATAACCCCCCATCTCCCATAGCTTTTAACTTTTAACTTTTAACTTTGAATTAGAAGTATACTTCAGTGATGAAGCTTCCCCATCTATAATATAACCCCCATCTCCCATAGCTATCATCCCCATACCATCCATCAAATTGCTTAAAATCCTTCCACTTCCTGCAAGCATCGAATTCCCACCACCCATCGAATCACTCCAAATCCCATATAATGAATGTCATGCATCCACTCTCATCCATTCCTGTCAAGATCTTGTCCAAAAGCATGTTGAAATATCCTCCGATAGAACAACAGATCTTGCCATCCCACTTATTCCCCTACATGATCTACATTTACCATCCCCTCCATATCTAAATCCTACCATCTTACTTACTCCATCTCAAGATCCCTTTCCCTCAGCCCACCCAACTCAAGATCCTATCCTCCCATCTCCTCTGCTTCATGATCATACATCTCCCATAATCCATGATGATAGATCCATCAAAAAAGAACTAATTATCATATCCAAAGCTCCAACTCCTTCAGCTAGTAATGGACTCACATCTTGTGTTCCAAATAATGAACATCATATTGAAAAAAGAAATGAAAATGTATTTCTAGATGTTGGTATCCCCGCTATTCCTACATGGTCCCAAGTCCTTCCATCTCCACCCCAAAGTTCCCATCCATCTTATTCCACATCTATTTTGGGCCCTCATCCTACTCCTTATCTCCAACCCTCCATTTTGGGTCCATATATCCCTTATCTAAATCCCACACCCTTTCCATCCATTTTGGGTCCTTACATACCTACTATGAATCCTTTATCCCCTCCATCTAGTTTGGGACCTACACCTTCCCCATTTCCATCTATTTTGGGCCCATATCCTTCCTTCCCTCCATCCATTTTGGGCAATTATATCCATCCATATCCTATGTTCCAATCTATCCTTCCATCCCCTCAAATCCACCAGCTAGATCATCAAAGGCACTCACCCTTGAATCCCTTCCAACCTTTAAACCCTATCACTCCATCAATTATCCCTCCATCTCCTCCATGCTCTTGTTCCCATCCCATGGCTAATAGAAGCATATTGGATGCCAAAATACAAAAGCATAAATCCAAAAATCCACAAAAATCCAAGTCTCAACATGTCCCTTCTAAAATACATGTTCAAAACAAGAAACATTTAATCCCAATCAAAGAAAAAGTCAAGAGGCCACAAAAGCCCAAGCTAAAAAAGTCAAAAATCATGTGGATACCCAAGATGCTCATAAAAGAAATGCATCTCAAAGAAAAATCTCAATTGGCATCCATTCATGCTACTCAAAAAGCCTCATCCATCCATCCTTCATCCAAATCCCCATATAAGCATCCTTCATCCCCCCAATCCACTTTTAGCCCATATGCTTCTTATCCTAAATTTCCCATCCTCCATCTTCCAACTCTACTTTTAGTCCTTATCTTTATCTTCCTCCATTTTCTCCTCAACCTTGCTCAAAACCATCTTTCCCACTACTTTATCACCTCTCAAGGTGTGTGCCAATGATGATCTTTCCATTTTCCTCATCCATTTACCCACAAGCCTTATGTCTTTGCATCCATTATCTGTCAAACTCCCACCCACCATTCCACTTGTTCAATCCAATCCTTTTTCATCCATCCTACCAACATCTATGAGCCAAAAATAGCTGAAGAAAGCCAAAATCATTCCAGCTAAGTCCAAAGTCAAAAAGTCAAAAAAAATAAAGAAAAATAAAGCATCCACTAGTGAAAACTTGGCAATTCAAGCACCTTGGACAAGTGCCATGATGAAAACTTGGCAAACAAGCGTCATGCGTAATCCTGCCATCCCCAGCTTAGCCTATCACCCTCATGCTTTTGGTCATCTCTTGACATCCAACTCATCTTCCAATCTATCCACCTATCCTCCACCCTCTAGCTTCCATCTCACACCATCCACTGATCTCCTGCAGCTTCAGCCAATCATCCCAGCTATCATCCATCTCCCTAGCGCCTTCCACTTTTCCATCCTAGCTTGAATCCTATCACATCCATCGTAAGACCTCCTTCCACATGTCATCTTTTGATTGGGGGCACTATATTCCTTGGAGATCTTGTCTTGTCCATCCTCCCTTGTTATTGGTATCCTGCTCTAGGCTATCCTCATGCAAATCCAATGTCATCCTCTCATTAGCCATTCACTCTAGCGCCATCTATCCATTCAGCTACCACCAACCTTAGCATTGTCCCCATCATCATCATTGGATGCATCTTGTCAAATCCATATCTTTCGTTATCACCTCATCCTTAGCTTCTACCTCTTGCACCAAATTGAGCCATCCTGCTATCCTATCATCCTGAGCTTTTGCCTACTTGTAACTATCTTGGTCAGCTTTAGCTTGTTAATATCTTGGTCCGTCAGCTTGTACATCCTCTTTAGCTTAGTACCATTGTATCTATCCAGCTTTCATGTCAGTTCCTCCTTGATCAGGATCTTGCACACATCACACAACCCTTGGTTACCTATCCCAATGCATCCTTTAGCTAGATCTCCTATCACCAAAGTGTTATCCTTCTTAGTTCAGCTTGCCAAACACATCAATCACCCAGATCCATCAGCTTAGGTGCTCTCTGATAGATCCTTGTAAGATATAGCTTTCCTCATGTCTAATCTTGGTCCGTTAGTACCTCGTCCTACCCATCTCGTTGGCAAATGTTTCTGTTTTGGATTTTTGCTTTCTTTTGATTTGGACTCTTCCCTATTGGGTCTTGAAATATCTTTTCCAAGCAATCTCCTTGTTCCCTCCTCAAGGTTGCCACGATCTTCCATATCATGGTATATTGTGAATGGGGCAATCAGAGCGTAAGGTCTTGATCATGTCTTTTGCTTGTTTTCTTTTCTGCTTGTGGGTTACCCAGTGTCGTTTCCACACTGCTTCCTCTGGGATTTATGTGTGATACTGGGGCAATCCTTGCGTGTTTGTTTTGAGTTAGTTTGTCAGTCCTCTGGACAGTTGGTGAAAAGGCCTTGATGTTCTTGGTAACCTTGGAAATTAACCAATAGTCCTATAGCAAATCTAGTGCTCAACTACCTGGTGTTACTTCTCTTTGAAGTATCCCCTTGCTCAAAAAAAAAGCTTCAATGGTTTCCCTTCATCTCCATTATCCCCCATCCATATCCAACATCCCTCTCTCCTACCACAGCTTATACATCAGTGTCTCTTTGAATCACTCCTCACCTTTAGCTTTAGGGATCCACAATCCTAGTCTTAGGGATCCATAATCCTAGTCTTAGGGATCCACCAATCCAAATCAATCCACCAAGCCTCATCTTTCGAGATCCACAATCCTAGTCCTAGGGATCTCCGAAACCCATCTTCCGCCAATCTAACTCTTTGAAATCCTATTGCATCAACTTTATAACCCCCTCATCCATCTCCCTATCCTGGATTCCTTTTTATAGCGCTCCACTCCTTCATCCTCCACCTTCCCTAAAGTCTTAAGCTTGCTTCCTCTTGTGCATCTGATTCTCCTTTATCATTCTCCCATAGTGAGAGTTTGAGCTAATTCAGCCCCTTCTCTTTGCCAATCTGAGTTTCCTTGCTCATCCGAGATTCTTGTACTTTTCAAGAAGCCATCGAGCCTTGCTTTCTCTCCCCGCCACCTTCTTGAGGGGGCATCTTGCAGTCCATTCTCTCCTCTTCTGCTCTAACCTTGGGCATCTTATTTTCTTATCTTTGATGCCATGCCACTTGCGGCATCACATCAAAGAGGGGCAAAATGTAGACACCTAAAAACCTTTAGAAAATAAAGTATTTTTATTTTTTGAAAAGTCCCTGATGACATCATCATTTATTAATTAATTAATTATTTAATTAATTTATTTATTTTTATGCCATTAAATCCCCTTATCTTAATTAAAAATATTTAATTAAGGAATCCCTCCCAAAAATGTTTAAATCTTATTTAAACATTATTTCCTTATTTATTAATTATTTAATTAATAAATTGACCAAAAAAACCCAAAATAAATAAAAAATTTATTTTTTGCCCAAAACTTGGCCAATTTCTTTAAGACCACTAACCTCTTCCAAAATCTTCTAATCCTTCTTTAATTTTGATTAAAGGCTAATCCCATCATTTCCTACCCCTAATCCCAACTCAAAATATTTAATTAAGATTAAATATTAATCCTCATGTTTATTAAAAAAGTTTTAATAAATATCTCCTCAACCCAAACCCTTGAAATAAATAAAACTTTATTTATTTCCTAAAAATCTAATTTATCCTCATCCTAAGAAGTTCTAGACTCTTCTAGAAAGTCTTCATCCTCATCCTAGGAAATTCTAGACTATTCTAGAAAGTCTTTATGCTCATCCAAAGTCTAGACTCTTCTAGAAGATGTCTTTAAACCTAATCCTAATCCCCTCCTAACCTTGTCACATTCCCTAAACATGGGTTAAGACTTCCTAACCCAAGCCAAAGTTAACAAATATCTCCTCCTTCACCTACCCTCATTAAATGCCATCCACTTGCCTATCTCTAAGCTAATCCTAAACCATCCTAATCCATCCTCTAATCATTTGCACAAGCCTAAGCAAGCTTAAAACCTTCCTAATCAAGCCCAAGTCAAAATTCCTCTCATCTCCTTCAAAATATCCCAACCATAAAACTATATGAAGCCCACTAGGCCATAAATGACTCTTCCAAGCCCTTTTATTGCTCTTACAATCCATTATGAAGGTCTTTATGAAAATTTTATCCCTTGAGCCTCCTTTGTTGACTCATCCTTCCCCTTTCCTCCATCCTCTCACCCTGTGACATGTGTCACTCCCTAATTGGATGTAAGGAAGCACAATCCATGTGCTCTCCTCTCATGCAATCTGAGCCCTCCATGAGCTTTTTCCCATCCTTGCATCTTAGCCCTCAATCCCTCAAGCCCTTTGCCTATTTATGGAATCCTCTCTCAAGCCATTTTAACACAATCCATGAAGTAAAGTCATAATGCCATTTTAAGAAGCCATTTTACATCAAAACCATACACTCACACCCAAATTCCAACTCCATTTGAAGCCATTTTTGAAGCATAAGCTTGAGCATACATCCTATCTATTTAGACAAAGCCACTCAACAAGAGAGCTTCTTATTGAGAGAGTCCATTAATGACTCATATTCTCAATTGAGAGCTCATCTTAGTCTATCTTGAAGTTTATGAATTTTGTTTAGTTTGTAGAAGCTTTGTTTAAATTTGGTTTCTATTAGCATACTAACATTGCTCATATACAAAACCAACCTATCTCCATAGGATTTCATTCTGTTGTAACAATTGTTAGAGAGTACAATATAATGTTTGATCTGATGCACTTACAATCTAATATTGCTGATTTTAGATCCTTGTTCTATCCAATCTAATCATCACTAATCTGGTATGAATTTTTTTCGTAACCTTGATCCTTTTTTTGATAACTAATTCTACAATTCCATCCTTCTTCTAAGTCAATTCACCTTCAACTTGATCAATTCACCCCTTTCACTTTCTTTAAACTTTGAAAGCATTATCTCTTTGCATGCATTCTTTCTCTCACTCTCTCTATAAATTATGGGGCTTCATCTCCTTAAAAAAATTTCATGACTTAGGGTTAGGTATGAATCTACGGTTGAGATTCATCCAACTTTCCTACTTAAATCTTTCCATTTTTTTGATTGGTTGCATGTTCATTACATAGGGAATTCAAATAGATTTGTTCTTATCTTTAATCCTTCGAGATTTATCCATATGTTGGCTCAAAAATGGTTTACATCTTAGTTTGTGAAGGAAATAAATCTTATGCTAATTATGTATTGCTCGAAACTTACTAATTACTAATGCTCAACACATACTAAATTCTATCTTGCTCAGCACTTGGACTTGCTCGAAATCTGTTGTTCACTCGGCACACATACTTGCTCGGCACTATCTGTTTGCTCAAAATCTGAATGACTTGGAACTTGTTGAATTTCTTTCTTAGCACATATTGTAACTCAACATCTCTATTATACTTGGCAACAACTTAGAGAATTTCTTAAGTGTGTTGACACTCAATTGTCAAAACCAATTTGAGATCAACAGATTTATCTTGGAACCTTTAAGTTAGATTACTTTTAGGGTTTCCTTGACATAGCTGTTACTTTTGATTTTGGGATTGATATTTGATTTGGGACTTGAGATTATCTCCTTAGCACGGTGGAAGTGGACCTTTTTGGGTTACGACAAGGTTTGGTGGTAGTGCTTTTTTACTTTTACCATTGAGATTCATCTATTGATTTCAGGATTGCAGTTCCTTATTAGCATTTCCTTTCATTCTATCTTTGTGTATTGTGATGGATGGTTATATCTTTATGATGGATTATTTCACTTATTGTATTTTTTTTTTCATGGATCCGAGAGGGATGATGTAATCTATTTTTATAAATATATATTCTTTCAACCTTTCATACCTTGTGACATGTACAATGGATGATTGTGCATTTTGAATTTTATTGCCAAGTGGCATTCAGAAAAAATGTATATTATTTAAGTGGAATGAACTTGTATTTGTAATTTCATATGGATTTGTAATTTATTTGACTTAGTATTATTTAATTTTAAATGTGATTCAACGTCTTGGGATCCTTAAGGAATGTAATCTGTTATATTTTCTTATGTATGATCATATGTTATTGCTTCTGCTACTTCATGATTGTTGTGTATGTTAAAAAAAAATGTTTGACAAACTTAGTAAGACTTTAGGTTAATTCTTTTGGATCCCTTGGTGGGGTGTTACATCTACTATCAGAGCTCGAGTTCTACATTGGGAGCTCTAGCCATATTGGGATGCCACTAGTTGTTGACTAGTTGAACTAAAACAAAATTTAAACTATTATGTATATCTATTTCAAACTGAAACATGAAAATAGTTGAACTGAAACATAACTTAAAATATTAGTTGTATATTTTCAAATTTGTACACTTAGACTTAAAAATTGAAATATACGTAAACCTAAAATTAGATAAAACTAAAGTTGAACTTATATTGTTTTCAAAATATGTGTCTTTCATGTATGCTTTATAGTAGTATGTTTTATGGTTATTATAGCATCTTGCATCTTGGATATTATTGTAGGATGGTATTTGGGATGAGATCTTTAGTTAGTGGTCATAGTGTAGGCTATGGTAGAGGCTGTGGACAAGGTAGAAATATCAATGTACATGAGTCTATCCAAAAAGGCCCTATTCAAGAAGAGGGTGGGGAGAACATGTTAGTGAGCATTAGGAAGAAAACCATAGAGAGCAGTAGGATAACTCAGAAGAGGTTGACCTAAAGCAAATGATGAAGACTATCATAGATCACCTACCTCCTCTTCATGGTCAGGATGGAGCTCATCAAGCAAGGAATGCACACAGATCTAGGTCTAGCAGCCCTTGGAGGGACCAATAGAGATCGATTGTAGCTACTCAAATGAAGGACCTTTAGAGGTCTAAGGTCAAACCCTTTAATGGGATGGGTTTAGGTTATGTAGCTGAGCAATGGCTTATTACTCTTGACAAGGTTTTTTTTATTCAAGACTTTGACACTAATGTCAAAGTTAGATTTTTTATTACCAACCTAGAACTCTTTGGAGCCACTTGGTGGACTATCAAAGAGAAGAAACTAGGTATAAATATGAACAATGTCACATGGGAGTTATTCCTAGAAAAATTCCGTGAGAGATTCCTACCAAAGGAATGGAACTTGTAGAGAGTAGATGAATTCTATAACCTGAGATAGTTCACTATGACCATAGTAGAGTATGAGTGCAACAATTAGTGATAACCCAACATAGCTGGAACATCATATCATTAGAGGCTTCACCAAAAATCTAGTTGGGGGTGCTGAGGTATTTTAGCCTAAAAGCCTCAAAGATACGATACATCAAGCCATCCTTCTAGAGAAGAGTCTCAACCTAGGACATGGGGGTTTTGTGGGAGCACCTACAATATCAAAATCTAAGGGTAACCACAACTTAGGTGGGAATAGGAAACCTAATTTTCCTAAGGGGAGTTAGAACCAATAGCAACCTCAACAACAACAACAATAGAAGGGATCATACCCTTAGGCATAGGAGTGGTGGCGATGGTTCTAACTCTAAGAACTATCACAATGCACAATGGAATAGGTGAAATTGGAACACTCAACCTACACATAGCAACTAGTCTTTTGCTAGTAGGGATAGCCACCAACAATTGAGTGCACCTCTAGTAGAGAAGGGATCTGGTAGAGGCACAATATGTTATTCTTGTGGGTAGTTTGGACACATTGCAACCCACTGTCCACAGTGTGCACCTCAATATTCAGGATCCAGGCTAGTAGCATGTGAGCCCATAGTTGGAGATGCAAGTAGAGCTCACAAGGTATTTGTAGTAGTGGACCATTGTTAGGTAAACCATTAGGGGACCACGGTTGAGACTATGGGGGCTATTTGAGGTACACCTTTCTTTGTATTATTTGATTCAGGTGCCAAAAACTCTTTTATTTCACCATCATTAGTTGTTAAGTGTAAGCTAGAAGCGATTAAGCAAGATTTGGGTTGGCAAGTGGAACTAGCCTTAGGCGCTAGTGTTTCAATAGATTTTGTCATTCAAAAGTGTGAACTAAGCTTAGTAGGGTTTGTGACATCAGTTGACCTTTGGGTAATTCCTCTTGGCTCTTATGATGTGGTCTTAGGTATGGATTGGCTTGGCTATCATAGAGCTAGTGTAGACTATAGAAAGAAGACCATTGTGTGTAAGGATGATCACGGGAAGGATGTATAGATTGTGGGGATATAGAGACCTATATCCCTATGGATGATATCCACTATGCAACTAAAGCGAAGCTTCCATAAGGGATGTCAGGTATTTTCTATTACGGTAAGAAAGCTGGAAGAAGAAGACCCTACAATAAAGACTACAGACCACCCTATTCTACAGGAATATGTGGATGCCTTTTCTAGTGATATTTTGGGCATTCCTCTGAAGAGAGATTTTAATTTCAACATTGATCTCATTCCAAGAGTAGAGCTTATTTCTAGAGCTCCTTATCATATGACCACTCAGGAATTCAGTGAATCGTGCCTACAACTTAAGGACCTTCTAGCCAAGGGAAGTATCCAACTGAGTGTATCACCATGGGGAGCTCCAGTACTCTTTGTGAAGAAGGATGGTTCATTACGCCTATGTATTGATTATAGATAGCTGAACAAGGTGAAAATAAATAATAGTATCCTTTACCAAGGATCGACCATTTATTTGATCATATTAAGGGAGCTCTAGTGTTCTCCAAAATTGATCTTAAGTCAAGATACCACTAGCTTCACATTTGGGATGCTAATATTCATAAGACTGCCTTCTGAACATGCTATGAGCACTATGAGTTCACAATAGTTCCTTTTGGGCTGACGAACACTCCATCAATTTTCATGTGTCTGATGAATGGGTTGTTCTATTCCTATATTGATAGATTTGTACTCATTTTCCTAGATGACATACTAATATATTATAGATCTCAGAAGGAGCATGAGGTGCATGTGTGTTTAGTTTTGTAGTGCTTGAGAGATAATCAACTTTATGCCAACTCAGTGAAGTGTGATTTCCTTCAATTAGAGATACAATACTTAGGGCACATCATATCAGGTGAGGGTATCTTTGTAGACCCTGTGAAGATTTAGGCAATGGTAGATTGGCCCACACCCACTACCATGTCAAAAATTTGTAGCTTCATGGGTCTAGCTAGTTATTATCATAGATTTGTCCAAAACTTCTCCAGAATAGCATATCCTATCACTTCTCTTCAGAGGAAAGGAAAGAAGTTTTTATGTGTTAGATTATGGTGACTGATCAAGAAAGAACTGTACATAATTCATAATTAGTTTGGTACTATTCGTAGATTTGCCACTAAAGTTATGGCTAATTTATGGCTAACATGTTATAACCCTAAAGTAGTTTAATACTTGTATAAAAGGTTTTAGAGTTGGGTATTTTCATTATGTTGTGATGCAAAATTGCTTCTTGCGCTAGTATTGAGCTGTAAGGGATTACAGATTGTAATCAGGTTGTAATCATTGGATTGTAATAATATTGGACTTGCTGTTTGGTGGATGTAGCCCAGGGTTTGGGTGAACCACATTAAATATTGGTGCCTTATGTTCATTTCTATGTGATATATTATTTATTGTTATTGGTTATATTTGCATGTAGTTTTTATTTATGTCCGTGGTTTATCCTAACAAGTGGTATCAGAGCGAGGTTGTCTTTTAGTTATCGTCTGCAGGAAAGTCTCATGGTTGAGTGGGAGTGATGGCAGATGAGGGTAACCTGAAGGTTGACAGGTTTAATGGGCATAACTTCTAGTTATGGAAGATGCAAATGGAAGACTATCTATATCAGAAGGATTTATGGAAGTCGTTGGAAGGAAAATCCAAGAATCAGAGAACTATGTCAAAGGCTGAATGGGATCTTTTGGACAGAAAGGCACTTAGAAGCATTCGATTATGCTTGGCACCATTGGTGGCATTTAATATTACAAAAGCAAAGATGACAAAAGATTTGATGAAAACCCTAGCAACACTGTATGAAAAGCCCTGCGCTTCAAACAAGGTATTTCTCATGAAGCGTTTATTTAATATGAAAATGGAAGAACGTGGATCTGTTGCAAATCATTTAAATGAATTTAATACTATTACTAGTCAGTTATCTTCTGTGGGTATTAATTTGGTGAAGAAATTAGGGCTCTCTTGATTTTGTGTTCTTTGCCTGAAAGCTAGAATGTCTTGGTAATGGCAGTGAGTAATTCTATTCCTGGATCTAGTACCCTAATATATGATGATGTGATCAATGTTGTTTTGAGTGAGGAAACTCATAGGAAATCCTCAGGTGGATCTACATTAGGAAGTTCTTTGAATGCACAAAGCAGGGGCAGAACGACTGAGAGAGGAAGTAACTTTGGAAATCAAGAGGAAAGTCAAAGGGGAGGAGGTCTCAATCGAGAGGACCAAATGATTGCTGGTACTGTGGGAAACCAGGGCACAAAAAGAAAGATTGTTGGAATTGAAAGAAAAATGGAGATAAATCAGATGGAGACAAGGAGTCAAATGTGGTAAGTAACAAATTCGAAGAGGATGCTTTGCTTTTGTCTTTAGAAAGTGTTGATGATTCATGGGTTTTAGATTCTGGTGCTTCATTTCATGCTACACCTCATAGAGGTTATTTCATTGATTATGTCCAAGGGGATTTTGTGCTTGTTTATTTGGGGGATAATGAACCCTGTCAAAATTTTGGAAAGGGAAAAATTAAAATTAAGTTGCAGAATGGAAATCATTGGCTACTACATGAGGTAAGACATGTTCCAAGGCTAAGTAGGAATTTAATTTCAGCAGGGCAACTCGGTGATGAGGGTTGTGTAGTTACTTTTAATGATAAAAATTGGAAGGCTTCAAAAGGTTCCCTTGTAGTAGCAAAAGGTGTGAAAGTAGGCACCTTATATCTTTGTACAGGTCATATTGTTCCTTCTATTTTGATTGTTTCAGAGAAAAATGAATGTTTAGGAACAATTGCTGCAGTTGAGCAGGGAAAACAAATAGCTGCTATAGATTTTGATACAGCACTATGGCACAACAGACTTGGGCACATGAGTGAGAAAGGTATGAAAGTACTTCATTCAAAGAAAGTTTTACCAGGTATGGAATGTGTTAATATGGAATTTTGTGAAAGTTGTGTGTATGGAAAACAAAAGAGAGTGAGTTTTGTAAAGACTGGGAAGGAAAACAAAAAGGAGAAATTAGAGCTTGTCCATACAGATGTATGGGGACCAGCTCAGGTATCTTCCCTTGGTGGCTCTCATTATTATGTTATATTTATTGATGATGCAACTAGAAAAGTATGGGTTTATTTCCTTAGATAGAAATCTGATGTATTTCAAACTTTTAAGAAATGGAAATGCTTGGTTGAAAATGAGACTGGTAAGAAATTAATATGTCTCAGATCTGATAATGATGGTGAGTATTGCAGTCATGAATTTAAAGATTATTGCTCCACTAATGGTATTCATACACAAAAAACTATTCCAAGGATTCCATAGGAAAATGGAGTGGCTGAACGCATGAACAGGACTATAATGGAGTGCGCAAGGAGCATGAGGTTGCATGTTGGGTTGCGCTTACACATGTGGGTGGAGGCTATCAATACTAAAATATATTTGATTAATATAGTTCCCTCTACTCCTTTGGGATGTGGTATTCTAGAGGAGGCATGGACTGGTAAGAAGGTGAGTTATTATTTTCTCAAGACCTTCGGTTGTGAAGCTTTTGCACATATAGACTCTGAAAATAGAACCAAGCTAGAAGCTAAACCAAAGAAATGTGTCTTTTTTGGATATGGCATTAATGAATTTGGTTATAGGCTTTGGGATTTTGAAAATCATAAAATTGTTAGAAGTCGGGATGTCATATTCAATGAGAAAGTGTTGTACAAAGATCTGTTGCAACAACATGAGAAGAAAGAAGATGATTATGTAGTGCTGGATGATACTCCAAAAGCTGATGTTCCAGCCATTCCTCATGATGTGCAACAACTGCAACAAAAAATACCACACACACCAGTGAATGTTAGACAGTCAACGAGGCAAATTAGACCTCCACAAAGATTTTCTCCCTCTTTGTATTCTATTTTACTTACTGATGCTGGTGAACTTGAAAGTTATGATGAAGCTGTGCAGGTGGATACTTAGATTCAGTGGGAGTCTGCAATGAAAGATAAAATTGACTCTTTGTTGAAGAATAAGACATGGGATCTATGCAACTTGCCTACAGGTAAAAAGGCTTTACAGTTTGAAAGAAGAGGAAGGAGGCAAGAAGAGATTTAAGGCCAGGTTAGTTGTAAAAGGATTTGCACAGCAAAAGGGAATTGATTTTGATGAGATATTTTCTCCTATTGTTAAAATGATTTCTATCCGTACTATTTTAAGTCTTGCGGCTACTAAAAATTTTCATTTAGAGTAGTTGGATGTTAAAATAGCCTTTCTTCATGGTGATTTGGATGAAGAAATATATATGGCTCAGCCATGGGGATTTGAGGTCAAAGGTAAGGAGAACTTAGTGTGCAAATTGAAGAAAAGTTTATATGGCTTGAAGCAAGCACTTTGGCAATGGTATCTGAAATTTGACAGGTTTATGCATGAGCATGGCTATAATAGGTTTCATTTAGATTATTGTGTTTATTTTAAGAGGTTGGATGATGATAGCTACATTATTTTATGTTTATATGTTGATGATATGCTTGTAGCTGGGTCTAACATGGATCATATTAAGGGGCTGAAACACCAGTTAGCACATGCATTTTCTATGAAGGATTTGGGGGGGGCAAAACAAATCCTTGGTATGAAGATTTGTAGAGATAGGAAGAACAAAACATTGATGCTATCTCAGGCTGATTATGTTGAGAAGGTGTTGCAACGTTTCTCTATGGAGAATGCTAAAGCTATCAGCACACCTTTACCTGGTCATTTGAAGTTGACTAAGGAGATGTGTCCTAAGACACAAGAAGAGGAGGATAAGATGTCCAAGGTACCCTATGCTTCATCTATAAGGAGCTTGATGTATGCTATGGTATGAACTAGGCTAGATATTGCACATTCAGTGGGAGTCATTAGCATGTATATGAGTCATCCAGGATTTGAGCATTGGAATGCTGTCAAGTGGATTCTTAGATATTTGAGAGGAACATCCAATAAGTGTTTACACTTTGGGGGCTCTATTATTGATTTACAAGGCTATGTTGACTCAGATTTGGCAAGGGATATTGATACCAGGTGGAGTACTACAGGTTGTGTCTTTACTGTTGGTGGGGCAGCTATGAGTTGGGTTTCTAGGTTACAAAAGATTAATGCTCTATCCACTACAGAGGCAGAGTATGTTGCTGCTACAGAGGCAGCCAAGGAGATGATATGGCTTCAATTCTTCTTGGAAGAAATGGGACATCCTCAGAAGGATAATTATTTGTTCATAGATAGTAAGAGTGCCATTCATCTTGTAAAGAATTCAGCTCTACATTCTAAGACCAAACACATACAGTTGCGGTACCATTTCATTCGGTCAGTTTTGGAGGATGGACAGTTAAAATTGGAGAAGATACATACAAATGATAATCTAACAGATATGTTGACAAAGGTTGTAACAAGGGAGAAGCTGAACTCATCTTTAGCTTTGGTTGGTCTTTTAGACTGAACACGAATAAAAGAACAGCAGAGTCCAGGTTGGTTTGATCCAGTGGGAGCCCCATGTGGTAGTAGTATTGCTACAGGCTCAGTCTCCAAGTGGTAGATTTTTTTTTAGTGTGGAGCTTGATCAGTTGCCAAGTGGGAGATTGTTAGATTGTGGTGATTGATCAGGAAAGTATTGTACATACTTCATAATTAAATTTTTTTTCTGTACTATTCGTAGATTCGCCACTAAAGTTATGGCTAATTTATGGCCGACATGTTATAACCCTAAAGCAGTTTAATCCTTGTATAAAAGGGTTTAGGGTTGGGTATTTTCATTATGTTGTGATGCAAATTTGCTTCTTGTGGCAGTATTGAGCTGTAAGGGATTACGAATTGTAATCAGGTTGTAATCATTGGATTGTAATAATATTGGACTTGCTGTTTGGTGGACGTAGCCCAGGGATTGAGTGAACCATATTAAATCTTGGTGCCTTGTGTTCATTTCTTTGTGATCTATTATTTACTGTTATTAGTTATATTTGCATGTAGTTTTTATTTCTATCCGTGGTTTATCCTAACATTATGGACAGAGAAATGCGAGGAAGCATTTCAGAAGTTCAAGGAGCTTTTGACCAGTGCACCTATCTTATCAGTACTTGATCCAGTAGGTGACTTAACAGTGTGTGCAGATGGTTCCCTAGAGGGGATTAGAGCAGTATTGATGCAAGATGGATGAGTGATTGCATATGAATCACACAAACTCAAGGATCACAAGCTAGATTATCCTATGCATGATCTTGAGTTAGCTACAGTATTTCATGCCCTAGTGAGATGGAGACACTTCTTGCTCGAACATAGATTTGAACTTCATAGTGATCATCATAGTCTACAGTACATATTCACACAACCTAATCTAAATGCTAGGCAAAGGCGTTGGATGGAGTTTCTTTGTGAGTATGACTTCGAAGTGAAGTATATTCAAGGAAAGGAGAATGTGGTAGCTAATGCCTTTAGTCGTAGGAGACATGTGACACTAATAATATTAATAAAGTAATAATAATAATCTTTATTACACTTGATATTTAAAATAATTATAAACTATTTCATAATTTTAAATAAATAAATAAATATTTAAAGAAATCATTTTAATTGAAAAAAAAAAAACATATTTAAAATGAAAGAAAATCACAATTTCAAACATGTCATGCATTATTGCATAACCCCAAAAGGGGAAGCCACATGGTGGCTTGGTGACCAAGGGTAGTCACTGCCTTAGTAGCATTTGTTGCCTTAGCAATGTGCACTACTATGGTAGCCTCTTGTAGTTGGTGCTCGTGTAGTGTATGTTTGTTGGGGGAGAGTTCACAACCCCTCACCCATTTTAAAATATTATATTGTATTTTTTAATATAGAAATAATAAAAATAAACCACACTCCCCCCACCCCTTACCAAAATTTGTAGTCCAAATTTGCCAATTAGAATACACCAACATGAGTTTATATCTATATATACAAATAAAACTACTGTGCTAATGATACACACACACACACACACACACACACACACACATATACATATACATACATACATACATACATATAAATATAATGTATGTATATACATATATATATGTATGTATGTATATATATACATACATATATATATCTATATATGTATGTATATATACATACATCTATATATGTATGCATGTATACATACATACATACACATATATATCTATATATGTATGTATATACATACATACATACATACATATATATATATATATGTATGTATGTATACATATACATACATAGATATATGTATGTATATGTATACATACATACATATATCTATGTATGTATATATACACAAACATACATATATATATGTATATACATACAAAATATATATATGTATGTATATATATATCATTACCACAATAATTTTATTGACTACGATAACTTCATATAATATATATTTTAAATCAATTTTTTTAGTAGATCTGATAGCGAAGTTAGGAACAACCAAACAATTTTAACAATTTCATTCTTGGTATTCTATCTCAAACCTCATCTCAAATCCAACAATCCAATTACAAAAAAAAAATCCCAAATAAGAGTTTCAAAACTAAAAACTATTCACAAATATTTTCAAGAAACGAAGAGCACTAATTTCAACATGGGGGTTTCAAATTTAAATCATAGACAATTTCAATAACGAAACCCAATTTTGTCAAACAAGGGTTTCAATACTCTAAAATTAGGTTTTTCTAGACACAAAGAAGACAGAGAAATCACAAATGAGAAAGTACTACACAAACCCACAAGGTTCTACCTAGATCTGATGTTAAACAATCGACTGCACAAAACTTGCAAGCAATTTCCTTCCTTTCAAAAACCCTCTTCTCAAAAATTAGTCCCGCCAAAACTTGTATTATTGCAAAATGAGCTTTAGATCTCTGATAAAGAGTTCTCCCCTAATTTGGGGCTCTGATTGTGCAATCACACCAAGGAACTCACTGATCAATATCTTTTAATATCTTATTATCTTTTACATCTTCATGTACACTTTTAGTAGTTTAAAATATCTTTATTAAATTAATTTTCTTTCTCCCTTTAATTAATTTATTATATTTTAATTTCATGCATAAGCTTTATGCAATTTAATTAAAATAGACTTTATTGAATTATTGCTTACTTTCTCTTATTAATTATGAGATATTTTAATAATATGTTTATTGATTCAACTAATAATATTATTTAGAGTTTATTATTAAAATAAAACTCCTAAATAATTTTTTATTAAATTACATAAATATAAAGACACCCAAAAAGAACTTTAACTAAAAATTTTTATATTTAATTAATCACAATTAATTAAATACAATTAAATATCAATTTTTTTATAAAGTTTCCATTAAATTAAATCATTAAATTATCTTTTAATTTGATTTGATTAAAATAGAAAATTATCACATATCCACAAAACCAACTATGACAACTCAACTGAAGACAAAGGACAAAATCAAACTCCAGGGTCAAAGTCACGAATTCACATCACTTGATGAATTCGAAAAGGTGAAACAGACTCATATACTTGTCCTATTTTCTAGGATAATTAGCTTAGGTAAGATTTGGAATCAAGAGTTATCTCCCCACTTATACCATTGAAATACCATGATAGGGTATGCTCATTTTGGCAAATCAGGGAAGTCGATACTCAGTACCTGTAATCTAAATAAAATCCACACATGTACAAACACATATATTCTAAACTAAACAAGCAATGGTGGGAAAGTGGTACATCATGTAGATCCTAACTAGCATTTCACTACAACTCTCTTCCTTAACCACATTAGAAACATCAAACATAAAGAAAACATTCACGTACACCATACACATGCAAGTATGGGGTAAGTAATCATAAAACTGCACATAAATCATTCCTCTAACTAACATCATGAAATAACTAAAATCACTGACTGAACATACATATATCACCATCAAAATAATCATAAGCACATTAAATAACTAGTAACTCATCACATATAAACAACTGAGTATAAAACCACATCTTAATTAAATTTGGTAACCAAGCACTTATAATCATAGAACATAGTCAGAAAACTAACCTAAAAGAATCTAACACTACAACAAAAAATTCAAGTAGGGGTAGGCATTACAGGCTCCATCAAAATAAAGTTTCATCCATCCTTTAGGTGAAGGTTCCCACCTGCACTAGCTTCTTGCTTTACTGTTCTTTTTATTTTATGTTAGAGGCAGGTTGATTAAGTGATGCTAATTCTTTTTTTGCTTCCCATTCTATGAATGTCCCTTCTTTTATTGTCTTGCTTAGCTCACTATTCATTACTTATGTTATGCCTGCTTCAATTTTGTTGAGGAGAGAGGAAGCACTAAGTTTTAAGTGGTTGAATATTCATCTATTCCTTTCTTTCCAAATCTCCCATATTAGAATAGTTTGGGAGATATTCCATAATTTTCCATATACTTTGTTGTTGGATTCTTTGGGCCAACCAGATAAGTGGTCTTGCAAGTCCCTAGGAAGAGGAGCAGTCCAATTTAGTTTTTTCCCAAGCCAATCCCAACATTCTTTGGCATAATTGCATTCGTAAAACAAGTGCTCTACTATTTCAGAATTTTCTTTACACAAATTACATCTTGAGGGGCCTTCAAATTCCATTTTTGTAAATCTATCTACTATTAGGATTCAATTTTGTATAGCTACCCATAGGAATATGCCTACTTTTGGTAATCTTGCTAGGTCCCAGTAGAGATTAAGGGGCATATTTATGTTTTCCCATCTCTAGGAATTGATTATTCAATTGTATCCTTCCTTACCTTGTATATTCCATCTTTAGAAGCCGCCCAAATTAGTTTGTATTCCTTGTCATAGTGATTGATTGGGTGGTCTCCTAGAATATTCTCTAGTTTCTCATGTTCTTTTGGTAAAAGTCCCAAATTGTCTAAAGATTTCCATTTCCAAATTACTTCTCCATTGGATGAAGTATTTGGGATATAATATTCTACCATAACCCGCCATACAAAAGTTAGTAAGTCTTTTGTGATGATTGATATGTTCAATTTATCTTGGGTGGGGGGGTAACCATTCCAAGAGTCTTCCTAGAATGAGGCTTTATCCCCTCTTCCTAGATCCCAAGTTACGTAATTAGAGATCAATGTATGATATTTTTGCATAAAATTCCAAGCCTCAGATCCTTTAGGAGGGTTCTTTGTTCTCAAGAGTGATGAGCTATCAGTTGCATTCAGGTATTTGTTGTATAGTATTTTAGCCCATTTGATATCTCTTTTTTGATACATCTGCCATACTTGTTTAGCTCCTAATGCTTCATTTCACCAATCAAGATTTTTGCTTCCTAATCCTGCTACTTCTTTTGACTTGCAGATCTTATCCTGTTAGACTAAAGTTGATTTCTTCTTATCTTTTGTTCCTTTCCAGAAGAAGTCTCTAAGTTTTGCTTCTATTTTTCTATTGATGTTATTTGGTATTTGAACACATGACAATTGATATGTGGGTATCACTAAAAGAACTTCTTTGATTTTAGTTGTTCTACTAGCTTTGGTCAGCCATTTTCCTTTCCATGGTTTCATATGGTTGTCTATTCTTTCTAATATTTTTTACTAACCTAGGTTCTTCTTTGCTCCCTTTTCTAAATAGATTCCTAAATTCTTACATGAGAAAGTTCTTTTCTTATATCCTAATTCATTGCAGATGTATTCTTCCATTTCTAATGGAGTATTGAGGAAGAAGATTTCTGATTTTTCAGCATTAATTTTTATCCCTGAAGCTTTTGTATAATTTTGAAAAAGTTTTCTACCTCTTCTTTTGAACTAATACATTTTAGGATTGTGTCATCTACAAAATGTTGATGGGTGGCGTTCGAGATATTCTCAATGACCATTATGCCTTTAATATTTTAGTCAATTTGAGCTTGTTTGATGGTTCTCCCAAAGGTTTTGCACCATAGTTATGAAGATGAAGGGTGAGATAGGGTTGCCTTGTTGTAATCCTCTAGATATACTAAAGAAACTTCCAGGGTTCCATTGATCAAAAGTGATATTTTAGGAGTTGAGATACATTGAAAAATGACATTTGATCCATTGACGTGAGAATCTAAATGCTTCTAGAGATTTGCATAAGAATATGCAATCTACCTTATCGTATGCTTTCTAAATATCTAATTTAATCAACATACTTGCCTCCTTATTCTTTGATGTTGAATGAATAGTTTCTTGGATAATTGATATACCATCTAAAATAGATATACCTAGCACAAACCCTTTTTGTTCTTCCGAGATGAGTTTGGGAAGAAAAACTTAAAGTCAGTTTGCTAAAGCTTTAGATAAATCTTATAAGTAGTATTACATAGAGCTATCGGTCTAAAGTCTCCTGGTTCCTTAGCATCACTTTTTTCAAGTATTAGGGTTAGGAATATATGATTGATTTATGTTAATAGTGAACCTTTATTTCTTAATGATTCAGTTGCTTTCCATAAATCTTCCCTTATACTTCCCTAGCATTTTTGGAAGAAGAAACCTAGAATCCATCCGATCCTGGTGATTTATTAGGATTAATATTAAAAAGTGTTGTTTTTATTTCTGTTAGTGAGAAAGGTTTATTGAGAGACTTATTATCTTCTTTTGAGATAATTTTTGGGATTTCTTTCATCATCTTATCTTCAGAAACTCAATTTGAGGTTTCAAAGTTATTCAGGATATTCTTAAAGTAATATACAAGTTTTTGGAAATATAAGGTAGGCTAGGTTACTAAGAGGGCAAGGGTGAATCAGGAACCAATAAAACTTTATCTTACTTCACCAATTAATCCTTCATATATTATTATGATCTAATTGCATCATGCATGAAAGAATGAAAGCAATAAAACATTCATAACACTTTGACACAAGATATGGTCACCTAGAAACCTTCCAAAATAGAAAGTAAAATTAGGGTCGGGATGATACCCACAAGCTTTAGTACTACATCTTAAAGTTAACCTGTTAAGGCTTATAATTGACCACTTCTAGTGATCTGCTCTATTAGGAGCAATAAGGACTATGAGGTCCACCTAGTTAAAGGATTTATAAACATATAATGAAGTATGCACTCTATTAGGAGATTCAAAAAAAGAATGGTAAGTCTACCCTGTTAAAGCATTTGACATATGCACCTATCAAGATGAATCAGTGGTTGATCTCTGATTTGCAACTCTAATTTTCTGAATGAGATTCCTTGTATTAAAATGATCACCTAACTATGATAGATAAATCTTTGCTGTTCTTTATACTGCTTGTAGCCTTCTTCAATTTGCACTCATGTACTTCATAATCTTCTTCACATACATATTTGGATATGATACAATGCATTACATATATACCAATCCAATTCATTACCTTTTGGAGTCGGCTACAATACCAAATTTATCATAATTCACAAAGTTGGCCCAACTATTGTAACTTGGGTTCTAAAGACAAACTTAGTGATGTATTGATACTAAAAAAAACTATTAATGCATGGAAAACTCTAGCACTCAATTGAAGCTCAATCTCAGTCCATACTAATCACTTTTGAGTAGCCCAAACTCAGTCAACACTAAGAAAATAGTAGCTACTGAATCACTTGGTTGACACTATATGACTTGGTCAACACTAGATTCACTTGAGTTAACAATATGAGCTCGATAGACATTGCAAAGCTTGGTTAACACTAGAGTCTTCATCACTTCCATTGGATAGCTCAGTAGACACTACTATGCTTGGGCTATACTACAAACTATCTTTGATGCTCGATAGATACTGTATAGCTCGGCATGAACTACAAACTATTTGTTTAGCTTGGTAGCAATTGAGACAGTTGGTTAACATTGTTGGATGAATGATAAGCTTAGTAGCAATTATAGAGCTCAGTAGCAATGTAACCATTTGACTAAATGTTGAGTCACTAATAAACAAATTGACCTTAATGTCAACACAAGTACCTTCAAGATTTTGGCCAGATATTCTTCCATATTATCCTATTTATTTAATTTCTGTAATTTTATTTATTTTTCTATGATGAAGAGTACTACTATGAAAGTATTTTGTGCTTTGATCTCCTTTTGCCAACCATTTCTTCTTGATTTTTGTTTCCGAAACATTTCCTCCTTTGCTAAAAATGTATTCCTATTTTCACAAAAATTCTTTTTCTTGAATATATTTCTTGTAATCCATTCCTTTTTTAGTAACTTCTTGATTTATCTTATTCAATTCTTCTTCTATTTTTAGTTTTTCTTCGAATATGGTGTTAAATTTTGATTTGTTCCATTTTAGGATTTTTTCTTTGACCATTTTTAATTTGGAAATGAAGCAAAACATTTTTTATCCTTGAACTTTTCTTTGCCACCAATTTTTGATGTTTTCCATAAAATTCTTATCTAGGAACCACATTTTTTTGCATTTAAATGGATTACTCATCGGTTTTGTAGGTTCACTAAGTCTAATTTTATTGGAAAATGATTTGAGCTTGCAAATGGAAAAATTTATGTTTTGATTTCATATCTATATTCCTTAGGTCTCCTCTAAAGATAGTCTCTCTACTATGTAGCTAAAATATTTCCTCATGTTGTTCCATGTGAATATTCCATTATTAGTTTGAATATCTATTAATATATTTTTTTTTGCCCAAGTTTTGAAGTCCACTATCGCTTATGAAATATTCTGTAGTCTCCCATATTTTTCTTCTCTTTTTAGTATTGCATTGAAATCTCCTCCAATGAAAATATTTTCATTCTGATAACTTCCTAGGAAGGAGCTGATCTCATTCCATACTGCTACTTTGTCTACTGTTTGGGTGGGACCATAGACATTTCTTATTATAATTTAGAGGTTGTTTCTTAGACTCAAACTTTGCACCCCATCCAATTATTGCTAATAGATATTATATTTATGTCTATCTTTTAGGGATTCTAGATAATTCCTAATCCTCTTGAAGCCCCATTTGACTCTTTCAATGCTATTTTCCATTGACCTAATCTCAGTCCTAACTTGTCCCATTCCCTACATGTAGGATCTCACTTATCTTTTTTTGCTCCTTTTCTTTTCATGTTGCCTCCCTTAGTTCTTTTAGTGATTTCCTTCCTCTTTTAAGTTTTTGTTTTCCACAGTTTAGTGTTTTGAATCCTTCCTGATTGATGGATATTCCTAGATTATCCAAGGATATCTAATCTTTGATTAAAGCTAAAACATTCACCTCTTCTACCTTATTTTATTCCTCTTTTAGTAATTCTCTGATCATTTGATCTTCTAATATGGTTTCTTCTTTCTCTGAATTCTTACCTTCTTCATGGTAGCCTAAGATTTCTTCTTCATGAGTTTGGTTTATCTCCTCCATTAGTCCAAATTCTTCCCATATTTGGTTATTCCCTTACTGATTTCCCTGATCTTCTCTTTGTATACTTATTTGACTATTCTTAAAGTTTGACTCTTTAATTAATGTTTCTATCTCCATTGGTATTAGAGGTTCCTTTGTAAAAAAAAAATCCATTCGATTTTTCTCTTCCTTACTAAATTCAAATAGATCCTTTCCATTAGTTGGTATCTACCAAAATTTGTAACTCTTTTTATTTGAATTTTTCCTGATAGTGACATTACTCCAATGTTTTGAAGTTTTTGTGGGAATGGTTGTGAGCTATGTTTGTGTATCTCTTTTTTCTTTTTCCGAATTTGTTTGACTTGTTTCCTCTAACTTATGTCTTTCTGATTCCAGACTATTGTTATTGTTTTCTTCTAGTTCATGGTTCCCTTCTAATATACCCTATTCCTTAGTAATTTCTTCTTTAGCCAATTTTTATGCTTCTACTCTTGCTTCTTTTGATGTCTTTTCTGCTTCTTGATCCTTAAGATTTTTTCCCTTTATGCTCCATGTGTTTTTTCTCTTCTATTATTGTGTGATCCTCTAAGTCATTTTTTAGTAGGACCTCATGAGTTAGCTTGTTCACTTTTTCATATTGAGTTCCATGTCTTCTAGACTATCATTCTCTCCTCTACATTCTTCACATTTTTTGAATTTTGATAGTTTGTACTGATTTTCCTGAATTTTCTTCAATTTTGTTACTAGTTCTTCTATTATCTTTGTATATACCATTTGATCCTCTTGTGTTGCTACTTTTGTATATCTTTCCTGCCTCTTTTCTCTCCCCTCTATGAGTATTTTTGGGTTTTTCCTACTGATTAAATTTCCTTCCTTTTGTCTATCATCTACTTTTTTCCCCATTTGTTGATGTTCCTTAAGGATTCTTTTAGGTTATTGTCAGTATTATCCAAATTTTTACTTTCTCCTACTATTCCATTTATTTCTCCTTCATAATTAGTGAAAATTAATTTGTAGATTAATCTATTAGTTATTATTTTTTAGATTTAATTTTTGTTTGACCTAACTTTGTGTTGACTAAGAATTTAATCGTCATTGAAGTTTTAAAGTTTGGTTCAATTCCTATTAGGTTTCGTAAGGATTGCCCTATCTTATTTAGGATTACAATATCATTTAATTCTGGTGGGAAATTTTTGTATTCTCTCCATTTTGCAATTTGTTATTTTTGATTGGTGTTTTTATTGAAATTTGATACCCAAGCGATGAATTTAACTGTGTATCCTTTGTAAAAATAATTAAATATTCCTACTAATTCATTCTTGATTCTAATATTTAGACATTGAATATACAAAGAATGCTTATCATAATTGGTGATGATACTTACCTGGGAGTCGCAGATCTTTGCTATATTCCTAACCAATTTTCCTTTGTTCTTTTCCGGCCCATTCCAAAGTGTGTATACTCCTAGTGTAGAGCATTCCTACCATTTTTTTCTCACTAGATTCATCACTAATAATAATAATGTCTTTGTTATCATCAAGATTTGTTTCTTTGGGATGAAAATTCTAGAATTCTCCATGTTTCCACATATTTAACTACCTTTTTCTATGAGGTGGAATGTAGATAGGGAATTTAGCAGAGCTAAAGAGTAAAGTACTCCACCCTTTGGCTAGATCTACAATATGGGGGGTTAGGTTTAGGTAAGCCTAGTGAAATACTATTGATTGCCGAAACCTTTAAAGTCTATGGATATTTCCCTATGAGACAGTCTTTTCTAGGTTATCTCCATTTTTTGTGTATTTACTATAGCTGAAGAAATATTTTTGATTCTTAATTCACTCTAATACTTTTTCTACAATAGTTCTTGATTTTTCTTTAGTTTGGGTAAAGCTTGATTTTTTCGATTTGCTACCTGTGGCCAATTGCTTCCATTTTGATATTTGTTGTTCTTTTTCCTAATGGAGATTGATACATTTTAAGATTCATGGAGTGGACTAGGGCTTTGAATCCATTCAACGTTGCTACAGATTTGTTGATTCAAATTGCTTCCTGTTCTATAGATAGTTCTTTAAAACTGTTCTTGGTTTTGAATGAGTTGGAAATCACTAATCTCTGTGATCTAGGTTTAAAGGTCATGTTAGGGTTTTGTGGATGACCATGATTGCTCGCTAGAGGATAACATTTTGCACTTTTGTTAAAATCTTCTTTTTTTGTGAAGACTTCTTTTTTCACTTTGTTCGTCATTTTCACATAAATATTAAATATATTATTAACTTATGCAAACAATTTAATACTCATAATTAGTTATATATTATTATGTAATTAATCATTTTCAAATTTGATAATTTACATATTTAAAAGTAATATTAGAAGAAACTATTTTAGCCACGTTTCATTTACTATATCTTCGATGACATGCTTTCACACAAATATATGTAAATAATGATAAATAAAATTATTCGTACAATGCAGTACAAATAATTTGCAAATGGGTAGATGTAAATTTATACCCATTATAAATCAATCGCTTGCAAACCTATTGTCTAACCTATTTTTTAATAATTTTAAGTGTTGTTAAATTCTCACAAGGGTACATAGAAGGTACAAGAAGATAAGATGATTATTATTTGATAGATTGATGTCAATACCAAAATATTTTATTATCTAAAAAACTTAATTTTCTTCCTTAACAAACTTAGTATAAGCCAATAGAATTCTAGATAATTGAGATTCATATAATCAGAGAAAATAGAAAATAAATATAACCCATAAAAATTCATTTAATTCTTGTTTCATTCTTTGATATGATTGGTCACTTTAATTGAATAAGTGGATTCAATAATTGCATTAGTAGAACTAATAATAATAAGGTCAAGATCATGTTATAGAAAACTTTAGAAAAATAGGTATCTAATCCTCAACTTTCTATTGAAGAAATTTAAGATGCCCACTTTCTTATTAAAGATGGATTTTATGAGTTTGATATCAATAATGATTAATAAGTTTGATTCAAAATGGTATAGTGGAACTCTATCTATCTATCTATCTATCATTCTATCATTCTTTCATTCATTCATCATCATTTAATTAATAGTTCTAGTTTGATTTTGTGTGTGAGTAATACACAAAATATGTACAATTACTTATTATTTTCTAATAAAAATGAGTAACATCAATAAAAATAATAATATTATGAACATTAATCAACATAGTTCATTATATATTTTAGTATTATACTAATAAAATAAAATAATGTGTTTGGGTTATCACATTGAATAGTATAAGTATAAAATTACTAGCATACAACTTCTAATCTCATCAAATAGAACTTATATTTGTTACATTTAAAAAAATTATTTCTCTAACAAATGATTCAAATTTTGATACATAATGTATTGATGTAATTTTTTCATATCTTAACAATTACATGTTCAAGTCCTTCATAACCAAAAGATGTAAAATGTGTAATCTAGTAAATATGATTATATTTAATAGAAAAAATTTAACTTAAAAGTTAAATACTAATAACTAGGTCATATGAAAACAACTAGGATAATAATAATAATGAAGACTTTCATGCAAGTTCTAAAATTATGTGAGACTACCCAAATAGCTTTAATTTTGGTCAGAAAAAATATAGACTATCATTTGCATTGAGCCAGGGTGCAAGTGTATAGCCGATAGGTTAGGGATTGGATTTATTTTGCATTTTGTTTAATACACTTAATAATAAAGTGCATTTGATTTGATTTTTTTTGTTTTGTCTATTTAATAATAATAAAAAGTTCAAACATTGTTTTGCCTTTGATTTTTAAATTTATGTCTATAAATGTCTATATTTGTTTTATATTGGACTTATTGATGTGGGCTCATAATCACAAAGTTGCCAACTCAATTCAATAATCACACGGAAGATCATTTCCTTGTACCTACATGCTTTGCAATAGTGCATGTTTTTATGAACATTATTCTGGGTTTGCTAATATGGTTCTATCAAGGAGTTTCTTCTCAATATACAACTTTTGATTTTTTGGGAATTAGTTGGCTAATCTCTGAATGTCCCTATGAATGGAGTTAAGGACCCTTACTTTAGTAGAATTAATTTTTTATGCTACCTATTGTTATTTTTCTTATTAAGGATTTAGGAATATTTGATCTATATTCTTTGATTAAATTTTTATTATATTAGGATGCTCTTTCTCTAATTAAATGTGTATAATGTCAAGATATTCCAACTATACATTGCATTCACATTGTTGAAGAGGAAGTAAGAAGTTAACATTGCATGGTTTTATCCTTAAATTATCAATTCTAAATATTGGATCACACTAAAATATTAGGTAGATCTTGTGGTTGAATTTGACTTTTTTTGCAATTTAGTTTCATTCCAAGACTTCACATTTACAAGTACAATCAGCATATAATCATTATTTTGTTAGTACACATTCTTAAGCCTTCAAATTGTTGTTGTAGATCTACTCCCAACAACACAACTATATTTTCACCCTTTATTATGGAGTATTTGTTCCTCAAATGTCCATTGGATAGTAGATGGACTAGATTTTTTTCTCTTTGACCTGGTGAGGATGCTTGGTTATTTTCACCATCAACCAAAATATCCTGTTTTATTAATTATTCATAATCCTTGATTATTATAGTTGTAATGCCTTGCCTAGAGATCGTTGGAACAAGGATAAATATAATTCAATATTTAAAAAATAAAAAAACAAGTATGGATGCACATGACAATCACATATGAGGATCGCAAAGTTCACAATAGAAGACTAATCAAACATTCAAACATCAATGGATCTCCAAATGCCAATACTGACCAAAATGACAAACAACAGAAGAGCAAAAATGATTTCAAATTTGAAACATTTTGAATTCAAAATCCAAAACCAAGGGATTCAGGAACACCTTAGAGGGTAGTCAAATCACCTCTCAAAAACTTTCGGACAAACCAAAAAGTCTCTATTGTCTTGTCGGATAGGTTTTCCCAAGACCTTGATGATACTTTATTTCATTACTATGCCATACTTTCTAGTATAGTACGACCTTTCTCAAGAGGGCATGTGATGCTTTCAGGGTCTGGACAACACTTCTCTAAAGGCCGTGCAATACTTCATAAGTATTGTACAATAGTTCCAAAAAGGATGTGTGCTACTTTCAAGTATTGCGTGATAGTTTTCCTATGGATGTGCAATACTTTCTAGTATCACACGATTATTCTTTTTTGGGCGTGCAATACTTTATAAGTATCACCCAATGCTGACACATTGCCACCCAAGAAAATCCATAAAAAGGAAAAAAAGAAGGATAAAACAAGAAGTTAGAACCTCCACACTAGGGAGTATCAAATCCACAATCGAGGCATAGACACTCAAACAATAATTGCAAGCTGGAAATTGTATCTAACCAACTAAAACATAGTAGTGAAGGGAAAGTACAAAAAGTAACATCAGAATGTACAAAAAGAGCATAACTAATCTCATGCATAGTTCCTCTCAACCAAAATAGCATCATGAGACCTCAAAGGTCCTAGCCATCCCCCATGCATAACATCCTAAACCACCAACTAGATAGTTAGAGCTATCTTATGAGGACGTCACTACTAGAGAATAATAACATCATAAGAATAGGAAATCTAGCATGCTAACAAGTAAAGCAATAGATATTCCAACTAAGCAAATAACATCAGCTAATCATATGCTAAATGTCAATGTAAAGAAATGTTTCAAATAACTAACATCATCTACATATGATATCCAAACATTCCAATGAAGGCATAAATCACAAGAAAACATACTCTAGAACCTAAAGTATTAAGTGATAATCAAGCAACAATCACACTAGAACAATAGATCATCTCTATACACTGGTCCTTGGCAATGGTATAGGTAGTTATGCCTCTCAACCATGTGAAACACATAGGTCCACTCCCACCATGCTGATGGAGATAACGATCCAACCACAAACACACCCAAGAAAACATCAATGGCTATCACTCATACCAGACAGTAATAATGACTGAAACCAAGATCATGAGACAATGCAAGTACAATAGGTCCTTTTCAAACACTCAATGGGCCACTATGTAGGGATTGACATCATAGAGAGTCACTTGGCATCGAAAAGCCAAAGCTAGTATTGGCAGCTGCTCTCCCCAATGGAAGTCACATAATCTAGGCAACAACTCTTCCCAACAAAAGGTGCACAATCCAAGTTTTTATTATCTTAAATTTATTACCATCTAGTATTTTTATTTAATTATCACTTATTTAAAACTTCCTCTGCCAACCCATGGGTAATGGTCACCAGGCTATGAGATAGAAGCCCCTCCATGTGCTACCCTACCCTACCCATGCTCATCCAACATTGAGTACCCATAGGTATGCATATTCCCAACCCAAACCCAAATAAAGAAAACTCCACCAAAGTACTCATGGGATATTGGGCCTCATAAGTCACTCAATAAAGTATGTGCATGTACTCATATGTGGAACACCGCCATCATGAAGATCATAAGTATTGGATGAGAACATGAGAAAAATATCACTCAACCAAAAATAAGCTTAGGATGAAGGGTGTGACACACATCCCAATGCAACATAAAAGTGTAACATTAGTCTAACTGATATCCAAATAGATGATCCAGGTCCATGACCAACATGATGCCAAGAAAACCCAAGAAAACAAGGTGACACACAAAATGAGGTAAAAACCTCAAAATTGGAAAACTTCAAAAACAAAACCCATTTGGTTCTCGGGCACTAATTCCATGAAAATCCAATAAAAATTAGGTTCAGACACCATATGCAAAAATGACTAGCATAACAGTGTGAAACCCAAAACCCTCATCCCAAAAACTAGGAAAACAATCATACCCAACCAAATGGGTAGAACTAGCAAACAAAAATAGAGGGGAACACTAGTTCTCAACCTCCAAACAAAAGACTACCAAAAACAAAACTAGAAATGGAGCTAAAACACGAAAATGGGAGAGCCCTACTTGACAACCAAAGGGCTAAAATAGAAAACACCCAGGTAAAATAAATAATCTATAGATACTATCGAAAATGACAACAAAGCAAGGTCTCCCTGATCTAGATCTAATGAGACCATCCTCGTGAAGATCCCACACCTGTAAGTCTCACAATGAAAAGAAACACAATCCTTCATAAAAGGATTTTAGAAAAAGATCTCAATTTTCCAAATTGCAAAAGTGAGAAGTAAGGAATTAAATTCCTCTTTCAATACTTATTCACTTTTTGAGTGAATAATTGATTAGGGTAAATAGCGAGTTAGACTAGCTAGACTCTGAATCGACCCAAATGAAAACTGGCTATTCTAAGTAATTGGAATTCGTCTATGTCAAAGCTAGTAGAATTTGAAAATCAATTAAGTAAAACTCAAAAATCTTGAAACCAGAATCATAGAAGGCCTTAACAACTTTGCGACAATGCAAAACTCTAAATGCATAGACACGCTTATTGGTCTAATCACATAATGCAAATTAGTGTGGATTTAACAAATCATCTAAGGGTTTAATTTAATATTTAAAAGATACATCGACCATATAGGGATGAAATTAGTAAAATATGAGTAGATGAATCACTAACTCCATGTACCGCTGCTAGGGATATAATTTCTTCACACTAAAACACATGATCAAGTGCAATTGCATATAATAACATAGTTGAAACAATAAATGCATTAAATACCTAATTTAACCATGTATTCAATTATACTGAAATAATCCATTTACATCACTCACATTTGCATAAAGCATAATGAAACAAGAATGAATTAAATCACAATAGCATAAATCCACATATAACTGAATAAGAGATATGTCCAAAATACTAGATAACCAAATATCATCATAAAACATACTGCCATCTCAAAAAGGCATTGACATGCAAATATGATCAACTACACAACATAGTAGTATAACACCTATGATACTGAAATCAAAGCATAACATCCGATCCTTACGTCATCTCAAAAGTAACATAACATGAGTATCAAGTATCTCCCAGATCAAAATAAACAAGGTACAGACTGCAAACATGAGAGGCACTACAAGAGTTCAAATCACACTCCTTCCATGTTCGATGAACAAAATTTACAACATCTTAAAACCAAAATACAATGAACTAGATATTTAACAAGATATAACATTCACTTTTCTCATATTTATAAAATAATAAAATTGGTTACAAGATTTCTACTTGATGAGTTCACTATTATTGCTACAAGAATGTTTGTTGCCCATGAATATTATAATGAGACAATGATTTTTTCCTAGTCATACTTTTAACTCACTTGAGTTATTTATACAAATTATGTCATAGGAAAAGGAGGCTTCAATTAATGCATAATGCCACTTTTGTAGGTTGGAATGCCACTATCTAATACATTCTTTTAATAGTAAATCCAACCCCATATTCTTGGTAATATAAATTTTAGACAGAAAAAAATTATTCCAAAATTTTGCACCATTGATAGTTAAACTTTGAAAAGACTATGAAACTATACATTTTTAAAAGACTATAAAAAATATTTCCCTAGCTTTTGCTTAAAATTTTGAAGTAACTAAATTTTATCTTAAACTTTGGCATCCCTAGCTTTGGCTTATTATCTTTCAAATAGTTGTTACATGGAAAAATGTATTGATGGCCTTAAATAAACCAAACTATAGATTCAACACACATTTTGAGTATTCTATAGATCTAAAGGCCCTACACAAATCCAAATCTAGAAAAGGTTATAGCCTAAGCAACTTTTTGGTAAAAATAAGAGTCCTATATATGCATATAAAAACAAGTCTGATGGGCATTACTTAAGAAAAATTTACCCATTTATATCTTGAAATCAACCACAAAATTTTTCACCTAAAAGATACATAATAGAGTAGAAAAAAAGTGCAATGTAAATACGATGCAAACATAGCCTTTAAAAATCCCTCTAGATAGACAATATTGAAGTTGAATGAGATGTGATTGCTCCTTGAGGAACAAGTGTAGGATGGCTTGGTAGTGGAATAAATAGTTTCAATGAATCCATCAATGGCTTATTAAATTGGGACTAGAACTAATCTCATATTTGTGATCTACAATGACCTTGTATAGTGCTATGAACACTCCAATATCATACAAATAAAAGTGTGTTGCTAGATGATGTCTTGTCTAGTATAATCCATGCATAATATGGAAACACAAATAAGAAAAAACCCTAGCCACCACTACAATGGCTAGAGAATGTGGCAAACCCTTCTCTAAGTAATCCTCAACTTTCTCATGGGCAACTCCTCCTAGTCTAAGGAAGTGACCCATTTAGGAATGTATCTTTGATCCTCCCAAAAAATATTGTGCCCCCTAGTTTGAATGTCATTTGCATTGCAAAAATCCAGTTGCTAGTTTGCAAGAATGTAATTAAGTTGCCTTGGTTGAGGTTTTGTTGCATACCATTTCAATTCATTCTCAAATACAATGGCATTGAATCTCTTCTGGAACCATCTCTATAGAATTAAATTCAATAGAGAGAATGTATTTAACAACTTCTATTTGATGGTTTGTATACTAGAGGATGTGGACAACTCATTAATTGGGATAAAAGCTCGGTGTTCTTTATTAATACTCTAGAGGACAAGCAGAGGAAGATTGCGAGCACCCTTGGTTGTGGAGTGGGAAAGTTTCCCTCTACTTATCTTGGTCTCCCTTTGGGTGCTAAGCCTCCTAATTCCTTCTGGAATGGAATTCTTGATAGGTTCAATAAGAAGCTAGTGAGCTAGAAAGGGACTACTCTTTCTCAAGTTGGCAAATGCCTCTTGGTTAAATCTACTCTTAAAAACCTCCCAATGTATGCCTTAAGCCTTTTTGGGATCCTAGTCAAATTTGTAGAGAAAATGGAAAATATTCAGAGGGATTTTTTGTGGTTGAGTCTTGAAGCGTGCAATAGATATCCCCTGGTGGGTTGGGATAATGTTTGTCTTCCTAAGTGCTATGGTGGATTAGGTATCAGGAAACTAGGCATCTTAATATGGCTCTCCTAGCCAAATAGATCTAGCACATCTTTAATAGTATAGGGGAATGGAGAGATGTCTTTATTTATAAGTATCTTAGAAGACCTTCAATTCAATTTTTGCTAAACAATGAGGACATTCCAAGAGGGTCTATTATTTGGAATAGTATTCTAAAAGAAAGAGAGCTTTCCAAGGCTAAGGTTGTTTAGGAAGTATGGAATGGGGAGGATATTCAATTTTGGATGGATCAATTGTTGCTACAAGGACCTCTTTTTAATAACCCTACATTTGAAATGTGGGCTAATGAATGTATAAGGAAATTTGGTTTAAAGGTTAATGATTATAGAATTGACTAGGGATGGAAAGAATTTTCAATTATCTCTGAGGATCTCAAGCTGATCATGACTATGCTGAATGCTATGGTTATTAATAACAAAAGGGATGAAATTGTATGGGGTGACAACCCTAGTGGTTGTTACTTGGTAGCTTCGGGCTACAATTCCCTTTGGAGCTTAAAAGAGAAACCCCCTTGGGTGAAAGCTTGGTTACCTGGGCTTACCCTGAAGATTAATAATTTTTACTAGCTAGCTTTGCAAAACAAGATTCTTATAGAGGACAATCTGATAAAAAGAGGTCATATTATTCCTAATAGGTGTATCCTATGTAAGAATCAAATGGAATCAATAAATCATATGTTTATACATTGCCCTTTTTCAAGGGAGGTCTGGGACAATATAACAAAAAAAATTGGGGTTAGCTGGTGTAAACTAGATAATCTACTAGATTTCTTTTGCCATTGGACAAATATGTTCAAGGGTTTAGACCTGCTAGACTTATGTACCTAGACCTTGCCTCATTTTTGTTGGGGAATCTAGAAGGAAAGAAACAATAGAATTTTTAGAGACAGAGAGGAACTTGTTTATATTCTAGGAGAGAAGATTTTTAGAAGCATAAAGGAAAAGTATGAGGTAAGGAAGGGGGTGATATTGAAAATGGTGGTAATAAGAAAGAGAAAGAAAAGTACATGAGGTCTAAAAGACAGGATGTGAAATTGTTGCTCCCTCTTGAGGGATGGCATAAACCAAACTTTGATGGTGCTTCAAAAGGTAACCTTGGACCTTCAGGTTGTGGAGGTATCATAAGAAATTATTTTGGTGAAGGGGTGGTAGCTTTTTCTTATCCTTTGGGCTTCCAAACCAACCACTTTGCAGAAGCCAGTGTAGCTTGCTATACAGTAAAACTCGCTTTTGAAATAGGGATAAAAAAATTATGGTTGGAGGGGAATTCTAATAACATCATAATATGTATAAAAGGAATCAGTCAACCTTCATGGTCTATAGCTAATTTAATTTAATAGACCAAAATATCCTTCAAAATTTTGAATGTTCCCACATCATCCATGTTTATAGGGAAGCTAATCTCGTGGCTGACTGGTTTTCCAATGAAGCAATCAGGCAAGATAAGATGGTGACTTGGAATTCAGATGGGAATATTCTGGTAGAAGTGAGGAGTCTTATCGATCTTGAAAAAATCCAGGGAAGTACGGTGGAGACCTTATTGTAATAATGTTAATTTATGGAAGTTGGGGTGTGAGTTATTGTAATTATTACATTTACGAAAAACATAGTCATGAGGTGAGGTTATCAATGTCATATCAACACATTTTGTAGGTTGATATTTTCGATTGCCTTTTTTCCTAGGGCATGGAAATTTTTTTTGGCAGTTCTCAGAGACGCAAAATTCAAAGCTTTCAAATGGTTGAAAAGGGTTTGCAAAGGTTGGTGTTTATGAGAATTGTAGGGGTGGAGAGCACAGAAATGGTGGGGGAACAAAGCAGGAAGGATCCTGTGGGGGAAGTGGAAAAGTGGAAAGAAAGGGCTAAAGTCTGGGAGAAATTGGAGAAGGGAGGTATAGTAAATTACATTGTTAAACTCCATGACTTCGACCTAGATGTTACCAATAGCATGGTGAATTCTTGGAAGAGTGGGAGAGTTAAAGTGAATGGAGTTTTGTTCTAGATAACAAAGGAAGTCATTGCTCTTGTGTCTGAAATTCTGGTGGAGGGCTTCAAATTTTATAGAGACAAGAAGTTGTCAGTGAATGTGGTCAAAGATTTTGTAAAGAAAATGGAGGGGAGGAATGATCTGGTAAAATCTGAAATGTACTATGAAATGGATTCCATCAAAAAACTTTGGAGGTATGTTTCACGAGCAGTTATAGAGTATATTTCATTGGATGCCAAATTTGATCAGTTGAGAACCCATCACTTTGTTTTTCTCAACCATTTTTGTCATGGCATCAAGATTTCTTTCCCCTATTACTTATTTACTTCTATAAGCAAGGCCATCATAACATATAAGACAAAACCCTCTACAAATCTTGCCCTACATGAGGGATTATTGTTATTAATTTTTGAATTCTTTAAAGCCCAAACTTTAAGAAAATCCCCTCAACCTGGTGTGGATGCCTTTGAGGACTCAGGAAGTTCAAGTTTTTCCTCTGATTTTGAGGATAGTGAAAGTATAAGTTCAGAGGGGAAGAAAAAATATTCCTTTGGAAAGAAGGCTAAAGAATCGGAGAAAAATTTGCCCTCATCAATAATCCCAAGCAGGAAGAGTCCTAGAGGACATGGGCCTAAAATTATAGGCCAGGGTGATGAAGAAAACAATGAGGAAGGGGAGGATTTAAAATTTGATGATGAGGAAGAGAAGGAAATGGAAATGAAGAGGGAGGAACCAGTTGCAAAGAAAAGGAAAAGGGAAAAATAGACAGGTGCAGAGGGGGTTTTAGGGTCAAGGTTATCTCTACTATTCCTCTTTCCTCTATTCATCCTCAGGAGTAGGAGAAGGATAATATTGGAGGAGAGGGTGGAGAAGTGATTATTAAGGATAGGTAAAATGCATGGAGAAATTTTAATGTTAGAACACCCAAGATGGGGATAGTTAAGGAGACTATTAATCCCCAAATTCTAGAACAAAAATAGGGCCAACTCCAATTTGAAGACCTCATCAATCTAGCTATGGTGGAAATAATAGATAATGCTAGGGAAATAGATATGAATCTTTTGAATAATGCTCATAATAACATGATTGACAACTTCAGGTCAATCAAATGGCTTTACCACAAATTAAATGAGGTCAGGGGAAAAATTGGCCAAATGGAAAATAGTAAGATGGAGCCAAGTCTGAGGAAGTAGAAGAATAAGGAGGATAGAATTAGTCTAGCTGAGAAGAAAATCCAAAACTTGGAAAACTGCAATCACAATCTAGTGAACCAGATGATCTCCATCCTCAATTCTATCAATAAAAACATTTTATCCCTTATTGGAATGTTAAAAGCTAGAGGCCTACTAGACAAGAGTGAGGACAAGGACAGGGAAAGGGCTAGGGGGAAGAGGATGCGACAACTAAAATTACTTTCAGCAGCTTGGATCAGGAAGCCCAGAAGAGTCAAGAGCAGATTGCTAAGGAGATTCACAAAGCCTATGAAGCTACTCAGACAATGCAAGAGCTTGAGCGAAAGATAGAAAAGTAATCATGTTTTATTTATTCTTGTCTTTATTTGTTAGTTTATTGTTGTTTTGTGTTTAGTTGGCTTTTTCTTGTTCTAGCTTTTTTGATGTAAGTTGAATTGGCCTTTTGTTTGGCCTTTATGTTTGGCTAGGTTTTCATGCTTATTGTCAACCGTATGACTTATTTTTGTTTGGCTGGGTGTTTTATGCTTATTATCAACCTTGGTTTTTGTTTTAACATTTGGGTTTTGGGATCCCCATAAAACCTATTTTTCTTATCAAAAACAACTTCTATTTGATGGAAACAATTTGATTCTAAAATTCTTGGCATGAAAATAAAGAACAAAAAATATCTAGTCCAAAGAAAAAGAAAAAAAGTTTATATTAAACCCTCTTTAAATAAAAGACTTGGCTTATTTCACTAGTATTCCTAGATTCACTTCTAATTTTTTGGGCATTCCCTAGTTCCTCTATAGTTCCAAATTTTGGTGAGGATGATGGTTTACCAATCCATCTTACATTATAAAGAAAATAGAATGGATCAAATTAAAACAAGGCAAGAGACCTAGATCTTGTAAATCATAAGTCAAATTATGCCCATTTTTTTGGTGTATTTTTGTAGGTGACTCATCTTAAAGCATTTGGACATTTAGGAATTTCTGTGTAGAAATGGTGGAGTACATAGTGGTAAAAAAAGTATCATTCTAAAATACTCACTTGATACTTGTTATGTTCACCCCTCAATACTCACCCACTAGAAAATACCAGTACTTTTAGTGAAATGTATTAGTAGTCATTATGAAATGTCCCTATAGTGGTGCACAAAAGGGTCAATTGCCAACCCAAAAAGATAAAAAATGATTGACTATTAGTATATATGTGATCAACTAGTAGAGGTATCTATGAAATTTACTTTTTCATGATCATTAGACCCCTAACAACTACTAGATATCTTTCCCTACCTTCCTTCAACTAGCTGTAAGGGTCATTAGGCAATAGAATAGGCTAGTAGTTCCAATTTTCCTTCTTACAGGACCAATTCAGTGTTAGGATTAACTACACAAAAATAAAAATTACATGCAAATATAACCAATATAAGAAAATAATAAATCACATAGAAGAGAACACAAGACACCAATATTTAACATGGTTCATCCAATCCTTGGGCTACATCCAACAAACAACAAGTCTAATATTATTATTATTCAATGATTACAACTGATTATAATCTATAATCCCTCACAAGTTAATATCATTGCAAGAAGAAATTATTGCATCACACCTTATGAAATCCCTAAGACTAAGCTCTTTTATACAAGTATGTTTTCTGTTTTAGGGTTAAAATTAGTAACAACATGTCAACTCAAAAATTTCTTGGGGACTCCACCCCCAAACCCCCACTCGATACCTGGCCTAACACTAAAGCCTACCAAGGAATTATGGAGTATTTAAAATACTTCCTTGATCCATCACAAAAAACTGAAAATCTCCAACTTGGATATTGATCAAGCTCCACACTAGTCAATATTCAGTTGAATATTATTAAAAATTAACTCATCTAGTCACACAAACAAACATATTTAGGGTATAATCTAGAAGTTGTAATGTCTCTGTAATTATAGGGCACAATTAATTACTTGATATGGATAATTTTCAAGAATGGTCTTAGACATTTTTGAGCCTAATGGAAATTGTCTAGAATTTTGCTTGACCGTGACATTAGCCTCTTCCAACCAGTTGCCCTGTAGATTTGAGACATGATGGATCACCATTCTCATTCTATTTTTTCTGTGATTTTAGTGGTCAATCAATATTGAAATTAGGTCAAATTAACAGAATTACAACAAAATCCTCAATGCTTAAGAAAATGGTTCAATAACTAGATTTTCTATTTATATAAATAACAAAGATATGAAGGAATAACATTCTAATTCTTTCCTATTGTAGTAAATGCCACTATGCATCCATAAATAGTTGTATTGAAATACTATCAACTAAGATATCAACATCTATATTATTACTCTACAAAATAACAAAGGCAACAACCTAATGAATATCAAACTATTGTTTAAATATGGAAGAATTCTTAAGAAATTTAGATTGGGCATAGCTAATAAGTAACCTCAAAATAGAGCTTTGAGCAAGAGGGAAATGACTTGGGAACAAAACCACCCTTTAACAAAGACCAACATCGATTTTAAATTCCCTCGATAAGAAGGTATGCGATATACACATGTTAGAGGGGAGACACAAGTATCATAAGCAAAATTTTCCATCCATTCCAAGTAGCAATGTGAGTAAAATCCGGTGGCCTTTCACCCAAGTGATAGCCTATCGACTAATAAGGGTAAAAATTAAAGTTGGGACATTAAGAATAGTTTATAAATATAAAACCTATATATTTGTGATGTGTATATATCCCACTCCAAGGGTTTGGCCACATAATGTAGCCAAAAAAGTACAAATGTCTTAACACACAATATTCAAATTATAGGAACTTTGTAAATAGTATCATCCAATTTAAAAATAAATTAGATTCCAGGTAACAACTTAATAGAATTTTAGTAAAATACTTTGGATATTGTGGGCCTAAGCCACCTTTTTTACATAAAACTTTTCAAAATTAAAAATTGAAAATGTTTCCAAGTAATATGATTATTGAGTAGAAATAAATATATAAATTAATTGTTTTAAATGTGCGATTTTTTATAAATTCTTCTTGCAATCAAATACTTTCAAATATAACATATATTTTACTTTTTAATTTAATGTTTGTTAGTGAGTCTTTGAGAGATAAACTTCTATAAGAAAAAGGTGATTCAAGAGTCATGGAACCCCCTTGATTGTGGATAGACCAACATAAAATTTGATAGGAGTTCAAAGGGATATGCAAGCCCTTTAGGAGTAGGGTTAGTAGCCCATGATTCAAAGGGTAATATCTTGTTATTAGGGGTTAAAATTTTGAGGGAGGGGATAGTAATGAGGCAAAAGCTCAAGCGACACTTATTGCAATAAAAAGAAAAACTAGAATGAACATCACTAAGCCCTATCTAGAAGGGGATTTCTTTATTATCATCAACGATCCAATCAAACGATGTTTGGAGAATGGTATTTGAACAAATACATAAGAAGTTCAAAACCATATTGAATCTTGTTGAAGAACTTAAAGTAATTCATGTTTGAAGAGAAATAAATAATACAATTGATATGATGTCCAAAGTTGCAGTATCTTTGAAGAATTGAGATAAAGATGAAATAAATAAGGAATTCAAAGGGGTCAAATTACGAGACATAGATGTTAGATTGTGTAGACTAAAATTCTAGGCATAGATAGGACACTATTAAAAATATGTGCACAACAATGGTCAATTGATCAAAATTTGCTAATGCATCTTTAGAGAACATATTTCCATTTCAAAATAGTATTTTCCAAATGATATTCTAAGGGAGCATATATGAGTAATGATTACAAGTTGGGCAATAAAAGTACACAAAAATTTGGAAGAAATAGCTTAACCCTACACTTGTCATTATTTGAAATATCAAAGATGAAATACATCATAACTTACAATTAAAAATACACTAACAAATGGGATTAAGAGGTATTTGAAGGGGCTTTTCAAACTAAAATTTGAATTTTAGAGAAGTTTCAAAGAGAAATGGAGGTTTGTTTCTACTTAGAAATTGTTAATCAAGCATAAGTGTATTAGGGAGACACAACATTATGGAGGCTAAAAGATGTCTTCACTATTGACAACCCAAGCATTTGGAATTTCTTGGATATCATCCTTGGAGAAAATTTCATCATGGTGAAGTGTAAATTTAGAACAAATGTAGACATCTATATTTTAGCATGGGAATTATAGCTTGAGTAAAGACAAGACCCTTGAAATGATGAGAAAATGTATCAAGCCTTAGTGTTCGGAGAGTATGCCATCGATTATTAGGTTAACATAATGAAGGGTAGGAATTAGGACAAAGGAGGGCTTCTGGAGAGTAGTGGAGGGAACAACTCAATCTTACAAGCCATTTCTAGTGTGGAGTATGAGCATACAAAAAGAAAAAAGAATTGAAGAAGAAATTAGAGGGTGGATATGTTGAAAGAAGTATTGTCTATGTTAGAAAAGTAGGTTCTTTGAAGATTGTGGAGATGAAGTCTATATAAAAGTGAGGAAGCAAGATAAAGATGGAAATGAAGTGATCCCAACACCAAAGGGAGGGAGGAAGGGAAAGAAGGCATAACTAGGTACAAGGGGAGGGTACTTCATACTAGCTCAATCCAAGGAAGAAACAATCAATAACATGTTGAGAAATGAGTAAGAGCATTTAGTCTTTGTGATTTTCATTATGGGAATTTTATTCTATGCTTTTTATTAAGTAAAATAGGTTTTAATGGGTGCCTAAAACCCCACAGTAAACCAAAATTTTCCAAATTTAAGTTCAAAATGTAAAGTAGAACAACAACAAACAAGAGGACAATGAAGGCCACAAACCAGTCTTAAGACAAAACAACCTCTAAAGGAGCAGGGAAACCCAACTAAACTAAAAGTAGGGGGAAAAAACAAAAAAGCCAAGAGAAAAAATGAGGGCACCGTATCTTTGACTAGCTTAGCTATCTTCTCCAACTTTTCCATGGTCTCTGCTACCTTAGTCATCATCTAATTGTATTCTAGAGTATTCTCCATATCCTTCTTCTGCTTGTTTGATCTTTCTTTATGGCTCAGTCTTTCATTTAGGGCTCTAGAAACCACTTTAGGAGCCCTATTTTCCTCATTGACTATGTCAACTTTCTTGTCCAAACCAATCTCCATCATATCTTACATCTTTTTGACATTATCATTTAATATTTTGATGATATTAAGGTTGTGGTTAGTAGAGTTGTGTAGAGTTCACTCCACCTTATCCAATCTCTTATCCAACTTAGTAACCCTAGTTTCTAGAATGCTAATTCTATTAGACCCTTCATCTCCTTCCTTCACTTCTGGTCCCATTACCCTATTCTTTTAGCTCTTCAATTTCATGGAAAATCCACTTGATTGACTAGAAGTTATCCACCATGTTATTGCGGGCATTGTTGAGTAGATTCATCTCCACCTCCCTAGCAATGTCACTAAGAACCACCATTTTTGGGTGAATCAGATCCTCCAAATGGATTTTACCATCACCTCCCTCTAAGACCATAGGTTGTATAGTCTCTCTAACAATTCCCATCTTTGCAGTCTAAGACTTGAAGTTCCTCTAGACCTTTTTCTTGCCCTTGGAGCCAACGGATATAGAAGTTTTCTCCTTTCCATAATCCTCATTCTTGACCTTCTAGATGATGGGAGTTGTCTCTTGACCCTTGCTAGAGTCTTGATCTGCTTCACTTTCAATTCCCCTTTTCCTCTTTGTCAGGCTTTTCACCTTCCTTCGTGCTTGAACCTTACCAGTACCTTCCTCTTTCACACCAGTCTCCTCTTACATATCCATCCCCTCATCCTCTTCATTATAATCCTCTACTAAATTAACCTCAAACTTGAAAATTTTACCTGCCAATCCTTTCCTAGTCTTTTTCTTCTTGTGCTTGTCCAAGTCCTTAATTATCTTGGCCACCTCCTCATTGTCATCTAAATAGATCCCCACACTATCCTCAGTATCAAAAGGGAGATATGAGCTTTGCATGTCATTCGAGGACTCCACCTTGTGGATAATAGATTTGCAATGGGTTTGAGCCTTGAAATTCTCATAGATTAGTAACAACAAGCCCTCATGGAAAGTCAGGTTAGGATACAGTTTCTTCTTGTAACCCATGATATTCTTATTAATTGAGAAGAACAGGTAGTAGGGAATGGAAATTTTTGTGCAATACCTATAGTGGTTAAGGATGACAAATTGATGGATACAGATTCTATCATACCTTGTATCCAGTAACAATGTAAGAAATAATCACCCTTAGGATGACCCTCCAGAGTTTTTAAATTGAATTTGGTTCATAGTACACTCCTATCTTCACCAGTTTTTTCATCTCCTAGCCATATTTAGCAAAATATTTCACTACACTAAGGGACACTTTCTTGTCCCTAAAGAATTTGATCCCCTCAACAAGGGAACTAGTTACCTCCACTATGATGCCTTCATTAACTTGGAAATCAACTGCATCAATCTTAACTTTCCCATCCTTCCAAGACATGACCATAAGATTAGTAACCTTAGGGTTCTAGCCATGTAATTTCTCTATGAACTTGGACATGCCACCATCCTTGAGTTTCTCCCATACCTTTGACCACCTATTTAATTTCACTAACTCAGCCTCTAACTCTCTACAATGCCTTTTGACCACCATCTTGCTGCTTAGAGTAGACATTTTCTACAACCTCTGATAACAAAGAACTAAATGCATATAAAACTCACCATAACAAAGATTTCCTTTGTTCTTGGGAATGCAATAGTAATTAAGCTTACCATTCACCCATAAAGCATGCCAAAAAGCACCCCAATTAACATAAATCATGTCTAACCCATGCTTAGCTCTCATTAAAATTAATTTTTTCTAACATCATTACCTTCAATTATCACTCTTAATATTTCTTGTCCTCCCCTAGATTCTCTCAATCTCTATCATGCTATTTGCCGTCATCAGAAGCCCATTAATCCACTTGTATGATGTTTCCCTTTTGACCATCCAATCAACAACTAAGTTGGCCTCTCTATATTCATGTGACATATGGACCCTATCAAAAGTGAGAAGGATTTGATTGGTTTCTTTCACCAAATTCTTGATTGACCAGGACAAAGGATGCTCACCTCTAAGGCATTTTATGATGTTGTTCAAGTCCCCCTCAAGCCAAAGGAATTTAACACCATATCCTTGGCTAGCATAGTTGTTTGTAGGGCAAAACATACCTTGGTGAAGTGGTTGGTTTGGTGCCCCAAAGGGAAGGCAATCACTACTATGCCATAACCATAGCAATTTGGAATCACTCCATCACAGCTAGCTTGCCCTAGGTTACCTTAAGCTACCCCATCAAAATTCACTTTGTGCCAACCCATAGGGGACAATGTCCATTGTCATTCCTATCTTCTTTTCTATGTGGCATTACTACACCTAGTGTCTCTTGCAAACAGGTTAGAACCTTTTCAAAAAAGGTAGTTCTCCAAAAGGGCATTAAGAATTATACTTGAAATAATCTTGGTGGAGAGGCTAGCTTCTCTGAATATTTGATTATTGCATTGTTTCCATATTCCCCAACCAAAGTGTGGCAGAGCCTATTTATTGATGTCTTGAAGACCAGAGCACTTCCTCGAATCATCCCATTGCCTAAGGAATTCAGTAGTAATAGCAAGTGCACAGTAGTCCAACCCAAAAACATGGTTGAAAAAGGACCAAACCTCTCTGGTGGAAGAGTAATGAATAAACAAGTGGTCCATAGTCTTGGTCTGATGTTTACAAAGGACACATCTATTAGGAATATAAAGACCCCTTTTGATGAGATTGTTAATAGTCAGCATTAACCTATTCTAGAGGAGAAGCCAAAAGAATATGTTGACTTTAGGAATAAGGCCAGGGTACCAAGCCTTTTCCCATAGTGGTTTGGAATCTTTTTTCAAATGAGTTTGATAACTCGAGGCCACCAAGTAAATAATAGAAGAAGCATTCTTCCACACTAACTAGTCCCGATTCTCATTCAAAATCACATGTGAAGGATAGTCATCAAAGGTTTGAGCTCCTCAGAGATTAAGGAAAGGTCTCTCCATTTTTTTCCTAGTCTGTAGTCACTGAATTTACTCCCAAACCTCTGAATGTAAGAATTAGCCAATCTATCAAAAGTAGGAAAATTGAGGAGAGGCTCTTGGATTAGCCAGTTGTCTTGCCAAAACATAATTTCTATACCCTTGCCCACTCTCCATTTTGCCTTGCTTTTGGTCATTTCTCTAGCTTTGAGCATACCATTCCAGATGTAAGAACCCTTGGGAATTCTTTCTTTATTAAAAAATTGTCTACTGGAAGGTTTCCCAAGGTATTTATCTTCCATGATATCTCCCCAATCCCCCTTGCTAGAAAAGAGTCTCCAAAACTGTTTTTCTTGAAGGGCTTTATTGAAAGGTCTCAGTTTTCTGATTCTCAAGCCCACTAAGTGTTTGGGGAGGCACACATTGTCCCAAGAAATTGGAGGAATGTAATGTTCCCTTTCTTGACATTCATTTATTTTCCTTTTTTTATTCATATGATTTTATAATATTCCTCCCTAATTTCTATTCCAGACCTTCTATATCCTATATATATGTGTATCTCCAAGAGACATGCCCTTTCATTATTAATATTAATTATATTAATAAGATAGCTATATTATATATTATTATATTAAATATGATTATAAATTATATAAATCATATTTATTCTAATTAATAATACTATTAATAAGTAATTAAGATATATTTGGCAATAGTTGATTTATGTGTATAGATATATTAATTATTTATATTCAATAATATAGTATTTTAATATCTAATATATATAGAAGTATATATATTTATTATATACATGTATATAGTTAAATGATAATATTTATGATATATATATATATATATATATATATATATATATAATTTATATACATTATTAATCTTTTTAATAATATATAATACTTATTTATTATTAAACTATATATCAAAATGAGGATATCACAAGGAAATTTATTATGTTCCTCCAAGCCATACTAGAGAAAATTCCTCTGGATCTTCTCAAATATTTCAGCATATTTATAGGGAATCCCAAATAGACTCATTGTATAAGTAAGAAGATTCTATAGGGTGGATTTAACCAACTAAATTTTTCCAACTTAGCTAAGAGTAATACCCTTCTAGCCAACCAATTTCTAATTAAACCTATCAATATGACTGGTCCAGAAAGAATCAAGGGGTTTGAGGCATAGGGAGACCCAGATAGGTTGAGGGAAGGCTACCTATGCCACATCCCAAAATATTAGCTATTTTCCTCTGTCTCACTACTAGATTATTGATGAAGAAGATATAGGTCTTGTTCTAATTAATAACATGTCTCGAACCCCTGATGTATGAACTCAAAATCTTTTTGACCACCCTAGCTTCTCCAATCGAGGCTTCCCCCCCCCCCCCCAAGATATTGTCATCCAAAAAATTTTGGTGAGAGAAAACCAGGGGGGTAGAAGAAGGTCTTATACCTTTCAAAGCCCCAGATATCTTGTTGGTAGAAATCATCTTGCCCAAGAACTCAACTAGAATGATGAAGAGAATGGGTAATAGGGGGTCGCCTTGTCTCAACCCCCTTGAGGGTTTGAAGAACATAGAAGGAGAACCATTGGCCAAAACTACCAAAGACAAAGTTGAAATAAGCTAGTTGATAAGCTTGCAAACCTTTGAATCAAACCTAAAGGCTCTAAGGACCTTAAGGAGAAAAGACCAGTCCACCCAATTGTAAGCTTTTGATTGGTCAAGCTTTAAGAGAAAACCTTCTCTCTTTTCTTCTTCCAAGGAGTGGATGACTTCATGGATAGTCATAATAGAATCTAGGATTTGTCTCCCTAGAACAAAACCAGATTGTTGAAGAGCAATAATCAAAGGGAGGAACTTTTATTCTATGTTAACATTCAATAGTAGTATGTTTTTCTTATAGAAAAATTAATGTTAAATAGGGATGCAAGGAGACTCATGTATGTCAAAAAAAGTTTTGTTCACTTAGGGTATGGTTAATTATGTATTCTTTTGTTAATGCCTTGTTTGAAGGGAAGGCACTAACAGTCCGGGAGTTCTTCCCAATTTTATAAATATGGATTATGGTCTATAATGAGAAGGGTATCCTTGAAGGTATTAGATGCTTACAGGGTAGTAGATTTTAGAAGTTAGTAGTATAGTGTAGTTTGAATATTGAATAGAGACTTTTACTGTTCAATAATAATGATATAATTATATATTAATATTAATTTCAATTAACTATTACCAATAAAATATTTAAATTAATAATAAAAATTTAAAATAAATGCCTAGTAGAAAGTCACATGCACATAATTTAGATAGATAAAATGTATGGTGTGTGACATAATGTACCAAAAATACTCAATGAGGACGTGCATCCACTCAAATTAAGAGCTTTCATTTTTTTAGGCCCCATTTATTCAAATCTAGATTTTATGCAATATTGTGTTTCCTATCCCCTAGGGACTCATTTTATATCCCTAAAATGTTTTAAGGATGCTGAGATGAAAATGGAACATCCCCTAGTTGTCCATGAATTTGAAAAACAAAAAGAAACCATAGGAAACATCCCCTAACATCCAGGGACAACTTTAAACCATCTCTAAAATGCCTAGGGGACACTTGAAACATCTACAAAATGAAAAAGGAATTCCTTGAAACATTCAAATGATTTCTTATATTAATAAATAAATAAAAATATATTTTTTTAAATAATATTATTTTCCAAATTGAAAATGTGGAGGGGCCCACAAGATTTAAATTTGTGTTTGTGTATGGAAAATTTTTTAAAAAAATTGACATAAGAAAAAATTTGACAATGAAATTTATGATTAAATACGTTCAATTTTATTTTTTTAAGGGAAGGTAGTAATAGTGGAGGAGTTCTTCCCAATTTTGTAAATGTGGATTATGGTTTATAATTATAAGGGTGTCCTCTAAGGTATTAGATGCTTGCAAGGTAGTAGATTTTACAAGTTAGTAGTGTAGTGTAGTTTGAATATTGAACAAAGACTTTTACTTTTCAATGATAATGATATAAATATTATGGCTTTTAATAAGTCATTTTATGGCTTTTATCTAAGTTAGCAGTGTAGTGTAGTTTGAATATTTATCATTTTTATTTATGATACTTTTAGGCTAGTTTTCATGTTATGTTATTTGATGTAGTGGTACTTGGTTACCTAGATGGGTTGATATAATCTTCATGATTTGCTTATATATTTGATGAGATACTTTGTACTTCATATATTAATGTGTTACTATGCTTCATGGTTACTCATGAGATGATGTTTAAATTTTTTTATATAATGGTCACAGTTAGGACTATGATGATGATATATATTGATTATGGATACTTATCCCATACTTGCATGTGTATGGTGCACGTGTTTGTTTTACTTTTCTATTGTCATGTCTAATGTGGTTTAAGGAGGGAGTCATAGTCACTTGCTAGTCAGGATCTACACAATGTGCCACTCCCCACCATTGCCTATTTAGTTTAGATATATATATTCATATGTACATACTCATCTTTTATGCAAGTTTCAAGTATCAAGCATCAAATTCCTTGATTTGCTAGGATGAGCATGCCCTATCACAATATCTCAATGGTAAAGAGGGGAGATAGTTTTCAAGTCCAAATTCCAACCCTGAGCCATTTTGTCATGTGGTAAAGGACAAGTATATATTTATTCTACTCTTTTGAATTTGTCAATGTGATGTGAATTTCATGACTTAAGCCTTGAGTTTGATTTTTTAGGCTTTGTCTATTTCTTGAGTTTCTTTTGAATACATGATTTACTTCATTACTTTAAGTTTAGTTAGTCAACCAAGAAAATTAATTAAAAAAATAATTTTACACGAAAATTTAGGAAGGAAAAATATTACCATATTTATTTAATTAATTGAGAATTAATTAAATGAAACCATGGGATTAAAAGAATTAGTTAAAAAGTCTAACTTTGGAATTAAAAATAATTAAACTTTTCCTAAAAGCTAAAGAGGGAAAAATTATAATTATTTAATTTAGCCTTCTCAAATTTAGAAGTTGAATTTTAGATAATGAGAATTAAATATTATTTAAAATTAAAATAATTTTTATATTATTTTCTCAAAAATATCTTGCTAATTAAAGTCAATTGGGAATTATTTGTGTGTGTGTGTGTGTGTGTGTGTGTGTGTGTGTGTGTGTGTGTGTGTGTGTGTGTGTGTTTGTGTGTGTTTGTGTGTGTGTATTAAAAGGCATTGTGTGTGCATGAAAGATTTAATTAAGATAAAATAAAATGAAATTTAATAAAGTGAGGCCATTTGGAAAATAGAAACCCTAACTAGGGTTAGAGGCCTTTAAATGGGAATTGGAGCTCATTTCTCTACACATAGGTTTGGAGGAGCAACTTGAGTGTTCACAAGTGAGAATTTCTTTGTGGGAATTTGAAGGCATAAGTTTTGTGAGCACAAGGAATCACTAGATTGTTAGTGTTAGATTAGGGTAGGGTTTTGAAGAAATCCATTTAAGGAAATCTCCCAAAAACTTATGTCTCCTTTGTGCCTGCAAGAAACACAAATTTACTATGGTTGTTCTATGAAACTTTACATTGATATTATTTAGATTAATGCATAAATAGGTTTTAGAGGGACCCAAAACCCTTTACAAAAGCTAAAGATAAACATGACACATCACTAGGTTTTACAAGGACCTGAAACATAAAGATCACCACAAAACATCAAAAAACTAGGTTTTATAGGGACCTAAAACCAGTAGAGTAAAACAACAGAAGAAAACCTAGGTTTTACAAGTACTTGGAACCTAGAGTTTAAACAAAAAGCTGGAAACAAAAAAAATAGAATCAACAAACCAACAGAAACTAGAAACCAGCATACCAGTGAACCCAATCAACTCTTAAAGAAGCACTTTAATGATCTTTGCTACCTCCTTGCCTACCTCCATAGTACTCTAGATGATATCTATCATGGTAGACCCATGAACCTCAGGAGCCTTAGTAACCTTTTTCTTCATACCCTACCTTGTTCTCTTACTTGGACATCTTGGACTCTTAACCCCAATAGTATCTAGAGACATAATCTCCTCATTCCTTTCCATTCCTAAACTGGCTGCCATAGCACATAAGATGGAGGTAACAAGCTCCCTCCTCTTCCCACTATCCTTTATTAATTGACAGAGTTCTAGTTCATACTCATTTAGTTTTTCAAGAATATTTCCAACTATTTAGTTTGTCAAGAATATTTCCAACTTGGCTTTCCAGATGGGCTCTCATAATCCTTTCACGATCCAACACTTTCTACATATCCCCAACTTTTTTCTTAAGCACCATAATCTCATTATAGAGCCACAAATCACCTTGAAGAGAGGTATCAACTTTAACCTAATCTTTATGAAAGAAAGACAAATTCACCTAACAGGAATCATCACTAAGCCCATCAGCAAACCTATTTGTAGAGTAAATGGTACTTTCCTTTTTATCCTTGATATTGACTTGGTTCTTGGTGTTTTAAGTCCTACTTCTCATTAAGCTCCTCTTTATTCTCCCTACTAAGGTTGTGCTCTTTCATGATAATAGCTTTACCATCATCATTCTTTTTAGTTTCCATGTCCATTTTATCCTCAACGGAATCCCTTTTAGGGGAAGTAGGGTGAGCACTTTATTTCCCCTCTTCATACCCCAAAGCTTTCTACCCAACATTAGACTATGTTTTCCTTTCTTTACTCCTATCCACATTGTCCTTGTCAGTGGAAATGCCTTTGCTTCTAGAGTAACCATCTAAATTTGAATTGAGGTCCCCCATTTCCATATTATCATCATCTTCAATAGTTTTATCAAACTCCGTAAACTCCTCCACATTTTTCTTCTTTATCTTTTGTTACCCTTCTTGGCACCCTTAATATCACTACCTCCCTTATTTATAACCTTAATTTTCTTTGCATAAGGGTTATTACCAAGCAATTTCCACTTCTTCTCTACAATGGGAGAGGGTTTAACAACTTTTTTTTTACAATAATTTTCAATAAGTAATCTCTACAAGAAATTCCTTAGACAATTTCACAGTAACCCCATGCATCATAACCCTATCTTCGATCAATTCTTGAAAAATACTCCATAATGTGGGGCTTGTAATGATGAAGCTTCTCAATATACATCGTAACTTTCCCTTTTTTGTAAAATATCCCACACAACCAAATTTTCCTTCCATTCCTTGCAAGTCTTCGACTCTTGTTTCCTTAGCTCTCCTCACATCTCATAGTCATCTCTGCACCTAAAATTGATCTGAGAAACAACAACCAAAAAAGAGAGTAAAGTGTATTTGATTTCCAAGAAGCTTGCTTTCCATAATGGCACAATGGTACCTCCTTGAGATACACAAATAATCCACCATAAACCCATGACTTCTCATCATAAAGTTCTCAATCTTGAGTGATCCTACCTTTGATAGCATGTTTCATATCATAATTAACAACATTTTTCAGATCACATTCCTTACTGAGGTGATCTTGCCAACTCATCTTTTCTTCCCTATAGACCACTTGATTCACTATCCAATCAACAATTTTGTTACCTTCACAAAAAATATAAGTAATAAAAACATTATTAAAAAATTTCATAAGGTCTTTTATTTCCATGATGCTGCCCTTAATAATCCAAGTTATCAGACTCTTATTATTTAGCATATTGGTAATATTAAGAGAATCCCTTCCAGCCATAAATTTTGATATTTGGATTCCACAACCATCCTCACCATGAACAGAGAAATCGTAGCTCAGCTTTATGACTAGTAGACTGATCTTTAGGTATTGCAATAGCATCCACCACTCTACTATAATGATCTCTCTATAATCCACCACACCTTTCTTTTCTAGGATTCCCTTTAGCTGAACCATCAAAATTACCTTTAACCCATCCCAAAGGTAGAGTTCTCCACTTCACATACTGTCTCTAGTCATCCTGTTTAGTTTTAGTACCTTTACTATTCATAGGATTACTTATTTGGGTTTCATCAAAAAAAAATTGAGATTTGAAATTCTCTTTAATAGCTCTGATAATATTTTGACCCAAAACACAATCAGGAGTTTCCTTGATTCTGAAAATTCTATTGTTCCTCTCTTTCCAGATACCCCACTAGAGATGGGGAAGAGATATCTTCCAGAGAAAACCAATATCAACATCCTTTGTAGGACATATCCAACTCTAAAAATAGTGATCAATGTTATTATGTTGAACCCAATAAATTTTCCAATAATGAAGAAGATAACTCCAAACATTTTGGCTAAATCTACAATTTAAAAAAAAGGTTATTCCTATCTTTTGAATCCACCTTGCAAAGGAAACATATGTTAACCAAATACACCCTTCTTTTTTACAAATTATCTAGAGTTTAAATTTTTATTTTGAAGCATTGTCCAAAAAAAGATATTGATTTAAGGAATAAGTCATTTGATCCATGCTTTAGCCCACAAAGGAGAATTATGCTTGTCCTTAGATATAAACATAGAAGAGACCTTGAAGTAGCCTCCAAGTTCAATCCCCAAAACCATAAGGTCCTCCATTTGCGGATAAAGGCTACAAACATTCAGGGCAATCTGGATAATGGAAAAATCTTGATAAATCTCAACAATATTAACTGACTCATTGTTAGTCCAATAATTCTCTACAACTTCACCATAAGTCTATTTGCAAATTTTTATAGAATTCATATCCTCAAAATCCTCAATTAAAGGGTGATCTAGAAGCAACTTATCATCCCAAAATCTGACTTTACTACCATTACCAATTTTCCATTTACATCTTTTAGTTAGGATATGTTTAGCTCCTTGGACCACAATCCAAATAGTAGAAGAAATAGGAATAATAGCATAGGAAAGAAAATTTGAAATAGTTGGAGCCTCATTAAGATACTTATGTTTCCAAATAGAGCTTCATTCCTCATTGTCATGATATACTCTCCATCCTTTTTAAGCTAATAAAGCTTTATTCATACTTCTTATAGATCTAATACCCAAACCACCATCCATCTTAGGTTTACAGATCTTTTCCCAAACAATCAAAGCCATTCTCTTCTTTTCCTAAGTTTTAGACCATAAAAAGTTCCTTTGAATTTTATCAATTGCATTTGCAAATTTAGCTGGAATCCTAAAGAGGCTCAAAGAATAAGTAAGGATACTTTGAAGAAAATCTTTGAGAAGAGTAACTTTACCAACTTGACTCAACATATTACCTTTCCAACCAACTAATTTCTTAATGAATTTCTTAACAAGATACTCCTAAAAGGTATCCAAAGGACTAAGCCCCAAAGGGAGACCAAGATAGGTACACAGAAAAGATCCTATAGAACATCCAAGAATATTAGTAATCTTTCTTTATCTAAGTTTAGGAGTGTTAATAAAAAATAGAGAGCTTTTATTCCAATTAATTAGCTGACCAAAAGTAGAGGAATAAAGATATAGGGCCTTTTTAAGGCTTCTAGCCTCCCTAACATCAGCTTTACCTAGAAAAATAGTATCATCCACAAATTGTTCATGAGATCATATAAGAGGAAGAGAAGGTGGTCTCAAACCTTGAATTCCCCTCTTAAAATTATCTCACCAATATATCTACCCAAGCTATCAACCATAATAGTAAAGAGAATAGGAGATAAAGGATCACCCTACCTCAACCCCCTAGAAGGTTTTAAAAAATCCATGGAACTCCCATTGAAAAACATAGCAAGAAAAGTGTTGGATACAATATGCATAACTAACTTAATAACATTATCACTAAAGCCAAAAGAAAGTAAAATCTTGTAAAGAAAAGTCCATTCGACTCTATCATAAGCTTTAGCAATATCAACTTTCATAATAAACCCCTAATTGTTAGAGAGAGATAAAGAATGAATATTTTCATGAAGTGATATAATAGAGTTAAGGGTTTTTCTTCCAAGAATAAAACCATTCTATTGCTTAAAAATTAGATTAGGAAGAATGCTCAATAATCTCAAAGTGAGGACTTTTAGATGATTTTATAAAGAAAATTATAGACGCTAACAGGTTAGAATTATTTAGGGGAGTCAACTTCAATCTTCTTTGGGATAAGACAAAGAAAGGTAGGGTTAATTTCCTTTAGCATTCTTTTAGCTCCAAAGAATTCTTTAACAACATCACACACATCTTTACCAACTAGTTTCCACTCATCCTGAAAGAAAAACATAGGGAAACCATTCGGTCCTAGGGCCTTATCTCCTTCAAACAAGCACACAACTTTTAAAATTTTCTCTCCCTTGGGAATAGTGCTCAACATTTTATTCTTCTCATAAGTAACTATTGTCACAAATGTTTGCACCCTTGTCCAAAGTTTTTACCTAAGGACAACCTTGTGAAACATGTAAACAACCTCCAAGTTGTGGGACTTGAACTATGAGGTTGAGTCTCTGGAGAAGGTCGGCTTCCTTTACTATCAGGATGCACCTAACTACTCTTGGAGAGGAAAAGGGAGAAGGAATGCATAGAAGCAAATCTACCTACTCTAACCTAAGGGGCTGATGCACCAAAATAGAGTGTTCAAACCAATCTCTGCCCATACATGTACTATTGAACTATCATGACACCAAAAGATATACACATCCAGACTTGCTTTAATCTAACAATCACATGCAGATTAGAAAACCCAAATGAATGACACAAGGAAAGAGAGGATTCACTTATATACCATTCATAGGCCAAAAGAGATACATTCATGCAAGATTATAGATCTCTACAATACACCAATGAGAGGTAAATAGCTCTTGCACTTTACATTGATGGCTGAAGGAGATAAGGTAGAATGTCATACAGTTCAGAGACAAAGGGAATTTAGAGGAAATTGCAGAGCAATATCAGAGAAGTCAAAGAAGAGTCAACCGACCTAACCAAATTTACAAAAATTGCCTTTATAGCTCAAGCATAACTGAGATATTTTTCTCTGAAGTTATTCCACAACCACCGCCATTAAGTCTTAACAAAGATATGGAGAAAATTTGATTTGAGCATAGGTTCAGATACAATGAAACCTGATATTTTGTTGAGATAGGGCTCTGATAGGAATGGCGCCATTAAACCATTCTAACCAAGTATATAGATAAACTGGGGTGGTGGAGTGTTCTCCTTCATTCACTGAGTTCAGCATTCATTCGGGAGTGGTTGGCATTGATCATAAGGATCAAATCATGCAAGAAAATTTGATCTCCTTCATTTTTGGTTCATCAGTCAGCAAAAAATCAGTAGGTCAAATAGAATACTGCAACCAGAATGGGCCACCTAGACCAATTATTTTTTCATTTTGCCACCTGTAAGGCCTTCCCAAGTTTGACCACATCTAACTGACTAACTGCACAACCTCCAAAACCCTGACCATGATAACACATAACTGCCAGCCCTAACCACCAATGCTAACTATAGCATTATCTCCTCAAGCCCACAAGGACACGTGTCACTGAATTGCTATCTCGCTATACATAAAAAGTGAGCACCTCGCCATAGTGAGATAGTGATCATCGTAAATTCTCATTGATCATATGGAAGACATTGATACATTACTTAAGAGAAATATGGTGGGTCCCTTGTCACTATGTCACTGTTCATAACCCTCGTGCAACTCACCATAGCGAGATAGCAACGATTGTAGATTTGAGATCGATGTGACGATCATAATCATTGACATGTTCTATGCATGGGGGTGTGGGTCTAGTTATTGATGACATGAGAAAACCTTGCACCACTGGCATATAAATTCATATTTTATAAAAACCTAGCCATATTACCATGTTGCTTGGGTCCCATTGCATGTTTATTTCTTGACTGGGCACTATGTTGCTAAAGGCGAGAAGAACAAGTTTCCCAATAGCGATATAGCAACCTCCGGTGTCATCACTTTTCCCGATGTATATGTGTATCCCACTAGATGCCATCATGTGCCAAAAATTTATAATTGATATCTGACAGAGCATTGTCTGGGACCCATCTTCTAAAAAAGTTGTCGTAGGATTACTTTTCGTCAAGGCGCTATGTTGCTAATGGTGAGAAACACAAATTTCATGATAGCAATATAGCGAGCTCCAGCAGGTTACCAAAAATCGGCGCTGGACTTCATATTTAGTACTACAAAAAAATTTTGATAGTCACTATCTCACTATGGGAAACAACCTCGCAACTTTTCATAGTGAGTACACAACATTCATAGATCTTAACAAGATCCAATGGCGAGGAAAGTTGTAGGCTAGCAGAAACAAAATAGGAGAGAAAAGAAATATAATAAAGTTTTAATCATTTAATTTTTTTGTATTTCCCCGGAATTAAAATAATATTAAAGATGGGAAGTGGCTATTGGGTGGGTCAAGTATTTGAATTCAAATTTTGGTAGGTGGCAAAAATAGGTAACATTTTTGGCAACTCAGAGGGGACGCAAGCCAGTTATGGGCGTGACTAGTGACCTTATGCATCCATTAGGCTATAGAGTCGCAAAAGATTTGGATTAAAGCACTATGAAACCCTAACCCTACCTCTATGGGAACAAAACCCTGGAAAACCTACCCTCTACAACTAGATTCATCAACCTTCAAAACTTCAAAAAAATTGGCTATCTCACAGAGAGAAACTTGTGCTCGTGCACTTCTTGGAAAGTAGGAAACCAATAGAAAGAAAACTAAGCTACCTTTGTACATGAAACCTCAAACCCTATCAAAAACATGGTTTGAGATAGATCCCATTGACTGGGATAGGAAAAATTTCACCACTAGGCTTCCTTAATTGAAAAGCATTGGCCTGCTTGCAACTGACAATCAGATAGGGACCACTCCACAGTGCGTCAAATTTTGAGTGTCTCACTGGTTTTTCCCTATCTGCATCCCATTTCAAAACTAAATCACCCTCTCTAAAGGTTCTGATTCTAGCCTTCTTGTCAAAGCTCATTTTCACCTACTGCTGATGTGTTTCTAGGGTCTGCATGGCCTAACTTCTTTTCTCTTCTAGCTACATCAGCTCTGCCATTCTTACTGTCATGGCATCATCTTCAATTAGCTCCAACTGATGAGCTAGTTCTAGGGATGGGAATTCTAATGAAATTGAAAGCCTTGCTTCTCTACCATATACCAACATAAATGGTGAATTTCCTATTGACCTCTTAGGTGTTATTCTGTTAGCCCACAGTGTAGTCCTCAACTTTTGATGCCAACACCTCTAGTTATCCTCTATAGTTCTTTTCATAATCCTAATTAGGTTTTTGTTGGACGACTCAGCCAAACCATTACCCTGAGGATAGTAGTTTGAGGATGTTCTTAAGTAGATATTATGGTCAATTGCCCATGCACAAATTTGAGCTCCTACAAAAGATTTTGCATTATCTAAAATAATGGTTGAAGGGGCACGCTTGGTCACAATTCTATCAAGGAACTCAAAAACTAAAGATTATGTGGCATCCTTCAATGCAACTACCTCTGTCCATCTGGTAAGGTAATCTGTAGTAGCTAAAATCCATTTGTGACCAAAACTAGAAGAAGGATTGATAGGGCCTATGAAATCCAATCCCCATTGAGCAAAAGGCTAGTCCACCTGAATGGGATAAAGAGGAAGAGCTGCAAGCTTTTGCTTACTAAAGAAGAAGGCACATTTTTCACATTTCCTCACATACCTATGACAATCATGGAATAGGGATGGCTAGTAGTAACCAGCCCTCATGACCTTCATTGTAGTTGTCCTTGCTGAGAAGTGACCACCATCAGGACCATCATGAAGCTCTTGGATCATTCTTTTAGCTTGGTCTATGGTAATGCACCTTAATAGGGTTCCATTAAAATCTTTCCTGAAAAGGATACTATCAATTAAGACATAAGGAATTGACTACAATCTATATTGTCTCCTTTTAGTTCTATCTAATCCTTGAGGATATCCATTGCCTAATAAGAAATTCTTCATATCATCCATCCAATTCCTTGGGTCATCATTTCTTGTCTCTTGTTGCTCTGTTAGTATCATAGCAACTTCCTCATTTGATTTCTGAGATGATATCATCTGTTTACACAACCCCTTCCCTCTTACCATCTTGGTGATTTGGATGTCAACATCATATTCCATTACTTTAGTAATCCAACCAGCTATCTTCTCACTAATATCTTTTCTCAAAAGGAAATCCTTCACACTAGCATGGGGTACTAACAAATGAATTTTATTATAAGACAGGAGGTGTCTAAATTTATTTAAAGCTCTGATGACTGCAAGGGCTTGCTTCTCTACATAGTTGTCTTTGTCTTCATACTCTTTAATCCCTTCACTAAAGAAGGTTATGGGTTTCTCTTCATCTTTATCATTTGTTTGAGTCAAGACAATGAAAATGCTTGACTCACCACCAAGGGTATAAGGGATAAAATCCTTTTCAAAATTTGGATTAATGAGAGTAGGGGCTGAGGCTATGGCTGCCTTAATCTCTTCAAAACTTTCCTTCCCTTCCTTGGTCCATGCAAAAACCATACTTTTCTTGAGCATAGCCGTAAGGTGTTTTACCATGGTAGCAAGATTAGGGATAAATCTTCTCACAAAATTTATCCTACTAGTGAAACTTTGCAACCCTTTCTTATGTTTAGGAAGAGGGAGAGCAAGTATTGCTTTTGTTCTTTCTATATCAATGGTTAAACCATCCTCAAATACAACATTGTCCTAATAATTTTCCTTGATTGGTAGCAAAGACACACTTGCTCAGGTTAAGGGATACCCCAAAATCTCCACACCTTGAGAACACCTATCTTAAATGATCAAAATGATCTTCTACATTCTTTGAATACACTATGATGTCATCAAGGTAAACTAATACAAACTTTCAAATCATATTTTTGAAGGCCATCTTCATTGCCTTCTAAAATGTAACACCTGCATTGGTTAGCCCAAATGGCATCTTACAATAAGCATAGGTACCCCATTTGATGGTAAATGTAGTCTTGTACCTATCAGACTCTTTGGCCAGCACTTGATTGTAGCCATAAAATCCATCAAGAAATGAGAACCTCTTTGAACCACTGACCTTGGACAAAATTTGCTCCATGGAAGGGAGAGGATGGTGATCTTTAAGGGAAGCTTGGTTAAGGTCCCTAAAGTCCACACACAATCTAATTTCTCCATTCTTCTTCCTAACTGGGACAAGTTTTTCTACCCATTACGAGTGCTTGATGGGGAAAATTATATTGGCCTCAATCAATTTGGATAGCTCCTTTCTCATCAAGGGTTCAATTTTGGGATTCACGCACCTCTATTTTTGTCTTACTAGTTTGACATTATCAATTAAATCTATGGTATGCTGAAAAAACCTTGGGTCAAAACCCTTTAAATCATCATACGTCCAAGCAAATATATCATTAAATTATTGACAGAGATGAATAAAACTTTCTTGCTCAATCTCAAAACATACCTTCCCCCATGTTTAAGGATTTTCCATCAGCAACCATGACTGGGGTGTGATCATCTTCATTAGTAGCTAAGTTCATAACTCTACCTCTCACTTGGTCATCAAGATTGAAAACACTCTCTAAGGTACTAAGACCCTTAGGCAATTTTTTGGAACTGAGATTAATGATTTGATCACCATACTAATCCTGTAGTCTTGACTGGTTTCTATCTAAAAATTCTGCTTCATTCTACAAGAAGCTTACAATTTGTTCACCAGATTCAAACACTTGCCAATGGATGTTGTTGTCAGGGATGGTAGGCCTTACTAAAAATTTTATTTGTTGCTTCTTCTTCTCCTCAAGATTCCCTAGCACATCATGAGATGCACCTATTGCTGCAAGTCTATCAGCATGTCTATTTTATTTTCTAGGGATACTTTGAATATTAAATGCATTGAAACCCTCAAGAAAATCCCATACCCTATGTTTATAAGACTTGAGCAAACTTTTCTTGGTGATATTCTAATTTCTCACTTGATTAACCACCAACTCACTATCCCCATATACACTTAAAGCTTGAATTCCTCTTTTCTGAGCAAGTAGGAGACCCTGAATCAAGGATTCGTACTCAGCCACATTATTAGTGCAACTGAACTAAAGCCTAAAGGAGAAGTAGTACCTTGTGTAGGAGAAATCAACATCACACCAGCCCCTGATCCATTCTTATTCCTTGATCCATCAAAGTACATACTCCATACCCCACTCACATCTTCTTTAGTCTCCATAAGATTGGGAACTAGAGCATCCTTCTCTAATATACAATATGTATTGAGGAATGTCTCAAGGGTTTCTAGCATAGGATCAAATTGATATGCATTAGCCCATTCATCTAAGAGAAAATCAAGTATCTCTACTAGGGAAGTAGTAGGCTCATTCATTATGTCATTCTCATCCATTTCTAAGATAGTGCAGTTCATGTTGATGAGATTAGGGTGTAGGATTCAATATGATGGAGGGCTTGAGGCTCTACTCTGATTGAAGCTTTGGCCCCATATCTTGTTCTAAAAGACATATATGACCAATCAGAAGATATGTAACCACCTATTTGAGCAGTGAAGTCTCTTGACAGACAGATGGCAAAATGTGGCTTGACTTAAGCAACAGATATATCTTGAGTTACAGTACAACTAGGGTATGCATGTAGGGCCATTTCCACATTCCTAAGGATCCCTACAGTCTTGATAGTACTACCATCCAACTGCAATACATCCTTAACAATGGGCTCATATTTCATTTCCAAGGCATCAACGACACACCTAGGCAGCACTAAACTGCTAGCCCTTGAATCAATCATGCAATTGTGGACTAGTTTACCCCCTATAATTAGAGAAACATAAAATGGAGGGGGTCTAACCTTTTTACTTTTTTCTTCCTCCCTTGATGGTTGTACTAGGCTTGTGACACTTTCCATGCTGGGTGGCTGACCCCTTGGTTCAATACTTTCCAGTTCTTGTTGCAGCAACCTCTTTTGCATGGGTTTAGTAGCAACATCATCCCAAATGGAAATATTCACATTTGTCTTCTTCATTTGTTTTACCATGCTGAATGGCATAGTAGGTGCTTTGGTAGAACCCTTAGGAGCTGCATTTGTAGGAGGTTGAGATGCAACAACCTTAGGATCACTTACATCTTTTCTGCCATTATTTTGCCTTTTCTACTGAGAAGTATTTAATCAATCTTTTACTGCTCATTCATGAGGTATTGCATTTGAAGTTGAGGCATGATTAAGAGGAGAAGGGGTAGCATCTTTAATAGCTCTTCTTTTGCTCCTAGTGTTGTGAGTGATGGAATCTTGGTTTAGATTACAATGTTCCTCCACTTGATGATTCATAAAAGAGCAATCACCTTGCCCTTGCATATACAAGGCATCTTTGAATTGCTCCTCGTATGATTATCCTACTACAAGCTCTCGAATGGTCAAAGCCAAATAGGATTCAGCCTTCTAACACATGCAACGGGCATAGGAGTAGTTATAGGAGGGACACAAATCCTTATCTTGGGCCATGTTGTTTTGAGGAACTATGGCCCTACTTTGGTTTACATTTGAGGTTGAAGCATGGCTATTCTGCCTATTCTGATCAAAAGAATTGTTCCCATGATTATGATTTGGAGGCCTACAACTATTCAAAGTTTGATATTACAATTGATGAGCCTTACTACCTTGAGCTTTTTGTCTCTCTAAAGTCACCACCTTGTTGCTCACTTTTTGCATCATAGAGAAGCTATCCTCTTGCTTCTTCTATTGGCCCTGCAATCTCTTATCTATGCTCAGCATCATAGATTGCAACATTTCCTTGATTTCATCCATTCCATTTGAAGATGTGGAAGGTTGAGGGACTAGAGCAAGGGATTGTGATGTAGAAGTTGTGGGAAGAGGAACCATTGCTGGTTGGTGATTTGAAACATCAGGGAAAAAAGGCATAGGAGGCCTTGAAGCTAGCTTACGTCCTTGTATTAGGATGTTTTTTGACTTAATTGCTATGTCATAAGCATTAGACAAGGTATCTCCTCCCATAGTTTGGATTGTAGTGGCAATATCACTATTAAAAGCTCTAAGGTAATGCAAGAAGGCATTACCAAGAGTAGGTTTTATTGAAGTAGGTATTCTATCCCATGTCTTTTGAAATCTATAGTTGAAATTAGTCATACATTCATGGGGGGCTCTTTTTATAGTAGTCAACTATTCTAAAAGTGATAAATGGTCACTTTTTTCCTCAAAGTGTTTACATAGTCGTGCTCCTAATCCAACCCAATCTACTATGGAACCATGAGCCAAAGCTCTATACCATTTTAGTGCTTTTCCTTTCAAGGATGAGGCTAGAAGCCTAACTACAACATCATCCTCTATAATACCATGGATATTACAGACATTTGGAACTTCTTGAATGTGTTCTGAGGGAGAGATAGAAGTTTTACCAGTAAATTCTAGTATACTTTTGAGTGCAGCTATTGGTATGTCATGTATTTGGGCCAATAAAAGAGGACTCCCACCATTAAAGGTGGCAAAAGTATGGGCTCTAGGTTGTTCCATATAGACAAGTGATCTATTGATATGTGCTGATGGCAATCTACTCTGAGATTTAATAGTAGGAGTAGAGATAGATCTTGCAGGTGTATTTTTTGCTATTGCACTCCTAATTGGTGATAAAGATACTCTAGTCTTCCTTCTTCTAGGATTTGAAAATGAAAGCTCTTAATACTGAAATTTACCTCTAGAAGCTACCCTTGTTTCAACTTTGGGCATGAATTACTGCAACTTTGGTCTGGAACCAGATGTATTTGAAGCTTAGAGTCGCCAAGTACTTGAAGAATGAAGCCAATACTATCTCCTCAGTATTAATCTTGAAATCTTCCTTTTGACACCAGTAGACTTGAAATTTTTTGAATAAACTCCCATCGATCGTGCCAAAAAATGTTGTCACAAAGGTTTGCACCCTTGTCAAAGTTTTTACCTAAGGGAAACCTTTTGAAACATGGAAACAACCTCCAAGCTATGGGACTTGAACTATGAGGTTGAGTCTTTGGAGAAGGCTGACTTCCTTTACTATCAGGATGCACCTAACTACTCTTGGAGGGGAAAAGGGAGAAGGAATGCATAGAAGCAAATCTACCTACTCTAACCTAAGGGGCTGATGCACCAAAATAGATTGTTCAAACCAATCTTTGCCTATACATGCACTATTGAACCATCATGACACCAAAAGATATACACATCCAGACTTGCTTTAATCTAACAATCACATGCAGATTAGAAAACCCAAATGAATGACACAAGGAAAGAGAGGATTCACTTATATACCATTCATAGGCCAAAAGAGATACAGTCATGCAAGATTGCAGATTTCTACAATACACCAATGAGAGGCAAATAGTTCTTGCACTTTACATCGATGATTGAAAGAGATAAGGTAGAATGTCATACAATTCAGAGACAAAGGGAATTTAGAGTGAAATTGCAGAGAAATGTCAGAGAAGTTAGAGAAGAGTCGACCAACCTAACAAAATTTACAAAATTGCCTTTATAGCTCATGCATAACTGAGATATTTTTCTCTGAAGTTATTCCACAACCACTGCCATTAAGTCTTGATAAAGATATGGAGAAAATCTGATCTGGGCATAGGTTCAGATACAATGAAACCTGATATTTTGTTGAAACAGGGCTCTGACAAGAACGACACCATTAAACCATTCTGACCAAGTAGATAGTTAAACTAGGGTGGTGAAGTGTTCTCCTTCATTTATTGAGTTCAACATTCATTGAGGAGTGGTTGGCATTGATCACAAGGATTAGATCACACAAGAAAATTTGATCTCCTTCATTTTTGGCTCATCAGTCAGCAAAAAATCAGTAGCTCAAATAGAATACAACAACCAAAATGGGCCACATGGACCAATTATTTTATTTCATTTTTGCACCCACAAGGTCTTCCCAAGTTTGACCACATCTAACTGACTAACCACGCCACCTCCAAAACCCTGACCATGATATCACATAACTTCCAACCCTAACTGCTAACTGTAGCATTATCTCCCCAGGCCCGCTAGGACACGTGTCATTGAATCACTATCTCACTATACATAAACAGTGAGCACCTTGCCATAGCGAGATAGTGATCATCATAGATTATCATTGATCGTGTGGAAGACATTGATACATTACTTAAGAGAAATATGGTGGGTCCCTTGTTACTATGTCATTGTTTGTAACCCTCATGCAACTCACTATAGTGAGATAGTGACGATTGTAGATTTGAGATCAATCTGACAATCATAATCATTGACATGTTCTATGCATGGGGGTGTGGGTCTAGTTATTGATGACATGAGAAAACCCTGCACCGCTGGCATATAAATTCATATTTTAAAAAAACCTAGCCATATTACCATGCTACTTGGGTCCCACTGCGTGTTTATTTCTCGGTTGGGTGCTATGTCACTAAGGACGAGAAGAACAAATTTCCCGATAGTGACCTAGAAACCTCTGGTGTCATCACTTTTCCTGGTGTATATGTGTATCCCACTAGATGCCATCATGTGCCAAAACTTTATAATTAATATCTGATGGAGCATTGTTTGGGACCCATCTTCTAAAAAAATTTCTGCAAGATTACTTTCCGTCAAAGCACTATGTCGCTAATGATGAGAAACACAAATTTCAAAATAGCGATATAGCGAGCTCCGGCGAGTTACCAAAAATTGGGGCCGAACTTCATCTTTAGTACTACAACAAAATTATGATGGTTGCTATCTCACTATGGGAAACAACCTCACAACTTTTCATAGTGAGTACGTGACATCCATAGATCTTAACAAGATCCAATGGCAGGGAAAGTTGTAGGCCAGCAGAAACAAAATAGGAGAGAAAAGAAATATAATAAAGTTTTAATCATTTTATTTTTTGTATTTCTCGAGCATTAAAATAACATTAAAGATGGGAAGTGGCCATTGGGTGGGTCAAGTATTTGAATTCAAATTTTGGTGGGGGGCAAAAATTGGTAATAGTAACCAAGAGGGAGAATAGCTTCAAGCAACTCAGTCTATTTAGTTTCATCAATATTAGGGTCAAAAGACAATAGAGAAGAAAAAAAGGAGACCATTTCATTAAAAATATCCTTTTTATTAGTAATTTTTTGTCTTCCTTTAGTAAGGCTAGATATATGATTCTTGGCTCTATGTTTCATAGTTGATAGATGATTTTTTTTATTTGTATTTTTGTCCCCTTCTTCTAGCAATATGGATCTAGACCTTTGTCTCCAATAGACCTCTTCTTTAGAAATGATGTCATGGTAGTCCACCAACTTTTCATTTTCTTCCTTTACTAATTCCATTGAGTATCCCTCTGTTGAATTCTATCTTGGATAGATTTAAGATCATCTTTTAGATTTGATTTTCTTTCAAAAATATTCCCAAAGGATCTTTTATTTCATTCTCTAACTTTCTTTTTGACATTTTTAAATTTAGAAGCAACTCAAAATAAAGTTGTTCCTTCAATATTAATGTTCCACCATTCTTCAAAACGATCCTCAAATTGTGGCTGTTGTATCCACATTTTTTCAAACATGAAAAAGAAATTCCTCCTAGCTTGAATAGCCTCTGCCATAAATAAAAGAGGAAAATGGTTAGAGGCAATCTTCTAATTAGCATTGAGATTACACACAAAATCTTTAGTCCAATCCAGAGATATAACGACTCTATCCAAACAAGCTTGGATACAATCATTTCCAACTCTTTTATTACTCCAAGTGAAATTGATCCCTTGAAGATCTAAATCCATTAAGACTTCATTATTAATAAAGTTCATAAAGTCCAGCCCTCCTTCTAGTTGACTAGCATTACCACCTTTTTTTTCATGTTCATAAAGAGGAACATTAAAATCCCCCAAAAATAACCATCTACCATAAAAATCAACACTCTTAATCTTAGATAGAGAATCCCAAAAAAAAATTCTAGTGTTCTAATTATTAGGCACATACATATTAACAACATACCAATAGTTATCCTGGGATAAACTCTAAAACTTAATCACAATAAAATGTTTATTGGCATCCATCAGGGTACCAGATAACAAAGAATGCTTGCACATAATCATTGTTCCCCTAGAAGCACCTTCAGAACTACTAGCCATGATATAGTAATTATTGAAAGATTTCATATTTTCAGCTTTCTCTTTATCCATTTTGCTTTTTGGAGCACCATGATATCAAGTTTGTGCTCTCTAACAAAATTTTGAAAAACATCAATTTTATGAATATTGTTCATCCCCCTAATATTCTAGGTGAGAACTTTCATTATAACTTTTTAGGGGTAAAATCCATATTAGTTGCATGTTTCCCATCAACAATACTATGCACAATTTCACTTTCTCTTGTCTTCCTAGTTGATTTTCTACGAGGTTTCTCTAGAGTCCCAACATTTGGTTTCAATTTAAGAGAGCCAATTTCCAATTTTCTTCTATGGATCTCAACTCCTATGGGCATAGGGTTAGCTTTTTTATCCATTTTATTCCTTTAACCTTGTTTTTGTATAGGTTCTTTCTTTTTAGTTATCAGATACATACACTTAGAATCTAATACACTTTCAATGAGAGAAAACTCTTGACATTCTTATTGTTACCATTAATTTGGTTGGAGAATTCGAAAAACCCTTGTTTAGAAGTGATTTTTCTTTATTTTGAAACATCTTTGAGAATGATAGATTGAAAAACTAATTGGAAAACTTGGATTTATGGAAGAAATGGATTCAATGGGTAGGGTTGAATACAAAGAAATATTATTATTTAGTAAAATTGATTGGTTGCAAATGAATTTGGCCCCTTCAAATATGTATTGGAGAATTCTTCTTCTTCTTCTTCTTCTTATTATTATTATTATTATATATATTCACACATTAATGAGGAGGGCTGACCCCCCCGCCCCCACTCCCCCAATCTAATTGGCATGGTTGTTGCAACGTGTGCGATGTACTACAGCCCTGTTGTGTGCAACTCATGCTGCCACATCAATGTACCCTTAGGGAGTCATTTTAAAAAAAATTCCTTTTAAACTTTATTTTTCTTTTGAACACAAATGTTTATTAATTATTAGATATATAAATATATAAATATATAAATATTATATTTAATATTATTATTTTTATTCAATTTATTTTTAATTTAATATACTTCAAATGTGATTAATATTTAAATTCTTTTTACTAAGACTAGATCTAAAGTATTAACTAATATGAATTTTTTTGCAATAATTAAATGAAGTATCCATATAGTAAGCATGACTAGTTGGAGAAACTATATCACGTTTAGACAAATATTTAGTTCATTTGCAACAAAATGGAATCTTTAAACTGTGGAAATGAAACTTTCCTTACAATTAAATTAGACTTGGAAATTTCATAACTAAGGATCAAACCGTTGCAATGAAACGTTTAACTATGACTCAACATGAAACATTAGGAAACTATAAAGTGAATAACATGGCTAAAACTATAGGTGTATTAAATGAGCTTTTACGATACTGTGTTTGGTCTAATGAAGGATTATTTTGGGAAAATATTTTTAGTGGGCCAAAAAGGAATCTTACTAGAGGTACAGAGTTGAGCTTTATTTCTAGTGATTCATGTCAAAATGAATATTTTGTGTTTTTGTGATGAGGACAAGTTCTTTTGTAAGCTTGTGTGTTGTGATTTTGCCAGTGCAACCTATTGAGGATTTTTTATATATGATCTATTTGTGATTCTAGTTGCTTGGATAGAACTAAAGAGATTTGGTGATTTCTTATGATATGCATTTCTATGAGCTTATGGTAGGTCTCAATGTGATGTTGGTATGTGGCTTGCAATAGGGTTTGGAGCCCTAAAGAGGCTTCCTGGGTAACTCATTGCAAGTTATATTAATAAGTGATAACATTTTCATGAATGGGGTTAAAATGAATTAACAAGATATCAGTTTGATCACCTTGATCATGCCTTGAGTCCAGGTATAGACTAGGATGGGAGTAGAGAGGATGCTCGGTTGCAACCTTACTTTATCATTAGGCCTTGTGTGTATGAAAGGATATTTATGCCACATATATTCACTAGTGGGTCAGGGTCTTAAGATATTGCCAGGGTAACCTTATATTTTTCTCATGTGATGACACTTTCCCATATGCATATTAAGTTTCCTACTTGTCTTTTTTCCTCTATGATTAGATGCTATCTTGTATACATAATACCTTTGAGATAGATTTCTTTCAAGATCTTGAGACTTAGATTATTTTTGTAACTTTAAGATTTATTTCCATTTGGGACTTGAGATTATCTCCTCAACATAGTGGGAGTGGGGCCACTTAGGTTCCACAAGGTTGAGAGGTAATGATTTTTTTCCATTGAGATTCGACAATTGGACATCGATGCTAGATATACAATTAATAAAAATGTTTCATTCTTACTACTTGATGATTATGTTGCATGTTCATACTTTGATGTTTGTTACTTTAGTTGTTGACATCCTGCAAGATGATGTTCTTATCAAGATGTATATTCTTTTAGCATTTCATACCCTGTGACATGTGCATTGGATGAGTATGCACCCTTTTGTACTTGTATATTCATTTATGATATTTGTACGTGTGGATATTCCTATGACATGGATGGGATTAATTATCAAGCTTAAATTTAATAAAACTTATATATGTGATTCAATGATATGGAACCCTTGAGAAATGTAACTATCATTGCTTTTCTTGTATATGTATGTGATTTTTATTTGAGTTATTGATTCCGCATTATTATCATTTGTATATTTTAATCTTTAAAATAATTTGGTTAGCAAACTTAGAATCATTATAGATTAATTTCTCTTGGGTTCCCTAGTAGGGTGTTACATCTGGTATTAGAGATCAAGTTTCTACACTAGGAACTCAAGGAATATTGTGCGTCCACTAGATGACAAGTAGACAACTTGCAACCAAACTTGAACATCAACATCAACATCAACAACTTAAAACTTAAAAAAAAATTGAAACAACTTAAACAACAAACTTGTAAGAAATAAAACATAGTAAGATGGAAAAATTAGAACTTATAACTTTTTTCTTCAAAACAAATATTCATGTGATTTTAACTTTATGGTGCCATGTCTTTGTTTGATTTTAGTATGTCATTGTTTTCACTTGGTTATTGTAGGAGGATGGTGACTAAGACTAGATCAAGTATATGGGGTAGTAGCTCAGGACAAGGTAGAGGCCAAGGAAGGGGCAAGCATAATAGTCCTCCATATCTTTTATGATTCTTAAAAAAAAGCATGCTCTTCAAAAGGAAACTTCAACTTTTTATTGCCACGTCCTCTTCTTGGCACTATATTAAATTTCAGTTTTGTCACTATGACCAAGTGACTATAATGTAGATTTTTTTTTCACAAATGTATTCAATAAATTGAACTCCTTTTTCGTCAATCTTTTCTTGCTTATAATATGTGCCTTTGATAACAACTAAACTAGTTGGATAAGATTGTTTGTCATCCTCTATGGCTAGTTTTGGCAACTTGAATTTTTCTTTAGTCCATCTAAGAAGATAATAGTCCACATGTTCTATATTATTAGGATCAAAAACCACAACAAAAAGGTTGTCTGTACATGCACACATGAATCTAGATAAGATTTATATTAAAAAAATTAACTTCATTAATGTGTATGATAAATCACTTTATATTTTAATAGAAAAGTCCAATACATGTACAAATGCACTTATATAAGTATATATATGTACATGTGCATGCACAATAATACACACCTATAAAAATTAACTCAAAGACACGTTCATAATCAACATCCTATATAGGATCATGAATGTCTAGGTTTTTGTCATCTTCTGCAAAATGAGAATATCTAACTATCTCTTTCAAATTCTATCCTGAAACATATTTATTTGCAACATTCTCACATTGACTCACTAGATCATTTTCAACACATTCATAGCAAAGACATGATTTATCTCTTACTTGAATCAATGGAGGCTTATGTTGTGTTGTAGTCATTTCTTCATGCATACTTCTTATTCCAACAATGGGTTGACAATTGTATGGATTAAATCGATCAATATATGTCAAGCATGTACATACAAATATGATATTAAATTATCTATCAACAATAGAGAAGAAGAAATTTACATATATACAAAGTTAAAATTCATTAAAAAATAGAACTTTTACTTTAAATTATTTAATGAATTTAACACTTTTTACCTTTCGCTTCCCAAAAATAATGTTTGTTGTATTTTGTCTCACGGGTAGCAAAATGAGATCGACACTTTTGAACAATTTTATTTGAATTCTCTATCACATTACGTACAAAAAAACACAAATGAGCTACATGAAACATTTTTTTTTCAAAAAACCAATGTCTTTCTACATTGAAGTTCATGTTGTTAGAGTGCATGCTTTATACATGCTCCTACTCCATCATGCTCTCCTTTTCCATGTCCACTTTCAAAAAAGTTCCAGATGAACTTAACATTGCAACTAGTACTATGTTGCATTACTAACTAGTTAAATACTTTTTCATATTTAAATTTCCCTGCAATTTACAAATTTATTAATATAATGTGTATATACATACATGTATAAATCGATGTAGATAAATTCAAAATTTAAATGACGTACAACTTTTTAAATTAACTTTGAAAAGATAGAGATTTATACATATGTAACTTACCCGTACAACCATCAAACGAAATCCATTACCGTATAGCATTTATCCCATGTTGTGCAAGATCATCAAAAAATATTCTAAAATAATGAGTCACATCACTCCTATCATGTACCTTATAATCACTAATATAGAAATGCACCTCCCTTATGATAATGCGCTCATTTGGAGTACTTTCTAACCCATCCAAATTGAACTGTGCATGTCTATAAGTCACTTGTATAGATATTGCAACTTGGTCAGAATGAAAATGTTGTACTTGAAGTTGCGATTGAAGGGAAAATGTGTAGTTCTCAGAAAAATCTACAATTGAAAGATACAACTAGATGGGAAAGAATTTTTAGATTCAAAAAACTATTGTGCTTTCCATTGTGTACCATGTCAATGTTGAATATGTGGATAAATCATAGTATGAAATCTAGTCATAAACTCAAGGTAGGGGAATCCACTCTAATTCAATACAAATTTTTTCAATTCTTATCCAGTCTTTGTTTTGTATGTCTCATGTTCAAATTTCTTCCACACAACTAACTTTTTAATATCAATATTCTTTATTTGAAATGTAAATTTTGACAATGAATTCATTCACCTTTTATACGCTAGATATTGAAATTGTCTACATCATCTAATTTATTACATAGAATGGAATTCATAAATTGTGTCATACTTCTAGGGACACCACATCTTTATTAACTTCGGCCATGAAATTTTTATATGATTGCAAATATAGATGAAACTCAACATGATTTTGGCAACAACAATTTTCACAAGCCTTATTTATGTGTACAAAGGAAGGGCACAAAATTTCAAACTTTCTTTGACCTATTTTCACATCTAGAAATTCTTGTTTGAATGTATCAAACAACTCACTTCGTGTTGTATCAACAAATTTTTTTGGATGTATAACCTTTATACCCATCTCTTTATCTCTTATATGTATAGTATCCCTTCTATTAAATGAGACATGAGAGTGACTGGTCCAATATTCAATGACATGTCTTCTTACATCTGTAGAAATTTTGTATTTTTGAGGAAGACTTCAAATATTGACCCATTTATTTTCAATATTTTTGACTAATATGTTTCTCCTTCAAATATACCTTTGAACAACTTTTCTCAAAATATTTAGCAAAGAAAAAATTGCTTGATCTTGTCTTTTACTTTTCAACCTCTTGTTAGAAATCATAGTAATCAATGGTCTATGTGCATCAACTCAATCAACTCCTTGACATTTACTCTTGACGAATTTTAAAGCATCAAGCACTTTTTTAAGTACTATTTATTTTACTTGGTGTCCCGAGGTTTTCTTATTATTGACACCCAATAACTCTAGAACTGGTGTCATTTCTCTTTATTCTAAATAATCTCACAAATAATTGTACTTTTCCTATCAAAGATTCATTCTCATTGTAAGAATTTGGTATAGCTCTGATACCATGTAAGAATTTTCCTTAGGCAAGAATGATATGCCAAGATCTAGAAGCTCAAAAGATAGCACAAGAGAGATAAGATATGATCAAATGAGAATGTATTAATCAGATAATTGGATGAATACATCATAGAAGTGCCTTGTATATAAAGGCAACCGATATGTCTAGGAGTCATAAAAGAGATAAGCATAATAGCTAAGCACATGTCCAGTAAGAGTGGATTATCCTATATTTTGTATGAATGTACATGCAACAATGAGAGAATAAGAATACAAAGGTGTATCTCATAAAGAGATGTAGTAGATAACATGTGCTCAATTGGAGTGCAAACTACTATGTTGTCAACATGACTACTCATATGAATATGAAAACTCCTAGGTGTCTACATGGCAACTAATATGAATATGCATTAACCTAAGTAAACTTAAGTAAAGTGTAAATATTAAATACTTATTTACACCAACACCACCCCCCTTAAGTGCAACTTAATAGGGATATGTACTTAAGCTCACAAAAGCTAGATAATAATGCAAAATGGGTCCTAACTACTAGGCCATGTTAGGTACCCATCTACAAATTGCAACTGCAAAAGATATGTAATGCAATCTCTCATAAAGTGGAGAAAGAGGGAAAACCACATGGGAAAAACTCTCCCCCAAAAATAGAGAAGAAAAATAAAGTAAGATGCATGTATGGATGGAGTAATCAAGACCCCCCTATTATGACATACATCATGCATATACAATAGAGAATCCCTCCATAAGAAGGAAATAAGGAGAAATGAAATCCGCCCCCCCCCCCCCCCATAGTGAATGATCTCCTACAAGAATGATGAGTTCTTGAAGACAAAAAAGAATCCAATGCCCACAAACAACATTTCTCCCTTTATGAAGAAGATACACCAAATACAAATGCAAGAAGGCTTCCCATTGTGGATAGGAAGATGGAAGGGGAATCCATATGAAGTATGTTCTCTCTGAAGTCTAAAGATGTGTTACCATGTCCTTGAATAATGACAATGTCATGAACCAATCAAGATCAAGTCCAATAGAAGAAGGTGATAGACAAGGAACCATGGAAACTTCTCCATATAGGAATGTGGATAAAAATCCAAAGACCAAGATACCTCCTCAAAATAAGTAGGAAGAGAAACAAAGAAGCCCCCCCTCAATGTAGAATCTATATCCATGAAATATGCTCCTGGATCAATGTAGAAGATGCACTGTGAAAACTAAATGATATTTCTCCCTTGAGGAAGAAATGGTGTCATGGGTGTACAAAAGAATCTTCCCCAATCAATAGGAAGAACTCTCATAATATTATTTGTCTCAGGAAACTACATAGGAATCTACAACACACGAGTATGATCAACCATACAATCTAACATCTCAAGTGAAGTTTGAGATTCATGTAAAGCAATGTTAAAAGACTCAAATGTCTTCTATAAAGTGAAAGAGACCTCCTATAAATGTTGTTAGAAAGTATCCACAATCATGTCAAACTCAAAATAAAGATCAAGTGGAGAATCATGAGGGTCAGAGTGTTTCCTCACAACAACTGAAGAAGGATCATCCTCAATAAAGAGAATATGTAAATCATCAATAGTGTCTCCTATATCCTTAATGTAGGACTCCACAAATAAATCTACAATGTCTATCAAGAAGTCATCCCAAGGAAGTATGTCTGGAAGACAATGAATATCTTGGCACATTGAATCATGTAAATCCACATCTATATGAATACAAGAAAATCAAAAGAAATAGTTGATGTAGTGATCTCAAATGGAGAGGATGTAGCTATAATTGGAGATAAAAGATCTTTTGGGAATGGAGGAACATGTGGATCTCCATAAATCTCCCAAAGATAGATCCAAATTTCATAAGGATCAATTGACTTCATTTCATCAAGTGAATCCATAACCTCCTTATCCATATGTAGATAGAGTGCATGAAAAATGATCATGATAGTGTCACCATAGTATGAATGTCCTTTCACATAAGGCAATGTGTTATGGTCACTAAGATAAGTGAGAACTAATTCACTCCATTACTTATAGTTTTGTGTTTTCAAGGTAATTAAATTATCCTCATCCATGATGTACTAATCAATGTACTCCCCATTCTATTCAGTGAATCAAGGAACCCCCCTAAATAGATGATTTTGGAACTTCATATGTAGTGTGAATACAATTGACCACTTGTCAAAATGAACCAAAGTGGACTTTTGATTTTCATAGTTACAACAACAAATATGAAGCTATATATAACTCATAAAGATAATGTAACGCCCCACCATGTGACCCAAAATAAGCTAACCTAAAGTTCTATTAAGTTTGTTAAACTTTTTTTTTTTTAAAGTTAAAGATAATAACTTAACAACAACTATTATATCATAGTGGAAGCAATTAACATTCACATAAACACATACCATAAAATAGATTACAATTCTTAAGGGTCCCATGTCATTGAATCACATTTGAGTTTAATTAATAATAAATATAATAATAATATATCTACATTAAATAATAATATACTAGTATGAATTCATTTAAATAATATACAATTATATATGATGCCACTTGACAATAAACAAAATGCACAATTATCCACTGTATAGGTCACAAGGTATGAAAGGCTAAAATAATATACATCATGAAATAAATTACATCATCTCTTAAGATCTTATGAAATAAAGCACAATACAATAGTACAACCATCCATCATAGAAATACAAGAACAAGTAGAAAGGAAAATCTGCAAAAACACATCTAGCAATGACATCTGACGATCAGATCTCAACGGTATAAGAAAAAGCACTACCACCCAACCTCGTGGAACCTAAATGGCCCACTCCCATTGTGTTGAGGAGATAGTCTCAAGTCCCAAACAAGATAACAAACTCAAAAGTCAAAAACCAACATCTAGGTTCAAGGAATCACCTAAAAGCAAACTATCTCAAAGGGTACCAAGATGCAAGTATCAACTAATCCCAGAGGCAACAATGACACATAGGAAACCTAGTATGCAAGTGGGTAAGTGTCATCGTACGAACCAACTCTAGGGTTATCTGGCTAGTCTTTTAATCCTTTGGCCCTCTAGTGACTCTATGTGGCACTAGTGTCCTTTCGTACTAACAAGGCATACTAACGAGTCAATTGTAAGATTACCTGGCTAGTCTTTTAATCATCTGGCCCCTTAGTGACTTTTTGTGGTACCAATATCTTGTTAATTCATTTTAAACCCATTTAATGAAATGTTATCGCTTATTAAATAACTTATAATGGGTTACCCTAGTAACCACTTTGGGCCTCAGCCTCCATTGCAAGCCACTTCTTGGCATTACATATAGATAACCTATCCTAAGCTCAATAAAATCAAAAGATCACAAAAGACCACATACCATACATCAGTTCTTAAACAAGCAACTAACATTTCTATTTTTAGTAGGTTTCCATTTGTGGAAAGTTTCTATTTTTAGTAGGTTTCTTTTTTGGGAATGTTTTTCCAAAGTGACCCCGGCCTCCATTAAATTATTTTTTCTCTCTTATTAAATCATGAGATGCTTTAATAATATATTTATTAATTCAACTAATAATATTATTTAGAGTTTATTATTAAAATAAAACTCCTAAATAGTTATCATTAAATTAAATAAATATAACTACACCTAAATTAGAACAATAACTTTATCTTAAGTTTCATTCTTTATGTAATTAATTCACGAGATGTTTTAATATAATATTAACTAATAATAATATTTAGAGTTTATTAATTAAAATAAGACTCCTAAATAAATAATTATTAAATTGAATAAATATAAATACACCAAAATTAAAACTTCAATGAAATCTTTAAATTTATTTTTTTAATTTAATTAATTTCTCAATTAATTAAATATAATTAAATATCAATTTTTTTAATAAAATTCCCATTAAATTAAATCATTAAATTATCTTTTAATTCAATTTAGTTAAAACAGAAAAACATCATAGACCCATAAAACCAAAAATGACAACTCAACTGAAGACAAATAACAATATCAATTATAGGGTTAAAATCACAAATTCATGTCACTTGATGAATATGGAAAGGTGAAACTAACTCAGATACATGTCCTACATTCTAGGATAATTGGCTTAGGGTTTAGGATTTGGACTCAAGAGTTATCTCCCCACTTATACCATTGAAATACTACAATAGGGTACACTCATCTTAGCAATTTAGGGAAGTCAATACCCGGTACCTACAATCTACATAAAATCCATGCATGTACAAACACATATATTCTAAACTAAACATGTAATGGTAGGAAGTGATTCATCATGTAGATCCCAACTAGCAAGTGACTACGACTCCCTTCCTCAACCATATTGGAAATGTCAAACATAAAGAAAACACACACACACACACACCATACACATGCAAGTATGGGGTAAGTATCCATAGGAGCCACATAAAAATCATTCATCTAACTAACATCATTAAATAACTAAAAGTCACTACATGAACATATACATCATCATCGAAACAATCATGAAATAATTGGAATAATTAGTATAAAAGTAACTCAACACATGTATATCAACTGACTATGAAATAAAATTAATCAATACTGGTAATCCAACACTGCTAATCACAAAACATAATTAGAAACCTAACCTAAAAGAAGTTGATAATACAATAGAAAAGTCAAGTAGGGGTAGGTATTACATCCACCCCCACTAGACTTGGGCTTACTCCTAGAAGCCTACAAGAAAGATAAAACTAAACTAGGGGTAGGTATTACAACCACTCCCCCTAGACTTAGGCTTACTCGTGGAAGACTACTACAATGACTATGATAAATAAAAGTCAAAGAGTACTATCTACAATGTCAAATAAAAAGTTTATTTAAGAAACTAAGACAAATAAGTTAACTATGTATACACTTTCAGTTACTTAGAGCAATATGATTCTATTTTAATAATAAACCGAAAACTATATTGATCCAACATTCATCTTTTTAAGAAATACTGAAATAGATTCTCTAAAATGCTCCAAGAAAAAGGTCAACATCTCTAATTCCATCGGAAACATAAAAGTTATAATGTATAGATATAAATCAAAAGTCAAGAACATAAATGTTATAAGTTTCCAAGTTCCATGTTTAAAAGTTTCATTACTTCTAAATTTTATTTTTGTTCAAACTGTTTAGGTTCAAGTTTGTAACTCTACTAAAAACATCCAAACAAGAACACCATAATGCTCATAAAGACAATCAAAGGCATACTATCGTAAAGCATGATCATAAGAAAATATATTTGAAATCTAACTCAAGAGTTTTAACTTTTTCTATGTTTCAAGTGTTCAAGTTTGAGGTTTCCAAGTGTTAAATTTGAAAAAGATACATTACACTACTTACGTTTCATTTTAGTTCAATGAGTTCAAGTGTTCAAGTTTGTAGTAGATACATATAACATTTCAAGTTTTGTTTCAGTTCAACTAGTTAACAACTACTGGTGTTCCAATATACCTAGAGCTCCCAATGTAGAAACTCGGGCTCTGATACCAGATGAAATGCCTTGCCATGTGACCTAAAAGAAGTTAACCTGAAGTTTTACTAAGTTTGTCAAACAATTTTTTTAAGTTGAAGATAATAACTTAACAACAACTTTTATATCATAGCAGAAGCAATTAACATTCACATAAACACATACCATAAAATAGATGCAATTCATGAGGGTCCCATGCCATTGAGTCACATTTAAGTTTAATTAATAATAAATCTAATATATAATAAATTCCCATCAAATAATAATATACTAGTATGAATTCATTTAAATAATATACAATTATATATGATGTCACTTGGCAATAAACAAAATGCACAATCATCCACTGTACAGGTCACAGTGTATGAAACATTGAAATAATATACATAATCTCTTAAGATCTTATGAAATTAAATACAATACAATAGTACAACCTATTGGTGTTTGAAAACACTATAGGTTTCCAATTACCTGATGAGAATAATACACATCTAGGGGTAGCTAACTCCCATCCTTAACACATCTTTTTAGACACCAGGCCAACTATAAGGCTTGACCCTTCTTCTACTTCAAGCTCTGCAAAACCTAGGTGGGTGGACCTCAAATTCAATTAATATGGTATCATTGCAATACATATTCCTAAATCTAACAAAGTAGATAACAACCCTTATATCTCCTAATAACTCATGTAATGACATAGATCTACTGTAGCAAATTGCGAATCGAGGAAATTCATAAGCTGAGTGAGGGTTAGACTTTTCAGTTGCTCAACATGAAAGGGAAAAATGTTTGATTAATGATGTTGAATTCAAAAAACCCTCAAATATGTAGCAGCATGAACAAGTGATCCTATAACTGATCAATGCCTTAACCATTGAGAAATTCCATGAATCAAACACATACATATGGATACCTGATACCTATTCATATATTCAAATATCTTATCTATCTATTCACCTTGTAAATAGACATCTGTGTTCAATCTAAATCTCATTCTTACCTAATATCCTCATCAATAAACTTGCAACCTTGTTGATTTTCCTGAAGCATTTACATAACTCCTTGAATTATAAGCAACAATGAAACAACATACAGCCTTAAGGGACTACAACTATGACTTAAGGCTCTTTGTTCAAAGATCATAAAACATTACAACTCATTGAGAAAGGAGACAGGATTTTAAATGAAACTCAATCATCTATTGTTCTTCATATTAATTTCCTTGAAATAATACATTCATATGCATGGAATCAAAACATAAAGCACCTAATAGATCTAAACTCATTCTATAATCTGCACTACTACTATTCATACAAGAGAATTATGCTGAAAGAATGATGTCACAGTCAAGGAAACATGTCAAAAAATAGAACCAATGGTCTCATAGTAAAAAACAAGAACCCCTAATGGTATCACAGCAATGAAACTTTTTCTTCCCAAAAACTAGAACCCTTACAATGAGAAAGAATGAGAATGATATAGAGGAAGGAATTCTTAGATCTGCTCTGCATCTGACATGTGTCCACTTGAAATTCCCTCTCCTAGCAATGAAAAGACTCTCTCTAATCTCTCTTTGCAATGGGTCAATCAAATCTTCATCATTTGGCCTCAAAAAGAAAGAAATATCTAAGATACTTGATTAGGATCATAACTGATTTTGATGCCAAACTGAACTCAAGGTAAAAGTGAAAATAAGTTAAATAGCCTCTAGAATGTAAGAAAACTGTTTAAAGTCAATTTTTTCCACATTCAGACCCCAATAAGTCTTCATATCTGCCTTCTAACCAATTTGGATACTCCATGGTGAAAATGACCTGTTCTACTGAGAATGCCCAAGAATTTACAAATTCTCTTATAGCGTGAATTGGTGAGCACTTGTGCAAAAATTGACCTTAGAGTTAGAAAATTCAGATTGTTTTGGTTCCAACAATATATTGGAGCACCTATTTTGATGTAAAAATGCCCCTGTTATGCCTCTCTAAAGTTTGGGCTTCCACTCCATAGCCAAAGCAAATAAAAGAATAAAATTGAAAATTTTCAAATATTCCATAGTTTAAACTATATAAATTTGTTATTTGAAATCAAATTTTTCAATTTCAGAATAAACGTGGTGGGGATATTATTTTATTTAAAAAAATCTAATTATATTCCCTCACCCAATTCAGCAATGCCACTTGTCACACTTGTATTAGCTTTGGTCTGCACAACAGCACCACATGTCATCATCGGATTGGCTCTAATCTTCAGTGGGACCCACATACATTCTCATAAACTTTGCTGGATTTATGGATTTTTCAGCAAGTTTCGATGTTGCTTGCTGTAAAATCTCCCATTTTTCGGTGGTAGCATTGCGACCATTGGATTCTGGCAATTTTTTCAGCGTCTCATTTGTCGACATCATCGCCACCTCACTATAACATCACTGCCACTTGGTCCCACATGTCACTGCCACCTTAATGGTCATTATGTCGCTTTTCTAACCACCATGCATCATTCCTTTAGCAACACAGTGACGGTTGTTAGATCTTACACATGGCACAATCTGGTATTTCCATCTTCCACATCAAAATCTCTCATCCACGTGGGCACCTAGATCCGCACGCCTATTCAAAATTTTACCTTCCCTCTAGCCGACTGGGACCCTCCACTATGCATTGCATGGCTTCACAAAATGCATTATCTTTAAGACATGTTGTTTATGGTGTGCATTAGTATTTAAAGAATAGAAAACCTTTCATATCCCCAATGTGTAATTAAAAGTCTTGTCTTTACTTTGCCCACGTTTTCTTCCTACTTTGATGGCATCTTCCATTTTATTACTACGCCTTCCTCTAAGCTATGGATTCATGTTTTTATGGCATGGGCATACACTTAGGATTCTCTAATGCAACTCCTTTGACGTCCCATGTGAATTCACTCTAATGTAGCTACTTCTTTAGAACTATATCGACTCCTTATAGAAAGCACCAAAAGAACACCATGCACTCCCTCTTTTGCAAGATCAATACACTTGAAAATTTCTTTCCCAAGAAAATCTAGAGGAATAGATGGATCAAATAGTCTCGGTGTGTCCACCACATTTATCACTCTGCCATCAGGAAGAACCTCGTGATGCAAATCACATGTGGCTATAATACCTGAAGAACTAGAATGTGATTTGAATTCTTTGTGTCCAAGGATTGAATTACCAATTGCACTCTTACCAATTCCAATGCACCCTACTAAAACCAAAGTTGTCACAACATTTGAAGTCCTTATCAATTCCCAATCATCAAATTCATCCATATCGCTTCCTCCTAGTGTGGGCTTCTTTTATGCATGAGACTCTCTTGTTCCTGCTTGGCGTGGATGGTGCTCTGCCTTCTCCTTTTGCTCAATGTGAAGCCTCTACTCTATGTCTTTGTTGTGGCTTTATCCATGCTATGTGTTCTTTCTTTGGCATCCTCTGATCTCTGTGTGTGGATTCCTCCAGTGACTTCTCATGTTTTGCAGCTTGGCTTTGGCATTGAAAATCTTCCTAATGTTTCCTGTTGCCAATTTTGCATTCCATGCGGCTTTCTCCTTCTCCACATGCCACCAAGCCCTACTACAATTATGCAAGCCTATCACTAACCCTAATTGCCCTATCTTTGACTATTCCCTTGGTTGGCCATTCAAATTCATCCTTAAGCCCAACATCTGCTTGCTCACTGAGCCTCTATTTTTTCTTTTGATAATTTAAGCCATTCAATGATTCATCATTCATAGATAAAAGGGGCAGAAGAACACAATAATGAATGCCTAAAACAAGCATACCCCTCCCCATATAATCAACATTGACATCTTTGAAGTTTCAATGCATCAAGCATCCCATTAATATTTTGAGAAGCCTCGCCGATGTGGAATTGCAGGCAGATATAACACTGACACCGGTAATATCACGATTGGGCCTCTAGAGTAATTTATTAACAACATCAATAGTGTCACAAAATGGATTGTTTTACATTAGCAAATGGAGTGTTCCAATATGCGGACAATGAAGACAATATAATGTGTGGTCAAGGGCCATATCTCTATTAGAAGCTATCAAGTTTGGGTTTAAATAATAGAATAGAAAGGAGGTTAAGCTTTTATTCATGCCTAACTTCAAGGGAATTTTCATCAAGTATATAGAAAACCAAAAAAGGTTGTTCAAACAAATACTAATGTAGTTAAAAGCTCAGAACCAAGCACTTCATGTCCAGTTTGTTGTTGGATGTGGGCACTAATGTGAATTTGATGTTTCATGGGTTCACCGTATGATGCTATACCTTTTCTCAAAAGTCTTTACTATGATTTCAAGATGTATAAAAAGGATAAATTGGTTCTGGAAAGACAATATTTTTTAACTTCTGCACATTGTGTTTGAACCTTGTCAAATGAGCAGCCTCAAATGTCAGATCTACCTGCTTTGTCATGTATGTAACACCATATACTCAAATGGTATCAAATGACGATAAATGCCCATCCATGTTATCCTCTTCATCCATTTTGAAACAAAAGATGAAGTATATAGTATGCATTATAGTGATTAACACCATCATATTCCCTCCTCTAAAATAATTTTAAAATCCCTCAAGTTCTATCAGTCCTTGTGGATCCAGTCAAACCCAAAAGTGGGTCCAACTAAAAAACATCCATTTCTAAACACCTGAACTACAAAAATGATCCATTAACCATCTAGCATTAATTGAAATTAAATTCAACCAATGGATCAACATTTGAAACTCATTTTATCATTTTTTACAAGCTATCAATTTTGCGTCAGGAGGTCTTTTGAATGGCCTTACAAACTGACGAGAACACTTGACCATGCTTTGAAATCAAACAGACTGATTCTCTGTTTTGCATACTCCTACCTTGTCGAATCTCATCTCATGATGAATTCTCAGTCAAAAGATATTAACCATCAAGGCTTCCTTCTCAGCATTACTTGCATGAAAACATGTCAAAAAACAACAAATCATGTTTGGATTAGGCTTTGAAAACTGGGTAAATTGACACTTGGGGGCACGAAAACTAGGGTGTTGGTTCATTGTTACAAGGAGAGTATAAATCTGGGATTTGGGCTCATGACGAATAACTGGGCACAAATGGAAAATGGTCAAAGTAGGCTACTCAGAACTTGCAGACTGGAAACATTGACAGAAAATATTTTTTGCAAATGGAATTGACCTAGAAAAGTGTGCAGATGGATTCATCAAGATATGAAAATTGGGACGCTTAAAGTATTTTTGGAGTACAACATAGTGGTACAATCCATTTGATCTCACCTGTCACAGATCTCAAGTTGTGACATCACAAAAAGGGGTACTAACAGATTTGCATATGCTGACACTAGCAAAAAGTTAGAAATTACATTTGGAATTGTGTTTGAAAACTGATCAAACAAATTCGTCATAAGCTCAAAATGGAAACATGGAAATTCTCTGACCATTAGAATGCAACGCAAAAGGAATTTCATCATTTTGGTCAACAGGGTCAAAATTATAATAGGTCAAACAGGGCCTTCCAGAAATCTAAGCAATTCACATTAGCATGACAACATTAAAAGACCAACTTTGAGGGATTCAAAGCCTAGTCAAACGGACTTGAAAAAACTCAAAATCTGAGACATACATTCTCTGGTATGGACACTAAATACTCCCAAAGCAGAAAGTCATGAAACATGATTGGGTATGAGATATTCAATTGCAAACACAGGCTCCTGTCGTTGTTTGACACTTAAGTAAAAATGCAAATTTGACAAATGCTCAAAACGGGACTTCACGAAATGACTCAGAATGGCAGTTTAACTTCATAAAACACATAGGCATACTAAATTTAGGGTACTAGAAGCATTAAACACCTTATAAGTCTCAAAAGTATAGTCAAGTATGCATGCATTAAAAGTGTTTACAGGACTTTATTTCTTCAATGGTGCTCAAAATTAGGGCTACAATTTTGAGCGCCAACATTACCATCCATCATAGAAATATAAGAACAGATAGAAAGGAACATCTACACAAACACATCCAGCAGCGGCATCTGACAGTCTGATCTCAATGGTATAAGAAAAAGCATTACCACCCAACCTCGTGGAACCTAAATGACCCACTCCCATCATGCCAAAGAGATAGTCTCAAGTCCCAAATAGGATAACAAACTCAAAAGTCAAAAACCAACATCTAGCTTCAAGGAATCACTTGAAACCAAACTATCTCAAAGGGTACCAAGACACAAGTATCAACTAACTCCAGAGGCAACAATGACACGTAGGAAATCTAGTATGCAAGTGGGCAAGTGTCATCATATGAACCAACTCTAAGGGCCCGATTGGTGAGCGGAATAGGAATACGCATTTTGGAATATGTATTCCAAAAATTGTGAATTCCTTGTTTGGATGCACCAAAACGGGATTGGAATACGAAGCAAAAATGGAATACGTATTCCATTTTTGGCCCAAAAATGGGGTTTTGCAATTCCACCAAAATAGGTGGTATTGGAATACGTAATCCTATTCCATTTTTTTTAATTTTAGAAAACATAAATTTGCGGGTCCACAAATTCCCATCAAATATTGGTTGAACCAAACCGAGAACAGGAATACGTTCTATTACATAATACGTATTCCTATTCTTCTCACCATATGGGCCCTAAGGGTTACTCGACTAGTCTTTTAATCCTTCGGCCCCCTAGTGACTCTATGTGGCACTAGTATCATTTTGTACTGACAAGGCATACTAACGAGTCAACTCTAAGGTTACTTGACTAGTCTTTTAATCCTTTGGCCCCTTAGTGACTTTTTGTGGTATCAATATCTTGTTAATTCATTTTAAACCCATTTAATGAAATGTTATCACTTATTAAATAATTTACAATGGGTTACATTGGCATCCACTTTGGGCCCTAGCCTCCATTGCAAGCCACTTCCCAACTTAACATACAGATAACCTAAGCTAAGCTCAGTAAAAATCAAAAGATCACAAAAGACCACATACCATACATTAGTTCTTAAACAAGCAACTAACACTGAAAATCATTGATTATAATCATGGATTCCACCAATACGATCATCCTAATAGGACTGAGCAAAAATCAAGTACTCATAAACTAATCTGCATCATAACATGACATCACCAAGAACAAATCATACAAACACCTCAATCCTATACAAGCAACTGAAAAGTAATCCAAAAATAGCTGATCAAAGACTCAAAGGTTAATCAGATAGGTACACCATTCACCTTAGTTTCACACAAGAACACTGGAAAGCAATAACAATCAATAGATCAAAACACCTCACAGAGCATATAAGACATATTACCATGGTTGAGTATAAAAGATTATAATTAAAACATCATCATGACATCACAAAATGGAACCCTCAAGCCTCTGATAAACATCCTAATTTGGTCAAAGCTAAGTCAACTCGACACCCAACAGTAAAATCATACATCATAAAAAGAGTGCATACAAAAGTTACTTTCACAATATATTAGGTTTTGAAACACACCAATTCCATTTTTACTTATAGGTTTTCAAGTTTTTAGTTTCATTACCAATATATCAGTTCATAATATTTGCGATCTCAAATAAGATTTCAGTTTTCATTTTCTCAAAGTATTATAATTGCTAAGGTTTTGGAATAATAAATTTTCCCTAGTATTACAAACCATTTTCATATATCTGAACCATATAAACACATCCAAGTTTATAAAAGAAAACATTAATTCTCCCAATTAATTTCTTTGATTTTTAATTTACTTTAGATTCATATTTAAATAATAAAGTAATAAATCAAATTTTCAAATTTTAACAATGCTCATTAAAATTATTAATAATTATTATCAATTATTACCATAATAATTTTAAATTTATCAAACTTTGGAAAACTTTCCCAAAAAGGAAACCTGCTAAAAATAAAAACTTTCCACAAATGAAAACCTACTAAAAACATAAACTTTCTAGAGACTTTCCCAAAATAGGGACTTGCTAAAAATAGAAACTTTTCCAGAATAGAAACCTACTAAAAATAGAAACTTTCCAAAAATAGAAACCTACTAGAAATAAAGACTTTGTCAAAATAGAAACATACTAAAAATGGAAACTTTTCAAAAATGGAAACATACTAAAAATAGAAACTCACGAAAAATGAAAACTTTCCAAAAACAAAAACTTGCTAAAAATAGAAACTTACTAAAAATGGAAATCAATTTCCTTTCACACAATGGTTTCAAAAATTAAATTCATTCATAGATATTCTCAAGAAACGAAGAATGATAATTTAAATACGAGGGTTTTAATTTTCCAATTTACATACAGATGATCTCAAAACAAAGAATAATAATATCACGAACAAGGTTTCAGATTCAATTCATATTCAAAGGTTTCTCAAATAAAGAACGATAAAATCACATACAAAGGTTTCAAATTCAATTCAATTCTGAAAACAAATTCACAAACATGAAGAAGACAAAGAAATCAAAGAATGAGCAACTATTGTACAAATCCACAAGATCCTACCTAGATTTGATGCTAAAACAACAAATGCATAAAATACGCAAGAATTTTCCTTCCCTTTTGAAAACACTCTTTTTGGAAATCGGGTTCTCCAAACCTATGTCATTGCAAAATGAGCTCTAAATCTTTGATAAAGTGTTCTCCCTTAATTTGGGGCTTTGATTGTGCAATCACACTATCTTTGATAAAGAGTTCTCCCTTAATTTGGGGCTGTGATTGTGTAGTCATGCGAGGGGACTCACTGATCAATTATTGTTTATTACTTGTTATCTTTTACCTCTTCATGCACAAACTTCTAGATATTTAATTAAAATATTTTTACTAAATTAATTAGCTTTCTCACTTTATTTAATTTATTATATTTTAATTTTATGCATACACTTTATGCAATTTAATTAAAATAAACTTTATTAAATAATTGCTTACTCTCTCTTTAATTAATTTATTATATTTTAATTTCATACATAAGCTTTATTAAATTATGTTTTCTCTCTCTTATTAAATCATGAGATACTTTAATTATATATTTATCAATTCAACAAATAATATTATTTAGAATATTTATTATTAAAATAAAACTCCTAAATAATTATCATTAAATTGAATAAATATAATTACGCCTAAATTAGAACCATAACTTTATCTTTAAGTTTCATTCTTTTATGTAATTAGTTCACAAGATGTTTTAATATAATATTAACTAATAATATTATTTAGAGTTTATTAATTAAAATATGACTCCTAAATAAATTATTATTAAATTGAATAAATATAAATACACCAAAATTAGAACTTTAATAAAATCTTTAAATTTAATTCTTTTTATTTAATTAATTTTTCAATTAATTAAATATAATTAAATATGAAATCTCTTTATAAAATTTTCATTAAATTATCTTTTAATTAGATTTAGTTAAAACAAAAAAACATCACAGACCCACAAAACCAAAAATGACAACTCAATTAAAGACAGAGGACAATATCAATTCCAGGGTTAAAATCATGAATTCACGTCACTTGATGAATTCAGAAAGGTGAAACTAACTCAGATACCTGTCATTTTTCTAGGACAATTGACTTAGGGTTTAGGATTTGGACTCAAGAGTTATCTCCCCACTTATACCATTGAAATACTACGATAGGGTACGCTCATCCTGGCAATTTAGGGAAGTCAATACCTGGTACCTACAATATGCAAAAATCCATACATGTACAAACAAATATATTCTAAACTAAACAATTAATTGAAGAAAGTGGTTTATCATGTAGATCCCAACTAGCAGGTGACTACAACTCCCTCAACCATATCAGAAATGTCAAACATAAAGAAAACATACACGCACACCATACACATGCAAGTATGGGGTATGTATCCATAGAAACCACATAAAAATCATTCATCTAACCAACATCATTAAATAATTGAAAGTCACTACATGTTCACATATATATCATCATCGAAATAATCATGAAATAACTAGAATAACTGGTACTAAAGTAACTCAACATATATATCAACTGACTATGAAATACAATTAATCAATTTCGATAATCCAACACTGCTAATCACAAAACATAATCATAAAACCAACCTAAGAGACTCTAATAATACAATAGAAAAGTCAAGTAGGGGTAGGCATTACATATAAGACATAAGATCTCTTAAGGATCTACTTAATTGCAAGTGCCAAAATAGGCCAAAAATGACCAAATGCTGAAAATACTATCTCTACTCAAAATTATGCACTTAAAAAAAAAATAGCACCTAAATATGTGTCCATATGAGCCCGAACTAGGCCTCTAAAGTTGTAAAAGTCAAGATTTTCTATTTGTAGAAAACTTCAGGAAAGAGATCACAAACAACTTGCACCAATGTGTAGATCACGAAATTCTACCCCAAAACAAAAACAAAATTCTCAAAAAAAGGAGTCAGTATGAGGGAGATATCGTTATGTGAAAATCACCTTTGTAATTATTTTTCTTGAATTGTTGCTACCACACCTTAAAAAATCAAATGACTCTATATTTCACCATAGATGTCCAATTTTGATGAAACAAAAGTTGATTTATGGGTTTTTTGACCTTTTGAATGTGATACCAACATCTGATTTGCACAAGCAAGCTTCATTCTTGACCTGTAAAAAAAGATCTAGCTAATGGCTATGCAATGAAACTCCTATGACTCTAATGCCATGTAAGAATTTAGTATAGCCTATACCATGTAATAATTTTCCTAAGGCAAGAATGCTATGCCAAGATCTAGAAGCTCAAGAAATAGAAAAAGAGAGACAAGATATGATCAAATGACAATGGATTAATCAGATAATTGGATGAATGCATCATAGAAGTGTCATGTTTACAAAGGCAACTAATACATCTAGGAGTCATACAAGAGATAAGCATAAAAACTAAACACATGTCCACCAAGAGGGGATTATCCTCCATTGTGCATGAATGTACATGCAACAATGAGGGGATAATAATACAAAGGTGTATCTCGTAAAGAGATGTAGTGGACAACATGTGCTCAATTGGAGTGCAAACTACTATGTTGTCAACATAACAACTCATATGAATATACAAACTCCTAGGCACCTACATGAAAACTCATATGAATATGCATTAACCTAAATAAACTTAGGTAAAGTGTAAATAGTAAATACTTATTTACACCAACACTCATAATATTCTTCCCACAATTTTCAAAGATACAATTTGATTGTACTATCAGGTACCATATCTTTGGATGAAACTTGATTAAAAAGAGAATCTTCATTCAATTCCATCAAATGTTCCATGCTAGAAAAAAAAATTTGATTATTGGCACCAACATCTTCCCGATCTTTACATGTATTCTCTTCAACATTAATATGTACCTCTTCATCTTCAACATTAATAGGTACCTCTTCGTCTTCAACAACTTGTCAAGAACATTTTGTATGTCCTTTCATTTTGTCATCCCTCTTTGGATCGTATTTCCTTGCTCTTTTTCTTTGACTTCCCATTAAGTTTGAAATATTCAAATAAATTGCTTCAATACTCAGTAAAATTTTGATTTTATCTATCTTATTTGAAAGTGCCAATTAAGTAGGCAAACAATAAGTCTAAGAATTGGATTACTTAATTAATTTGCTTTCAAAATGTCAATTTTCATCCCTCCCTTATATGAACCGCTAGTACCCACATAGTTGTGTGGGGCAAGGTCAACCATACATTGGCTATACCAAGTCTGACTCGATCGAGTCCCTTAACGTGTCTTGTCATGTGGTAGCCACATTAACCAAATATGTGTTTTATTGAAATTATGAAGTTTAAGGCCCATTTTTCCCATTAAAATTTGACAAACATGAAAAAATCAAAAACATAGTTTCGTAGATCTCTCAATCATGAATTTGACCATATAATTTTTATACAATTTGGAGTAGAAAAATAATGTTTAATTTATTAAATAATGAAAGTACGTATGCTAAATTTTCAAAAGAGGTAGCCTAAAAAAATAAGAAAAATAGTAAATTATTTCCAAAAAATATAAAATTTGTATGTTGCACTAGTGGAGAGAGTCATCTTCAAGAATATATAATTATTATTTTTTGTGTTTGGTATATATTTCATAGGGGAATGATGGTGGGAGATGAAAACTATCAATTTCCAAAAAGTTTGACTTTGAAAAGCTATAAATCACATAATATAAATAAAAAATGAATCTTTCTTTTTTCTTGCACTAGCTATACATATCTTCTAAAAAATATTTTAAATTCATACCAAAAAAAAATTGTGGCCTATAGTTTTGTGGCAAGAAGTAAAACCCTTGATTTTTAGGTTTTTTTAGCAATTAAAAAATAAACTTTAAATTTTTTATAAACATCTTATTCAATTTTTTTTTTAAATTATATTCATAATCTTCATAGTATTTAAAATATTTCATTAGTTCACATCATCTTGAAATTCCTAAAACAAATATGACATTTTGGTCATTGAAGTTTATCAGTTTTATTGATGTTAATTGTTTCCTTTACAAAGTGTGACAGTTGATTGTGCTTTTACCCTAGATGGTTATGGAGGATTCATTGTGAGAGATGAATAACATGTTTATCTCCTTGAGGTATATTTTTCATTTATAATGATAGCAGAGATAGTAGTGCGCTGATTTCCTAAAATTGAAAATGTAGTTGTTTGATCTTCTTTGAAGAGGCTTACATCCATATAGATCCATGATATCATGCTATGTTTGATCTCTTGAGGTTGCACAATTTTAGATATTTTTGTGGCTTTTCTCTTGGGGTTGTGAAGGAAATCGTACTTTGAATAATTGACATTTAGAGGTGTTTTTGTAAGGACATCCTGCATTCCTATGATCTATAGGCTCTCTCTTTGGTCTTGGTTATCTTCTTGGATGTTTGGGTTCATAGATCATTATTTTTTGAGATCTGTTGGAGCTATGATGGTCACTATTTTGTGGTCATATGTTATCAATTGTACTTTATTATTTTATTGTGACAACATAGTGGTTCCTTTATCTCTCTTCTTTGTTGGATGTTGAGAACATGAGAGAATTGTGGAGACTAAATGAGAGAGATGTTTCTTGCATTTTTTTTGCTATAGGATTTGCATATCTTTTTAGATGGTCCCTGGTACTAAATGGTTACACTTTCTTTGCATTTTTATTAGTATAATTGAAATTCTTTTGATTTTTTAGATTTGACATTACCCATGCAACAAGAGTTCTTGTATGTGTTTGGTCTTCATTGACTGGTTTGCACATAGAGTTTTCTAGCATGCATTTCCTAATGTTGGATATGTAACTCCCCACCAAGGAACCCAAAAGAAACTAACCTATTATGTCACTAAGTTTTCTAAACAATTTTTTTTTTGAAAGATTAAAAAAAAAAGAGATAACATAGTGGAAGCAATAACTCA